>CM027120.1:58172944-58375060 GCA_015476505.1 Urochloa ruziziensis
TCCCGCAGTGCAGCCCAGAGGCCACGGCGCGGCGACCGCGCGCGGCAGTCGGAGAGGATGGCGGCGGCGCCTCCGCGAGCCCCTTCGCCGGCGTGCGCGCTCGCCCGAGGGTGAGCGCGCCGCCGTCGAGTGGCCTTGCGTTAGCGCCCTGAGTGCGCGCCTCGCGCCGGCGAAGCGGCGTCGGGCGGCGTCGGCTCTTCCCCGGTGAGCCCGAGGCTTGGCCGGCTTCCCGCACAGCGACTTCGCATCGCCTGCGGTGGTGACTATGGTGGACGACCCTGGTGAGTCCTTCCTCCACTCCGTCTCTTTCTTATCTCTTGATTCTTTAGTTAGGGTTAGGATTCTAGCCTTTTCCTTCCGATCCATGATCGAAAAACATCTTTCTTTCTTTGAGTGGAGTTCTTCCTACACCGAACTCGATCTGCTCTCTAGGTGTGGCTCTTGATACCATTGATAGATTGTCCCTGATCTTCTAGGAGCAGATCAGCGAGTACTAGATGAAATTGTGTGTACCTTAAGCGCTCCTGCCATCGCTTTTCTGCTGGTGGAGGCTGCACACGGGCAGCGACGATGTACAGGGGCGCGACGACGGTTTGGTGGTGCTTCCCACGCAGCAGCCCTCCTCTCAGATCGGGTTAGGTTAGAGAACGGTGGGGAATGGCGACAGCGGTCAACCTCGTCACTTGTGCCGTTGCCCCCACCTCCTCTATATAGGGCTACGCGACGGGGGCCCACCAGCCTCTATTTGGGCTGGGCGTCCCCGATCAGGACACGGTCAAGGGCCCAGTTGGCCTTTGGGCCAACCGGTGGAGATCAACCTAACAATATCAACTAATAAATTGTTATTGGTGTTGAGAGGCCACTAAATTAATACGAACATCTTGGATGTTGGCCCCTTCTTCAGTTGGAGTGCTATGTTCAGTATTAGCGCCGCGTCATTTATCCTACTCACAATCATTGCCAAGCCACCAGAGAAGACCACATGATGTCTAGCTGACTCCGGAAGCTGCAATAATCTATACCCTTGAAAACGATGATAGCTGTGGGAAACGTGAGTGGTTTCCTTGAATATCTATATGAGGGGCAAATTCAACTCCGTCAGCTAAAGGAATACAGCCGATATAGTAGTTTGATCAAACATCCGATCTTTAATTGGCTACATCCGATCCGTAATAATAATTGGTTTCAATAGCCGATGGAGATGCCCCAGAGATGGATACTACTTGGAAACTCGGTTCCGATTTTTTTTTTTTGTAAAAGAAAAACTGGGATTAACTAATTCAGAAGATATTTTGCTTGGGTTGATTGAAGCGTTAAAGGCACAGTCGATGTCAACTGACCAAGAGCATCTGTAGCAAATGTTACTATGAGTGCGCTAGTGGAGATCGTGGCAAGAACGTGTCGATTACTTTGGCGGCCTGTGCTCTATGAATGCATTGTCAGTTCAATCGGCGTTAAGTGACGGTTTGGGCTTCGCCTGATCAGCGTAGTCAAGAAAAGTTGAGAAAATTATATATTGGGGTACTGATTACATCATCATTACTTTATTTATTACCCATGAAGATATCTATCAGCTTTCAGAAAGATATATTGGCTGATCGGAGTTCAAAGAAAAGCTAACTAGAAAATAAAAACTTCAGTCGATGGAAGGCCTTAGTCGATGAGATGACCAACAGAAGGCCAATTGATTCTGTTTACCTACCAATGTTTATGACCAGCAAGAGAAGCAGCGTGACATGTTCATTGGTGATTCTGATTGCATCAGCCGATTGGTTCGCTCAGCCAATAGCTATTTCTTTGTGGAACCAATGATTATTTGCTGAAGAGGCACTCCGACGGCTGTTACTAGGAATAAAATAGCCATGATAAAATAATGACTGGCTCAGTCATATTTTAGTCGGTTATTCAAGAGTAAAGCTGATGGAAGTCATGGCCGATGATGGAAAATATTTCTTGGTTCATCGGTTTTCAAAGAGCTAATATATTTATCGGTAGTAAAAGTGTTGCGGATGGAACTAATGCCAGAACGTGCTGATCGCACAAGCATTGTGATTGCCGATGGAATTATAAGGAATCGGCAGGAGGACTCTATGATCCGATTTAAAAGCATTAAGCCCATCCGATTTATAGGTAGCCAGTCCGATTTGCATACGGCAGGTTCATTCGGTCTGATATTCTCAAGGAAAGTGATATTATATAGTTTAACTGGATTGCACGAGATGATCACCACATAATTTCTCGTGTTGACAGTCGGAGGTGTGGTTCGGCATTGGCACGCATATCGAAGCCAATAAAGGTAGAGAGGGAAAAGTCGATGAGTATTATGAGAGAGGCCGATTTTGTCCTATGGTGAAAAAGTTAAATGCTACAGGGATGTCAATCCATTAGTGCCAAATCAATTCAAGAAGGAGGATATTCTGTTGGCAGAGTCAATTTATCGACAAGATTAAAATATCCAACGAAGAGAAGGATGCCATCAGAAATCCCTCAGGAATTCTTTCAACGGTTATTTATTTTCCATGTGAAAGTGCAAAGAGCTCATGCCGGCCGATTGTAAATGTGCATCGATTTGGAAAGTGATAGCCGATATTGATTAAATATTCCAAGGATGAGTCAATACCTTATGAATTATTTCACCGATTGTTTCATGAGATCCATCGGAGAAAGAAGAAGCTTAGGACTAAGGATTGAGTCGGAGGGCAACAATTATAACGAAAGATCAGCGGGTATTAAAATATTCAGAAAACGAAGGGGTCCAGCTTCGTATTACAAGTAATACTGATCGGCTGGTTAGTATATGCGGGGGATATTGTGAGCTGGTAGCTGCAAATTTTATACTTGAGGAAAAGCTAGAAGATTAATTCAAGACAAAGATTTTACATGCGATAGTCGTGTGTTGATGGATCAGTTGCCGATACTTTCATATGAGATTGTTCTGGCACAAAAGAGACAATGGCTGAGTTTTCTCCAGACATCGGCAGCACGCCATATGAGTAGTTGATGGCAGAGCCTGAGATCCATTCTGCTACAACTTAAAGAGAGGAATAAATCGGTTGCTCATTGAGAACCAGAGTATGACACGAAGACATGCTAGTTGAGGACTCACGGTGAAGAAAGCTAATAAGGTCATTGAAGCCGATGGATGGCAGCAGTTGTCAACAGGACTCAAGAGGGGATGCGACGTCTTGGAATAATCGGCCACGGTGAAGTTCAGTGCACACATGCAAGAATAACTAGGGAAAGGATGGATTGCCGGTTTGATTTATTAATCGGTTTGAGTACACGTCAGGTTGGATGCTCGTTTCGTGAGTTTGTAGCTTCAAGATTAATTTCTTTATTTTGTGGAAGGCCACGGTACCTATAAAGAAGCTTCTGCCAATAATTGTTAAAGCCAATGATACAAAAGTCAAGATGGATACGGATGGCTATGAAAGAAGCAACAACACAAAAATCTGGATGTTGAGGCTATAATCAAGCGGGTTGAAGCATTGGATTTAAGTTTCGAAATATGAATCCTTCATACTCCGAAACTGGGGGGCCTGTGTTGACACCGTTTTTAACACGTGTTTGAGCCGACATTAAAAAGAAAGGGAAATGTGTTTTGGAGTCGGAATCGGACGAAGCGGTGGTTCTAGAATCGGAGGAGGGCAAAAGAGTTGCAATGGTGACCAATCGGCAAGCCGGGCAATCCGTAAAATGGAAATCGGTTTGTGGAAATCGGCAAAAAGGATATCGGTTTGTGGGAATGTAGTATTAATTAGCCAAGGCAAAATATAATTTTATATTGCTGGCAAGAATGCACAGGCACACTATGGATCGGACATACGTAGCAGGCAAGGAAACCAGCAATATCCGATGGCTGATGTCCGATGCAAAGACATCTTGTGAGATGCAAATATGTGTGCAACGATTTATATGGTGCCTTAGTGACATGCACAATGATTAAGGAGGGGCAGCACATACACGTCAGAGTGATTGGAATAAGATAAAAGGGGCAAGTGCTCACGAAAAGAAGAGAAGGCCAAGTACATGTGTGAATCGGACAGAACAAAGGAGAAGTAATAAAGAAAGTATATGCAAGGTGATTAAAGAAAGATTGAGTATTATTAAAAGAGAGGAAACTAGTACGTACAAGAGAGAAGCCCACTCATGAAAGCATTATGAGGGTCACGTATCCTGTTCCTTAAAGGTTTCCCTTTTCTTGATGTCCGATTCAAGTGTCCGATTTTCTCTACTATCCGATTTACATCAGCTTCCCCAGTAGTGATAGGAAACTTGCAGATGCCGATGCTGTCATAGTATTTGCCGATGGAACCAAGAGTATGTTGATTAAATAAATCAAAGGATCTTCATGGAAAAGTTCACATGCAAGGGAATTAATGAGAGTATGGAAGAGTCACGTACAGGCGAATTTGACGGAAAGAGCTTTATTCGTGAGGATTCTACAGAAGAAAAAATAGAGTCCATATATCTTAATATTAGTTTGTTTAGATACTTTCTTTTTCAGCAAGTTGAGTATGTCGTAACCGGCTTAGGGTATCTAGGGTATTAATAACCTACAGGCATTGTAAACGTTTCATCACAGCATCAATAAACAAACCCTTTTATTCCAGTACCTTTACTTTTCCGTACCGGCAACTTCGCCATTCTTTTTATTTTATTCACGAGTTCTTTCAAGTTCGTCGGGCTGCATCGCCTCGATCTCCGGCTTGCTTGTGAGTTTCGCTTTTACTGAGTAATTCTGGGCTTTAACCTCCGGGCGCATCGTTGAGGTTTCGTCTAGATTTATTCAACAGTTATCGATATTTACTAGATCCGTAAGTTTCTTATCAATTCTTGTTGTTCTAGTCTTTATCACCAATCTATCTTGTTTAGATATAGATTGTTGTCGGCTCATTATCAAGCTATTTGTCCGTATATCATCAGCAGTTATAGCCGACTAGATCTGTTTCTAAACATTGTCTACGAAGTCTCGGCTAATCTGTTAGCCGTTTCTCAGCAGTCTCGGCAGTCAGCCGATTCGGCTAGGATTTTACGATCTAGTATTCCTTGTCACTCAACAGGTCAGATTGACTGGCACGCCCCAGTTTTCAAAGCCACGCCTTCGCTCGTGTGTTTGCGCATCTGTCAAGTCCCGATTTTTGCGTCAACAGTATGCTCGACGGGCGGCCTCCATTCTCAGTGACTGCTGACCCAAGCATCCTATTTGCAGCAGAGGACACACCCTATCTACGTCGCGATCACAATCAAGGGACATTCGTCAGGAGAAAATTTGTTATTGTCCAAGTAAACAATGATGATGTATAATTTAATTGCACTATGATGTAATTTGTAATATTATCTTCAATGGGCTACAAACATTTATAAATCATTTTTGCATTTTTTTAAGCTTTATTTGACACATTACAAAAATGACTTAATATTTTAATTATAACGTTTATAGCAATGGTCGAATATTTTAATTATAGCCTGAATAGAGAAGACTAATAATATTTTTGTTATAACCTACCCCTAATATTTTAAGGAGTTTTTCTGTTTCATTTCATATATAACAAATATATTGAATTTAGCACTGGGTATTTGCAAAACCCGGTGCTAAATACAAAATTGCACCAAAAAACTGGCACCAAATGAAATAGGGGTACCTTTAGCACCGGGTGGATCAAAGACCCGGTGCTAAAGGTGTCCCTGTTTCATTTGGCGCCGCTAGTGCACCTTTAGCACCGGGCGTACCCAACACCCGGTGCTAAACCTAGACTTTTAGCACCAGGTCTTGGATACACCCGGTGCTAAAGGACCTTTAGCACCGGGTGTAGCCAGGACCCGATGCTAAAGGCCTATCCTTCTTCGTCTTCCTCTCCCCACTGTGCGCATCGTCGTTCCCCGCCCCGCCGCCGCCGTCGTCAGCCGTCTGCGCCCGCGACACCATCCCCTGCAGCAGTGCCTCCGTCCTTGATCGTGGCGCCACCGACTCCGGCCTCCTGCGCCCCGATCCATGGCCGCCGTCGCACCCTCTCCGGCCACCACCGCCGTCGCGCCCCCGGCCGGCCGTCTGCGTCGGCCGCGAGCCTCGTCGACCCCGGCGCGGTCGTCCCCGACCCGCGGCGCCCCTTGCCCGACCCGCGCGCCTCCTTCCCGCCGGACACCGCCGCGCCGCGCCGGCCGGACGCCACCGCCGACCGCGCGCCCTCTCCGACCACCACCGCCGACGCGCCCTCTCCACCACCGCCGCGCCGCCCTCCACCCGCGGCGTTCATCCCCGCACCGGACGCCACCGTGTCGCGCCGTCGGCAGTTGTGCTGCCCGACGTCCGTGCAGTGCGCCCCCCTCGTCTCAAGCCGGTCATGCAGTGCCTGCCCGAACGCGACCTCGTCTCAAGCCGGCCACGCGCGAACGCGACCTTGTCTCAAGCCAGCCACTCGCGAACGTGATTGAACGTAAGCTCTCGTACGTGCATGAATAAATTTTGGTTAATTCCATAGCTAGGTTAATTTCATGGTTAGATTAATGTGTGACTTACATTTTGAGTTTTGACTTAGAATATTTGCATAAAATATTTGACTTAGTATACTTATTAGATTTGGATATATATTTGACCTATAATATTTGACTTAGTATATTTATTAGACGTAGAATATTTTAGTTAGATATTTTATTTAGATAGAAATGACTTAGAATAAATAACTTAGAATATTTGACTTAGTATATTTATTAGACTTAGAATATTTTAGTTAGATATTTTATTTAGATAGAAATGATTTAGGATAAATGACTTAAAATATTTATTAGACTTGGATATATATTTGACCTATAATATTTCAGTTAGTATATTTATTAGACTTAGAATATTTTAGTTAGATATTTTATTTAGATAGAAATGATTTAGAATAAATGACTTAGAATATTTGACTTAGTAGATTTATTAGACTTGGATATATATTTGACCTATAACTTAGTATATTTATTAGACTTAGAATATTTTACTTACAATATTTTATTTAGATAGAAATGATTTAGAATAAATGACTTAGAATATTTGACTTAGTATATTTATTAGACTTGATATATATTTGACCTATAATATTTGACTTAGTATCTTTATTAGACTTAGGATATATTACTTAGAATATTTATGTTAGATAATTTATTTAGATAGAAATGATTTAGAATAAATGACTTAGAATATTTGACCTACATATTAAATATTCCTATAATTATTCTTGAAGATGACGATCCACGAAGAGGATAATGATGAATTCTTAGCTGCTCAATTTGGTTTGGCGGAAAACAATGAGGCGCAACCCATCATGGAAGAAATGCTTGGTATTTCTCATGGCGAGAATGTGGGCCAAGTGCAGGGTACCAATGTGGACCACGTCTAGGGTACCAATGTGGACCAGGTTCAGGGTGCTAATGTGGATCGACGCAGTAACGATGAGCCCACGTCTAGTCAGGTGTTAATATTTCTCATAAACATTATATACATTATCTTAATGTTGTGACTAACATATATCATCTAATTATTGTAGCCATCTACGGCGTCAACTGCCGCTAAGAAAGGTGGAAAAAGAAGTATCACTAGGAGGCTGAAGGAAGTGAAATTGCACCTCATCAGAGTGGTGGATGATGGAGAGCCAACTGAGCCCAAAGAAATTGCCAGGAAATTTGTCTCTCAGTGCGGGGTTATTGTTCGCGAACGCGTTCCCATTAGCATCAGGAAATGGAGATCTATGGACCCCACTAAACCCTATGTTCTACCTGATACGGAGAAAAATATGCTCTGGTTTGATGTAAAGGAAATATTTGGATTCCTTCATATCGTGAAGAGAAATTGAAGGATTGGGTACTGAAAAAGATGGCAAATAAATTTTAAAATTACAAGAAAAAAAGAATTATATCCAGAACGAAGAAACTCCAGATTTGAGAATCACCCTACCATAAGACGTCATGATTGGGACGCGTTAATGGAGTACAAATGCTCTACAGAAGGATCATAGATATCCGCAAGGAACACGGGCAATGCCGAAAAAAAGAAATACAGCCATCGAATGGGTTCAGGCGGTTATAAAGGCAGCGTCGACAAATGGGACAAGATGGAAGAAGATTTGTATACTAGAGGCATTCATGGAGGATTGGGTACTGAAAAAGATGGAAAATAAATTTTAAAATTACAAGAAAAAAAGAATTATATCCAGAACGAAGAAACTCCAGATTTTGAGAATCACCCTACCATAAGACGTCATGATTGGGACGCGTTCATGGAGTACAAATGCTCTACAGAAGGATCATAGATATCCGCAAGGAACACGGGCAATGCCAAAAAAAAAAGAAATACAGCCATCGAATGGGTTCAGGCGGTTATAAAGGCAGCGTCGACAAATGGGACAAGATGGAAGAAGATTTGTATACTAGAGGCATTCGTCCAGTGATGCATGACTGGCCCTTACGATCCAAGCATTGATATTATGGTCATGGAGGCACTCCGAGTCCAGTAGATGGATCTTTGATTTTTGGCGACGACTTGCGAGAACTAGTCCATCGTCTCCTTGACATCATAAAGAAATTTGAGGCCAGAGAATTCATTCCCGAAAGAGACAGAGATGAGCTAACCTATGCCTTAGGAAACAAAGAGCATCCTGGACGAACGCGTGGAGTAGGAGCTTCTGTTTCATGGAAGTATGCTTTCAAAGAGGACAACTCCTCCTATAGGAGCCATAAGCGGAAGAAGACCGAACATAAGAACAGGATGAGGGAGCTAGAGGAATTGGTAGCCGCCCAGGGCGCACGGTTACAGGAAATGGAGGGAGAGATGGAGCAACGGGTGAAGCTAGCACTTATTCAGATGACACAAGCTACAGGAACAGAAGATCCTAATGCTTTGGTTAGCCCTCCACAACAACGGAGCAGTCACACTTCCACCGAGCTTCCCGCAGCTCACTCAGAACCGGCCTGTTACCCTGTGGATGAAATAACTCAGCGCACCGCTTGCGAGCTTCATGCAACAATGAAGAACATATCAGTGGTGGTACGTATAACAATGACTTAAAGTTAGTACGTATTATATTTTATTGTACATATTATTGTTTTATTAACTTTCTTCCCCCTTCAATATATTAGGTCGCATATGGTATGGCTAGACCATTGGAAGAAGGACAAACATTGCACTGCAGGGAGATTCCATATGGCCACGCACCAGTTGAGGTGGAACAAGTTATTTCGGAATACAACAGCTTGGAGCTTGACATCCCCGGAGGTGATGGGGAAACACTACTTGGAGAGTGTTGTCACGGAATCATTCTATGGAGCAAGCGTGACATCATCACACCTGGTATGCAAGCAACATCCTCGACAGCTCCACCGCCTCCGCCAGGTCCACCGTCTCCACCGGTTGATGATCCACCGGCTGATGATCCGCCGGCAGATGATCCTCTGGCAGAAGAAGATTGGTCTCCGCCCAAAAAGAAGTCTGCGCCCAGAAGGCCTCCGCCCAAAAAGAAGTCTGCGCCAATAAGTCCTCCACCACAGAAGACGCACGCAACTAAGCAAAAGAAAGTGCCGGCAAAGAAGAAATTAGCTTACGAGCTGACGCCAGAGGAACTTACGGCGGATGTCGCCGCAGAAGTACACGCCCATTTTCACAAGAAGAAAGAGCCTGAGAAGAAGATTGATGTTGACCCGGACAAGGCGGTTGCTTTTTTAAAGAATTTGAGCAAGGCAGAACAGAAAAAAGCTGCAATATCTGACTACGACCGCTCATTAATAAAATCTTATCAGAAAAGGAAGAAAGCTGAGTGGGCTGAGCAGTTGGCGAAGTCCAAACCTTCTACTGGCTCAGCTCGGCAAACAACCTCAGCCGGCATTGCCTAAGTCCAAACGTTCTACTATTCCTCAGCTCGGCAAACAACCTCAGCCGGTATTGCCTAAGTTGCCAGATGACTACGAACTGAACGTGCAACGGCAAATGAGAGAGACCGGTCTCACTAGAGAGGAAATCACTGGGGAAGCACCACTCCCCTTAGCTGAAGTTACTAAGTGGCATTTTGAGCTTGGCAAGTCTTTCGTCGAGCCAGATGAAATGAAAACGCTACAAACAAAGATGTATTTATTCCATGGATGGTACATGGTTCAAGCGGCAAAAGGACGGAAGATGTTCGGGGTTCACGTAAAAGATGAAGATTTTTTCAATGGGGAACAGACGGTTTGGTTGGAGTTCAAAGATATCTACGAACTGTACCAACGAGACGCCATGGACATGTCTTTGATTCAAATCTGGGTTTTGTAAGTGATTTGTTCTAATCATTTCTTTATTTTCATGTAAAAAAATCTATGAGTGACGGGTCCTTTATTGCTTGTCATGCATAATGGAGATTCAAAGATGTCGGAGGGAGTGCGTTTTTTACGTTGGTTTCATGGACCCCTCAAAGATAAACCGTGACATGATTCGATCAAATCCAGAGGGGACATATTAGAACTTAATCAAGTTCGTGGATAAACAAAATTATATGGACTCCATACTATTGCCATACCACTACGGGTGAGTGCCAACACTATGTACTCCATTTTATTTTCTTAATTTCTCATTATTATCTCATTATACTATGACACTTATATATGCATGTAGTTACCACTGGGTCCTCGTAGTACTGAATCCTGATAGAGGTGTGGTGAACGTCTTTGATTCGTTGAGAAAACCACGAGAAGAGTACCAGGAAATCATTGACATGTTTACAAGGTCGTATATATACTTTTCACTAATTCAAATTGCCTTTAGACACATTATTGACTTATTTGAATTCAAATTTGATACTAACAGCATGATTATTCAATCGCAAGATGTGGGACGAACTTCGTGAAAAGCGCCCCGGTTTTGAATATGAAAAGCTCGTATGGCATACTGAATTCCCGGTATGCATGCAATTTGTACGTAGTCTTTGACAATCAATTAAACGAATTATCTTTAACTTTATTTTTGCCAATAGTGTCACCAACAGGGGCCAGGAAATAATTTATGCGGATACTACGTTCGCGAGTACATGCACAGTTAGATTAAGAAAATATATACTAACCATGATATTATGGTACGCAATAATTATTTACACATTTCTAATTCAAGGGCACCATTATTATCTTGAAAATTTTGCTGATTTAATTTTCAATTGTTTGCAAATTGTAGATGATGAGCATCTCCGAAAAAGTCTCAAGCGGCATAAGATCGACGCAATTGCAGAACAGCTCGTAGGATTTATTTGGGACGAGATCGTCAATGTCAAAGGAGAATTCCATTATGAAGATTCATGGGATCATCCGGACAACTCAAGTCTACCTTCCTCATCCGCTCCTCCTAGTCGTTCCTCTGTCGGTCCTAGTGGTAGATCGTAATGCATGGATGATATTAAGTTGTAGTATAAACTTAACTCTTTTGGCACAAAGATGTAACTCATTTGGCACTAAGATGTAATATATATGTCTTTTTGTATGCTTATACGAGCCTTTATACGAATACTAGTGTAGTACGACATCCGTATTAAAACAAATACGTAGACAAAATATGTATACAAACAAATATATATATATATATATATGGCTAGCTGGAAAAAGAGAAAAATAAACAGTGCTAAAATAGCACCGGTTGGTCTCAATAAATGGTGCTATTTAGCACCGGTTGGTAGCTAGAACCTACCCCTTTAGCACCGGAAGATTAGCACCGGTTGAAAAACCGGTGCGAAAGGGGATTTTCCAACCGGTGCAGATAGGCTCTTCCAGTAGTGAATGAAATAAGCAAAAGCACGCATGTAAGGCATAAGTTCACACAAACAGCACAGTTTCTGGAGACTGCAGTAAGCTGAAATCCCTTCAGGCTTAAAATCATGTGCAAGCCGAAAACAGGAGCAAGGCGGAAGATCAACTGAATATGTAGCAGCAAAAATAGTCGGACTACAATTATGATGTTGATTGACGACCACCTGTGGGTCCTGGATGAAAGTTGAACCCCCCTCTGGATCTGCCACTGTAGGCTGGTATGAACAAATCAGCCAGAAAGATTGTCCTGCAGCTGCCCTCACATTATTGAGCACCTCGTGGGATCCTCTTCACCGCCAAGATAGGTGTAGCTCAACAGCTGCGCGAGCATCCCGGCCTTGTTCAACATCTCAATAGTAGTGGTCGGATCCACGTCATCGACGGATATAGTCACCTTCCCCTGCTTCGGATGTATTATGCTTTTTTTAGAAACACCTGCAGGTTGATTCAGCATAACTATTACATCCCATCTAATAATTCAAATAGTTTATGTTCAAAGACACCCGCAGAAATAAAAAAATGAAGTTACGATAGTATTACATCTTCTAGATAACATAAATACATCCGGCCATTTATTTTCAAACCATCTTAATATTAGTAAATGGACCCTGCTTTTGAAGCCTCCAACATCAACCGTTGTAACATGCTAGAAAAAGAAAAGATAAATCCACAACATGCTCACAAACATAAGAGGCATCTTATCTATAAGACTTTAATTACCTAAGATAATAATAACCACTTGCTAGATCTATTATATTTTCTACAAAAAAACTGTGGCTAGCTTTCAACAGAAAGGAAGAGCTAGCGTGGTCATAACAATAACAAGAGGAAAAAGCACTCGTGCCAATTGTTTACTAAACAATCTTTCTTACCATCAACCTTGCTAAGGATCTTCTTGATGTTGCTTTGGCACCCCTCATATTGAATGTTGACTTTCAGCCAATTAGTCTGTAAATTTGCAGAAAAACCAGAAAACACGTGTCACTAAAATGATACATATAAGCCCAGATTAATGACCCATTAACTTGCATATTTATGTCTTTATGTCAAGTGTAATCTTTATCGGTTCTGTAGAACAAGGTGGTTATTTTACATTTAGCCTGTGCTTCATCCTAGGAAATGACAACTAAATAAAATTGATTGCGATACACATGCAGAAAAACATGTGCATCCCTGAACATTATAATTCAAGTCTTGCATGTTACATAAGCTAGATTGGTCCTCTACATGGGAGCGAAATCACCTAACCTGCAAATGGAAATTATTAAAGATGTATCCTGACAAATAACCATTACACATGATATAACTTCACCTACACCCTAAAACAAATTATTTCTCATATTATCTTAATATAAAACACATTCTTTATCCACATGTGTCAAAATGGAAAGCGTGGTTAGTACGCAAAAGGATGTGCCAGTTCTTTGCTCTTTGGATTCTGAATGGCACAAAATAAGTAAATGAAGCGGGGAATAATTTATGAACATGTAAAGAAAAACAAGATCTAAATCTAAGGCAAATAGTTGAGCATGTATTTGTTTGGAAGCATGAACTAGTATAGTTACCTCATAGCAGTTCAATGTTGGCTTGTTGGGATTCATGTCAAGTGCAGTTCGAATTGAATCTTCCGCCGCCTTTAGCTTCTCAGACTTGGCTTTGGAACAACCCATCCAAGCATCAACGTGCATAAGTGATGAGAGGTTCTCCAGACCAAAATCAAAATCACCAAACTTTTCTAATGTCTCCAGCACTCCAAATACTAACACAAGGGTTTGGAGCTTCGGCATTGCTCCTTGGGCAAACACCACCCCTATAGTTTTGCAAATTTCAAACTTTGTTAGACACAAGAAGGAATAAGCATTGTTGATGACAATTTTTTTGTTGCAGCCCTGTGTGGATTCCTCCACAGATAACTGAAGATGAGATAGGGATGGTATGCTTCCAAGGACATGAAGGTCCTCCTCTCCCAGTGTTAATAAGGATATATGTAGGATGGTCAAGGCACAGAGTGACGACATCCATCTTGGCACTGCACAGATGGTGCTAGATTTCATATTTATGTTCTGAAGCAGTTGTGGTCCGGGTGTTACCTTGTCACATCGGGAACCAAAGTCACCATTGCAGCCAATTAATTTTAGATATTCAAGTTTGACCAGGCTACCTAGACACTGGATGACAGGATTCTCATAGCTCTCATTCCATTCATGGAACCAGAGACCCATACGTGTCATCTCAGTTAACTCAGCCAAATCATGCATCATGGTTGGGGACTCCACAATGATGGTACCATCCAATGCTTGCAGATGTTTCAGCTTGCCAAACCCATCCGGTATTCTTGTTCTACTAACATGCAGGTACAACAGCTGTCTCAATTGAACGAAAGTTGATGGCAACTTTTGTACTTCAGTCTCACTCACGTCCAGAACCTCCAAGTACTGTAGATTCCTGATCTCTTTGGGAATCTCAGTTATACTTGTATAAGATAGTCTCAAGTACCTGAGGTGAAACAAGTTGCAAATGATGCTAAAATAGTGATTGTCCACTTGCTTACAGCCAATTAAATCCAACAGGCGTAAGACTGGAAAAGTCAAAAGGTCTGGTAATGAATAAAAGGCTTCTTCAGACACAGATAGTGACCTCACATGGTCCAGGCCTACGGTTGGTAGCTGCTTGACATACTGTCCGTTGCTGCTTTTGATGGATAGACGACGTATCTTTTTTGGGAGATGTATGGGACGCTGCCCATCTAATGTTGTCAGGAAACCATCCTCAGTTGACAAGTGAGCAATGAGATCTAGTACCATATCATGTAGACGAAAATAAGCTTTCTTATCTCTATCATGGTAGACGTGAAATGGTTCGATCATACTTCTGTTAATAAGCTCAGCAACGTAATGCTCACCCATTTCATAAAAGGACTTCCGCTGATCTTTGAGGATGAAACCTTCACCAACCCATTTTAGTATCAATTCTTTTGTCCATATCCCAGAATCTTCTGGATATGAACTTAGGTACAACATACAAGTTTTCAGATGCGGAGGAAGGTCATAATAACTAATTGATAGTATCCTTCTCATGTCCTTTATGACATCAGGACTATCTTCTAGCCCAGAACCTAAAATGTGAGAAACCTTGAACCAAGACTTACGTGTATTTTCCTTTCCATTGGCCAGCATACTAGCTATTGTGATGATAGCTAAAGGTACACCGCCACATTTTTTTAAAATGTTCTCAGATACTTCAGCCAATTCATTTGGAATACAGGTTTCTTCAGTGCTGAATATTCTGAGACAAAACAACTTTCTTGAGTCAAAACGAGAAAGTGGTTGTAGTTTATAGACAGCACCAATTGTTTCTGCGATGTCTAGGTTGCGAGTTGTTGATATGACTTTACTGCCACATTCATTGTCAATCAAAGCATATTGGATTGTTTCCCACACACAAGTTTCCCATATATCATCAATAACAATAAAATACCTGTACAGGGATGCCAAGAAAAAAGAAATTAGTAAAGCTTGGCATATGCTTTTTTTCTGAGCATGATTGAGCAATCCAAGAGAAAATATATGCGTGGCAAATGGCTGTCTCAAGAACTTCGAGGATATCAATATCATGGACATCAGGCAAAGAAAACAATAATATGAAATAGGAATTGTGAACGTACAAGATATAACAGGAAACATTGGTTTCATGTTTTGGCTTATGATGATGTAGTTACTATATTTAACACATAAGAGGATATCAGTCAATTCTTCTGTCTATGAATCAATTACTTGCACCTTTTGCGTAGTCTTGCCCACCTCCTATTTGTGGGATCTGGCCCATCACCCTAATACAATCTACATTACAATTTTCAATACATTTTAAAAGAATCTAGAGAATAAATCCACCAAGTCCTTTGCAGGACAGATAGAATATATTCTACTACGTCTCAGAATATATTTAGAAAATATATGTTTCATTATATATTTGAATGAACAATTTTGAAATTCTGATTGATAAGTAATCTACAGTATACTACTAATAGTAGTAGGGCAAACATAGATTAGATAATTATGCACTCACATGAACCAAAATTTTTCTTCCATAGACCATACATTGTGTGTGAGCATTCAGTATTAGAAACATGTTTTTTATTTTTTTATTATCATACTCCCTCGGTCCCAAATTACTATTCATTTTGGCTTTTCATTGTACATTATTTTTGCTATGTATTTAGACGTAGTATACATATCTAGGTTATTTTGACTTACTAACTGAATGTTATATATCTAGGGAGGTACCAAATTATATAATTTGTGGTACCTCGCTCTTTTGATACTTCCTAAGTACTGTAAAACCAGCCATCAAAACTGCAGTCAGGGTTGTGTTTTACTTTACAATCTTATCTTCTTTAGAGTAAATACAAAGTGTCATATTTTGTGCTTTCATATATTTGTTTTTACTGTGTCTCTATTTGTATTTTAAAAATATTAGCTATGAAAGCTTAATGTTCGTAATTACAATACCTGGTACATGTATGCTTAAAAAAAGTACATGAACAATATGAAATTATCTGAAATGAATTCTTAAAGATGTAAATAGGAATATACTAGCTCATCATAAGAATAGTATTGCTGAGCTAATCTACACTTTGTTTTCTTTGTTTTTTTATTAACGTACCGCATTCATGATTTGTACTGGCTATAGCAATTTAAACAGTAATGTGTTGAATTAGTACTACGTATTATAACGCCGCATTACATTGGTCACCCATATACTAGATTTGGATTAATCAAATTGAATCAGTGGAGATGCATGCTGAATAACTCATATCAACTCTCACAACATTACAGAATTTGACTAGTTGTAAAGGGATATGCACAGACCTCTTGTCTTGAAGGAATTTTCTCAGTTCGTCAATTAGTTGTTGCTGACTCCATGTTGCTTCAATGTTTCTCCCACCAAGTTGATGGAGCATGCTAATGAAAATCCTCTCTATGTTAGGACTATGAGAGACCGAAACAAAAGCCCCACAATCAAATTGCACTTTGAGCTTGTCATACACCACCTTAGCAAGAGTTGTCTTGCCTAATCCTCCAACACCAGCAATAGAGACAATCCTTAGATGTTTCTTTGATGCCTCATCCCCCTCCATTAACCATTCTATAAGCTCACTGCTCTTCTTTTCAGTACCAATAAGCTCTGTCGCCTTTTTGTACAGAGCTGATAGACGAAGGTTGTCAACAGTCATGCTTGCATGCCTGCGAGCAACTTGATCGACCTTGTACCTATCACGGCGCTTGCTCACCTCCTCAATGCTGCTTCGAAGATCTTTGATGTCAGTGCCTAATTTGTGGCGGACCTTGGCCTTGGTCAAGAGGTCGAGGCATCTGTCAATAAAACCCCTAAGACCATGCAGCTCCTTTGGTGCACGGTCTATGCGCACCATGTAAGTGTCGACTCTGTCCTCAATGTCGTAGGACAGTTCCTTTACCTCTCTTGCCCAAAGCTTGACCTGAATGTCAGGTGGTTGATCAATGGGTGCATCAGAGAGCTTGTGCAGAGCAGCCTCCATGCTCTCCAGCTCAGCCTTGAGGAACATTACCTCACCCCTCACTCCCTTTTGCAGCTTATACTCCTCCTTGAGCAGGTCGCCCAGCTTGGGCAGGAGGGTGCTCATTGCACCCGTGATGACTTCCATGATGCTTCCTAGAGCACACCTTTGTGGGTTACCCTGGTTGTGATGTCCTCCCAATTCCAATCCCAGCGCAAATCAAGCAATCGAGCAAGGCAGGAAATGGAGGCAAGGCGGTGTGTCATAGCAGACACAAGATAGAATCTGTGCGTGTTCAAGTGATTAGCTGCAAAATGCAAGAAAACAACGCCAAAATGAGTCATTGACATGGGAATGGGGGCAAAAAAAAAAAACAACAACAACACAAGAATCAAGAGCCAAACCTGATCCATCTGCCAGGCTGGGAAAAAGTTCATCCGAAAGCAAAACGGTAACAGCAGAATAAAACCGAATAGGAGCCCTGAGACCAGATGTGAAGACTGAGTGAGGAGGATGCACCGAGGGAGACTAACAGAATTGTATTCTTGCTTGATCGAACACTCGCTGGTCGCTTGCCAGGATGTAGCGGTTCCTCAGTTCATTCCAACTCCAAAATGCAAGATATCAGCAATGAATCCATGGGAATATATATGATAGTCCTAAAAATTCAAAAGAACAATACAGGAACCAAGATCTGACAGTGCGTGAATGTAATTCATCGATGGCAAAGCCAAGGTGTTTCTTGCTGCTCTGAAATGGCACATGGTACTGCATCTATGGTAATCGAGGCCAAGGTTCAAGTTGGTACTGTGTTTAGACAAGGTGTTGTTTATGTGACCCTCTGGCATCCAAAGATAGCTTACAGTTGCTCACCCAAAAAAAAGTGGGAAAGCTGCTGCTGTACTACTGGACTACCAGCCAGTAAAGTACTAAACAATTCAACACATCAAACCATTGCACTTTCCAGTGACAAAACAATGAGTAAAGGCAGTACATGTTGATTAAACAGCACAGGTGATGCTGAGTAAAGCAGTACTTATTCATAACGTGAAAGAGCCGACACACCTTGTTACTGCTGCTGAAGCGGTTGTCAAAAACTGCAGGTGCTGGAACAGGTCTGATTAGCACATGACAGGGATTCAGTAAAGCTCGAGTTGCTCTGCCTCAAAACGAGACGAGATGACAGTCCAGGGAGATGAGATAGGCTGCTGCAGCTATCCCTGAGACTCGATCAAGCTTTCAGTGCCCACCAAAACTTTCTGAACCTGCCCAGAAAAATAACCAATTTGAGCTGAGATCTGAACCTACCTGCACAGGAAAAACAGAGAGCTCCACATCGATGGAGCTGAACACCTGGACCTACGGCTGAAGGAAAAACAACGAGACACTGAAGGACAATACATTTCCACGGAAAACACCCAAAAAGATCGAGCCATTAACACGAATTTCACAAATTCCAGAAACCCTAGAAAAGGGGGAACTTTGAGCAAAACCTCAGATTTGATACGCTGAAGTGAGGGATTTATTAGGGAATCATCCTAGGCTTGCTCACAAATTTCCTAGCACCAATTTTCTCAAAGATATTCCAACAAAATCGCTGCAAGATGCCAAGAACGAAAATCTTCCAAAATAGCTTAAAAATAATAATAAATTTCAGATCCAGCAGGAGAGAAATACTCGAGCCTGAAACTAATCTTACCGATGTATGATTGCATTCAACTCTTAGCCTCATCAAAGCACGCGACGTTCAGAAGATCAAATCTGAGAGTTTCTTCTCTTCTCTCCCTCTCTAATCCTACCCTAACTAAACAGCACACAAGTAAAAGTCTATTATTCAAAAGCTTAGTCTCCTTTCAGTAATGCCACAATATATATAGTTGCTTGTCAAAGACCGAAATGCCCCCTTATACAGAGCACACAATCATTTATTATTTTAGGAATCTTAGATCTAGAATCTAGATGGCTCCAAAAAAGGTCGGATTCTGGTGAGGACTCCAAAAGCTAGATCCGGATTCTCAAAATCCTGAAAGCCTGTCTAAATCATAGAGATTCTCAAAATCTTGAGTGATCCAGGGTCTAAATTTTCCCTAATAAAATTGTCTATGTTTACTCCCTCTGTCTCATAAAAAGTGCAATTCTAACTTTTTTAGGACAAACTAGTGATGGCGTGAAAAGACTCTCATGCCCTCATTTATTTGGCATATTGAGTTAGTTTTGGCATGCAAATCAAATCCGACCACTTAATTAGGAAGTTAGTTAAGATCCGATCTCTAGAATTGCACTTTTTGTGAGAATTTTTTCAAATGCTAGAATTGCACTTTTCATAGGACGGAGGGAATATATAAGTAATCCCCACTAAAGATTTCTCTCAACTCTCATGAAGTCACGTCATCACCCCCACTAAGATGCATTAATATCCAACTAAGATGCATTAATTGCTATTTTTCTATTATGTAGTGCACATTTTCTATTCATTAGGTGTATACCTTATTTATTTTTTATGTATTCAAAAGTAACATAAAAGTTTATTATTTTTATCAAAAGATAACTCATATGGCTCTCAGGGTAATTTCTACAAGTGCACTATTTTTACAAGCAACTAAACAACTATAGTAATTTATAGTTTATCGAAAAACTCTTTCAAACTCTGCAGCAACGCGCGGAGAATCGCCTAGTTAGACTGATACCATCGCATGACTTTGCTTCGTGTCATCGCTACCATTGTGCCGACACCGTGTGTTATCCATCCAAATTCATGATTCGGAAAAAATGATCTAATAAGTTAACCAAAGCCAACTAAAACCAAAACAACACATGCACTTCAAATTAGGTGGGAATACAAAAGCACAAAGGCAAGTAAAATTCTCGGTTCCGAATAAAAGGCAAAACCTTACATAACCAAATATTAAAATAACATACACTAGAAGTTAATGCAATACTATCTCAAAAGATGTAACTAAGACTATGTTCTCAACACGAGGATGCGTATCAGCGCCTCTCCCGACCTCACATAGCTGTCATTGTCACCTCACTTGAGACTATGTCCTCACATGGATCCGTCCCCTCTCACGCTACCACCTCACATAGCTGTCGCTGTCGCGGAGCCTCTCCCGACCTCCTCATCAGCGCCTCAACCACAACACCCCCTCCCCTCCCCCCCTCCCCCCGGATCTGGTGCCCCAGGCTTTCGGGGTTGCCTGCGTCGCCGTGCTGCTCTCATCGTCACACCGTCCATCGGCGCGCCCGCCGACCGGCTTGTAGTGGTGGTGTCCCTCCATGCTGCCACGGTGGTCGATTGTCCCCATCGTGTCGGGGTGCCCTGGGCCGCCGGCCGTCCCGTCACCACAGCGGCCCTCCCTCCCCTTTGCGAGGTGCCGCCGCTGGACCTGGCGGCACGGGCTGTGCAGTGGCGGCCCCCGCGCATCGCCACTGGACAGGCCCTTGCACCGTGCCGGACTAGCGGCAGCCCGGCCTCACGCCCCCTAATCGAGCCGGCGCTGCTATTGTGCCCCCAAGCATCGTCTGCACAGCACCGCCCCGAGCCGTCTCCGACAGCCGCTCCACTACTGCAGAAACCATCAACCTAAGCGCGCGCGAAAACTTCATCCGCGCCGGCGTCGACGCCGCTTCCCTTTTGCCGATGCCAATAAGGGGGTTATCCTAAGCAGTTATTTAACCGCTTCCAATGGCTTCTTAAACGTGCCGGCGTGCTGCGCACCACTTAGAATGACTACGCATACTAATCGATTCGTTAAGCGCCGCATAGTTTTATTAACCTATTGCTACCGGTTTAGTTAACGCCGGTTAGGATGATAGCACGTACGTTTAAAAAAAACTCGTTCGTTTCAGTCATTTGATCTTGAATGAATACTAGCTAGTTATATATGGATCATTATGAACGAATTGCACACACAACAGATTCACATTCAACAGAATGCGAACGTGTACGTGCTAGACGTTCACAACAACACACAAGATATATATAGCTAGTACCATTGAAGATCATACACGAGAGTTGTTGCAGATAAATTTAACACACTTCATCGCTAGCTACCTCAACACAGTTCATCATCACTTCAACACAGTTCATCGCTAGCTACCATCACTTCAACACAGTTCATCACTAACCTCACTTCACTTAACATCACTTGACTAAACATCACATGAACAGATAAACGACTAGCTAGTGGTAGCTGCAGGAATGACAGTGCCTAGCTCTAAACGGACCAAACTGGCAGCAATTCGTTCATAACAAAAGTATGTAATCCCACGCTTACATCGCCGGATTACACTGCAACTGCAGCGGAGCTAATGAGATAGGTCGAAGGGAGCCACCGTCGCCGCCATCACCCCAGCGAAGGTCATGGTCGATGGGGCAGCAGCAGCACCTGCTGGCGAAGGCGCCGGGCAGATCCTCAAGCGCATGGGCCAGATCCGCAAGAGCCGAGGCCGGATCGGCGTGCCACCCGGCGACGGAGGCAACCTGCTCTGCAGCGGTGAGGAAAGCGGAGGCCACCGCTTTTCGCGACTCCGCCACGGATCCGGCCAACCCGCCCACGGATCTGGTGGCGGCATCGACGATGGAGTGGAGGAAGCCTCCCGCGCTACCTCAGCCTCCGCCGTGCGAGTCGCGGAGTCGCTGAGGCGCCTAACTGCCGGCGCCAGATATGTGGCCCCGACGTCGAGGGAGAATGCCATGCCGGACGAGGACGAGGACTGAGGAGCGCGACGGAGCTCTACTAGCAGTGGACGTGGCAGGCCGGGGAGCTCGATCTACTGTGGTTGCGGCGGAGTGAGAGAGAAGAAAGAGTGGATAAGCTTTGGTCGGAACGGTGCGGCTTATTTATAGCCACACCTCATTCTAAGCGGCATAGTATGGGCTGCTTAGAATGAGGACCTTATTCTAAGCGGCATAGTATGGGCCGCTTAGAATATGGGCCTTATTCTAAGCGGTTCAGGCTACGCCGTTTAGAATGACAAATAAAAATTAAAAAAAATCAAAAAAGACCAAATCGAAAACGTAAACATATAAACCGGCCAAATCGAAAAAAGCCCAAATCGAAAACATAAACTAAACACATAATTAAACAATTACACACAGATCGATAGGATTAAACTACATTATTATTGAAGGCATGGTTAAATTGTTCAGGAACAACTTCATCATCACATAAAATAATTAAATAAATTGCTGGGGGCGGGAGTCCACCGCCGTGGCCCTCACCGTCAGATCCGGCGTCTCGTTGAGACGAAGGACGCGACTGAAGGACACGAACTCATTCAACCATCACCAGTCGTGGCCGTGGAATTTCTCCACGTCTGCCGCCGACGGCAGCTTCACGAAATACTTGCCGTCGGTGTCGTCGTCGCAGGAGAAGTTCGCCGCCCGCCAGTCCCCTAGCACGGAGTGCACCACGTTGGCGACGATGACGTTGGGAGGCCTGCCGTTCTTGGTGACGAACGCCACCACCACCCATGTCTGCTCCCCGCCATAGACCTAGAGCTCCTTCAGGACGCGGTGGGAGACATCCGCTGCCTCCACCACCGAGCATGGCCACACGATGAGTTTGGGGTAGCCACCGGGCGGCCTCGGTGTCTTGTCGATCTCCATCGTGCGCCGCTCCGCTTACCTGCAAACTGTGAGTTCTGTGGAGAAAGTGGAAGAAGGATAGGAATGCGAGATCGATCGAGATCGAGAAGGCCTGGAGTGTGTGTGTGTGTCTATATATATATATATATATATATATATATATATATATATATATATATATATATATATACGCGCGCGCACACACACTGGCGATGATCATCGACAACCAACTTGTATGGCAAGCAGGCCATCGAAGGGTCCAGATGCCGAAGGGGCCATCGTCGTCGTCAAACCGCCATAACCGCACGCGCACAGACTCTGAGCGCGCGCTGCAACTTTCCGATTGATGATGGTTCAAATTCCCAGGCAAAGCGGTTTATTTCCGCACCGGTTCAGAAAAAGGAATATTCTAAGCGGCATATTCCACACCGGTTACAATGGACGCTCATTCTAACCGGTTATTGTTTGAGCCGGCGCGTTTACTTAAACGAGCCGGCCCAATACTAACACCGGCGCATTTGAGACCCTTATCAGAGCCGGCACCTTTATAACCGCTTCCATTGACTTAAATGAAGCGGGGTGTCTTGTTCGGCGTGGATGGGCCGATGAGGTTAATGATTTCTGCAGTAGTGCTCCCGAACCCCTGTGGTTTGCCCTTTCCTTCCTCCGCGTGGGGCGTGCAGACCTATACCGACCGTAGATCTGGCCCCACGGCAGCGCCCTGCCACGGCGCGGGCGGCGCCATCCGCTCCCGGCTTGCTAAGAACGGCATTGCATATGGAGCAAGGGGACTGGTGGGTTGGTGCGGTGGGCGACGGCCGCTGGGGAGGTGGAGTAGTGTGAGGTCAGGCATGGCTCCGCCGCAGTTCCAGTTGTTGGTGGAGGCCTGCACGCGTCGGGCCAGGGAGGAATTCCAGCGTGGCTCCAGTTCTGCACCCCCATGCTTCTCGCTCGACCTTGCATCATGATTGCGTGTTTCTTTTTTTTCTTTAGAGAAAAATCTTGATGGTGCTAGAGAGCCTGGTAGGCGTAGATTTTCTTTAGGCCTTTCTTTGGAGTTAAATCTTAATGCAGCTTAGATAGAATGGAGATAGTTTTTTTTATTTTGATTTTTTGTTCTTTTGTTAGTATTTTTTTACAATCTGTTTGTTCTTTCTTTTTACATCGACACCATGAAATGTACAGCGAAGCTGTTTCTTTCTGTTCTTTGGTTTTTTCATATTGTTTTTCTTTTTTCATGTATAGCCATGTAGAACGACACCCTCTGTTCTTCCTTTATTACTATTTTTATTTAGTTCAGCCATGTACAACGCCAATATCTATTCTTCTTCGTTTCTTTTTTTAGTTCAGCCATGTACAGCCACACCTCTGTTCTTCCTTTCTTATTTACTCATTAGTCTTGTAATTGGATGACATATATAAATGTTTAACAATTGAAGCTTTATATGTGTGTAGCAAACCTGTGCATCGATGATCATATGAGCAAAGCATAAAAAAGCAACATTGAATGACATTATATGTGAAAGTGAGGTAAAAAAAATATAGCATGTGCAATAATGTGCATCGATCACTACTGCAGAAACCGTTAACCTCATCGGCCCATATAAAGCGGGCCAAAACGGCCCGCTTAGTTTAAGTCATTGTAAGCGGTGTTACCTGAGCCACTTAGAATAAGGCTATCATACGAAGTGGTGCAACTCATGAGTCGGCTCGGATATGTAAATGAAGCGGTGCAAAAGTAAACTGATTAGAATGATTGTTCATCCTAAACGGTGCATTATATGTCGGCTAGAATATTCGTTTACCGAAGCGGTTTTCATTTGACCCGATTGCTTTAGAAATTTAAAACACATATTGGGAGTTGAAGCGCGGACATGTGCTCGTGAAACTGAGGACGTCTTCATTTTACGATACAAGTTGAAGCGAGCATGCGCGTGTGAAACCGATCAAGGATCTTCTTCATCTTGCGATACAAGTTGATCGCAATCTCTCTCTTCTCTCTTGCCTATAAATAAAGCCCCCAAGGGTCTATCTTCCTCACACCATACCCAGCCATGGCGCAAAGAATAGATCTCGTAGGCAGAAAGCTCTTGCTTCTTGACTCCATAACCACACCTTCCTTTTCTGATCGCTAAGAAAATTCTCGTGATAGGGTTGGGTTCCTACCCCTTCTTCAGTTTGCCTTTTGTGAAGCTAGGAGGTGTAATCGCTAGGAGAATCCTCGTGATGACCTTCACCGCGCTCTCCCGGAAGGCAACTGATCAACGGGAGGTTAATAGGATGCCCTTTGCCTGTCGGCCAAGATGGAGGAGTTGAAGTGCGTGGCAAGGAAAGCACAAATTTGCGCTTGCTCTCGTTAAAGCGCATCGCAAGCTAGTTTGTTGTTGTTCCTCCTCTCCGTCTTGATTGCCACCTTCATCTCTCCCTTAGGGGGATTTATCAGATCTGGCAACGATGAACAAAATCATCGTTTGATCGACAACGATGAACAAAATAAGTCTTGTACCTTTTCTTTTATAACTTTGTAACAATCCTTATGTAATGAGCCGTCTTTGATCAATAAAGAGTTAGATATATCAGGTGTTTTTCTTTTTTTACAAGTTTTATTGACTCATTCTAAGCGGCTTGCTATCAGCCGCTTACAATAATTACACCAGGCACACGTGTCCTCCAACCGCTTCATCTTGCACACACGTGTCCTCTAGACAGTTCATCTTGCACGTGAAGTTGACAGGTGAGGCTCTATTTATTTGTACTCGGTCTGCTTCTTCGTTCATCCCCTCCCTCTGTTCCCCTTCATTCATCCACAAGAGGGCCATGGAGGTGCGGGCGGCCATGCAGGCGCGGATACGGCGGCGCTGCTTCCCAGCTGGATTGTGGGCATGGCCACCTCCAATTCGTTGCGAGCTGGTCTCGCAACGGGTGATGGATCAGCTTCGGGTCATCCCCGGAGATCAGATTCGCGTCCTCATTGCCTACGTTTCGCCTCGACTGGGACGACGTCATCGCCACCGACAAGCCAATCCATTCATCACCACCAGCTTCATCGTCAACTATGTCCTCGGCCATTACCGCTCCAGGATAGTAGTGGCGGACGACTTCTTCGACCACACCTTCTACGTGCGGCTTCCTGTAGCAGGAGAAGTGGATACGTTAGCAGACGGTGTCCTTCACTAGGGTCTTGGCGCTCCGGGTCATGAATGAGGGGCTTGACCGCGTAGATCCGCCTGAACTGCAGCCGCCTCGCCCACTCCCCAGGTTAGATCCGTAAATCCGTAGTTTCTTTTAATTTGTTTCTGTAATTTGGTATGGAGGATAATGAACAATATATGGCAGCTCTATTTTCTTCTTTGTTTCGTCTTGTGTTTATTTTTTTAACTTTATATTCTTATTCTAAGCGGCGTAAACTGGACCGCTTAGAATAAAGCCTTCATTATAAGCGGCCCATTACACGCCGCTTAGAATGAGGCCATCATTATAAGCAGCCCATTACGCGCCGCTTAGAATGAGACGTGGGTATAAATAAGCCGCACCGTTTCGACAGGCAAACCCTATCCCTATCCCTATCCACTCCGCCCGCCGCGTACACACACAGTAGCCCTGCCGCATCCACTGCTGTAGTGTAGCTCCGCCACGTCCTCCTCGTCCTCTGCATGGCGTCCACCCTTGACGCAAGGGCCAAGACTGTGGCAGCTCAGGCGGCCGCAGTAAGCCGTGTCGCCGACTTCGTCGCTCGCGCTGCGGTGGCCTCAGCGGCGCGGGAGGCCTTCCTCCGCTCCTTCGCCGCTGCCGCCACCGGATCCGCGGCCGCCTTGACCGGATCTGCAGCGGAGTCACGGAAAGCAGTGGCCTCAACCGCCCTCATCGTCGCGGATCGGGTCGCCTCCGTCTTGCAGCGGCAAGCCGCGCTGGATGCACGGGCTAGATCCGCAGCCGCAGAGGTGGCCTTGGCTGCAGATCTGGCTCATGCTGTCGTGGATTTACTCCGTGACTTCTCCACCAGGCGCCGCTGCCTCCCCTTTGACCATGACCTCCGCCGGCTTGGTAGCGGCGACGGTGGCGCCGAGATGAGCTCCACCACTGCAATAGCAGGGTAATACGGCGATGTAAGCGCCGTGGGATTACATTCTTTTGTCCTTATGAACGAATTGCCCATTTTGGTTCGTTTAGCTATGCACTGTCATTCCTTAATTATGCTTACCACTACCTAGTTATGTGAGATGAACTGCCTGTTCAATTTGTGTTATATCTGCACTACTATGTATATGTAAATTAGACTCTCTAGTGATGAAGTCGAAGTGCTACCTAGTGAACTCTTGATGAAGTCTCAATCTAGTTATGAATTAAGTGATTAACTGAATTATATTGATCTTGAATAGGTACCTAGCTAGATTTTATGTTTGTTGTGAACGCCTAGCACGTACACGTTCACATTCTGTTGAATGTGAATCTGTTGTGTGTGCAATTCGTTCATAAGGATCCATATATAATTAGCTAGTATTCATTCGAGATCAAATGACTGAAACAAACGCGTTTTTTTAAACGTGCGTGCCATCATCCTAACCGGCGTTAACTAAACCGGTAGCAATAGGTTAATAAAACTACGCAGTGCTTAACGAACCATTTAGTATACGTAGTCAAACACTCCGGCACTAAACAAACCGATTCGAATAAGAAGTCATTCTAAGCGGTGCGCAGCGCGTCGACACGTTTAAGAAGTCATTGGAAGCGGTTAAATAACCGTTTAGGATGACCCTCTTATTGGCATCGGCAAAAGGGAAGCGGCGTCGGTGCCAGCGCGGATGAGGTTTTCGCGCCGTTAGATTAATGGTTTCTGCAGTAGTGGATGTACATCATGTGAGCAAAGCATTAAAAAACATGTAACATTACATATACCACATGCGGCTAAAAACTTTATGAACGGTATGTCAGTTGGTACAATATTTTATGTCAGCTCTTGCTCAGAACGGGCGGTGTAATACATGCACAAACGACAAGATGACGCCGTTGTTCGATTCAAAATGGATGGCCAAGATGCCCGGTGCCCGGATGACCGGGTGTACCAACGATGTATTGCTAGTCTGTTACAGCGCATACAAAATGTAGATATGGTTGTGTGAATCTAACCCAACTCACCACCAACTGCACAAAAAGACTGAACAGATACAACCAGTGTACTCTACGTTGACTAAACATACATATTGATTAAACAGTTCAGAGGTGTTGCATCACACTCACACAACGTCAGTTGGTACTAGGTGCAGATACATGGTGTTGTGATATGACCCACTAGCTAACGCGGCATATGCATTGGATCGCCAATGGCATCATCACTAACGCCTAGGAATGGTTAGCAATCCGTTAGATCAAGATCAAGATCAAGTACTGATTACAAGACAAGCGTACACACCTAAATAAAAGAAAATCCTTAATGTGTTCCACGCAAAATAAGTACACGTGCAATATTGGGCCTTCGGCCTGCCCCATTCATGATCACTCCTTACCGTACCACCTGTATTTTATTATTAGTTGCTACACATAATAGGGAATTCTATTTCTTTTAACTTTATAGCTCAATTGAAAAATAGATACACATATTATGTACAAAGTGTTTTTAGTAGTGCAATGTGGTTTGTGGAACTCTTTAATGGTCTGTACGAAAAATAGACACAGAAAAGTGTTTTTATGTTAGTAGAGAGGTGTTTGTAGAACTTCAATTTGTATGCGGTGTCCCTGGAGAAAAGACTGTTTAACATTATGGAAGTTACTGGTGACATAACTAAGACGAATGCTTTATTCATTTTAATTTAATCTATACTAAAAAGAGCGAAAGAATTTTGATGGTCAATCGTCAAATCCGACAAGTGGACCTATTGAAGGTTCGGGTTTCCAATTTGTTTGCAGCGTATTGCGCCCGGATTGTGGACCCATGTGGACCCTATTGGAAAGGTGGGACCGGTGACAAAAGTCCTCACGCCTCATGACAACAAAAGACGATCGCAAAGAAATTTCCCTTTAAGCTTCTCATACACCAGATTAGCAAGAGTAGTCTTGCCTAATCCTCCAAAACCAACAATAGAAACTATCACTTGCTCCTTTGATGTTTCATCACCCTCCATTAGTCTCTTTATGATGTCATTGCTCTTCTCCTCAGTGCCAACAAGTTCTGTCGCCTTCTTGTATATGGCTGATATCCGCAGGTTGTCAATAGATCGGCCGACAGGCTTGGAAGGAACCCGGTCAACCTTGTACCTATCACGCCGCTCACTCACATCCTTTACTCGCCTCCTGATGTCCTTGATGCCTATGCCGATGTTGTGTCGAATCTTGCCCTTTGTTAACAGGCTTAGGCTTCTATCAGTGAATCCCTTAAAACAATGGTGGCGTTTGGTTGGAATTATGGTAACGTAAACGGTAACGCAATCAAATCACGGCGGTGTCAGTTGCAGGTATCAGATTACATTCTTTGTTGAGAGAATTCCATGTATGGCCCTCGCAAAGTTCATGCTTCCCTATCTGGCCCTCAAAGTTCCATTTTTACCTATCTGGCCCTCATCGAAATTTGGATGCCTCATTTGGCCTTGCCGTTACAATAGGTGTTAAGTGGGACATGAAAAGACAATATTACCCCTATATACAACAACAACACGTTTGATTCAAAAAACATCAGTCAAGCCAGAAAAAAAAACTGCAGCATGTGTGCTATATATTTTCAATATAATTCAACAATCTGGACACATAAATAGAATATGTGAATATATAGTAGCACATTTTGAACCAAATTCTCCTCATTTCAGCATAGCTTGCAGCATGTCTTACACATGAACATAATAGACTTTAACACCACAAATAGGTTCAAATACATTAGGTTCACAAACAGATCCACAAATATGGTCACAAACAGATCCACAAATAGGTTCACATAGAGTGCTTGACTTGACATACATGTTCGCATACAACGACAAATTCACAAACTGAGCCTCCTTTTACTTCTGGTGCTCATAGCAGGACTAGAAGGATCATTTTTTTTTTGCTTCTTGTGCCCATTGCAGGGCTGTCAAATAGCACAGCCGAGTTCCTTCCTTTCTTTGTTATCTTCTTCTTCACTTTGGGCTTCGATTTTTTGCCTTTTCTTTAGCTAGTTTCTTCCGTGTAGCCTTGGTAGCAGATAGAGGTTGATTTATGCTCCCAGATGATCTGTACATGTACATGCATCAAAATTGGAAAAAAAAATTCAGAACCATAGCAATTTGAAAGCAAAGGGCATTTCTCAACTGTAAGCCTATATTACCTTCTTGAGCCTGCAGATTCTGATGTAGCTTTGCCTTTCTTCATAGTGGTAGGTTCTACTATTTGTGTACTGGTGAGAAGAAATTCAATCAGCAAGTGGACACATTAATATGAGCATAAACACATTGTGTTAAAGTGTAAACCTTGGTGGGAAAGACACAGAGGAAGCCAGTGCATCATCACCAAAAGGGACTATGCTTTCCTGTGTTAATGCTTTGGTGGTTTTTGCCTTCTTCTTTGGCGGCCCTCTACATGAGCATAAAAAGCAAGTGCATTAATTTTAAGAAACAAGGAAAGAAAAAGCAGTAGCATACACAATTTAGTACCTCACTTCCATCATGGCTGCAATGTCTTCTGGATTGCCCTTCTTGCAAGTGTGCCAATGATGACCATAGCCAGTGCAAATAGGACACTTGTGCTGTTTTGTAGTCCCTTTCTTCTCTGTACAACCTTTGTACCTCTCTTTTTTCCTCCTACCAGCCGTAGCTTTTAACAGTGGTGGATACATGAAAAAGCCATGACTAGATTTAGGCCATTGTGACTTGTCTTCCATAGCTGGGATCAGTAGACTGTAAGCAGCTCTAAATTTGTCAATAGAGTAATACATGTCCACGTATTTGTCTAGAGGTGCATTACTAAGTGAGGTTATGAATGCTATAGCATGCTTGCAAGGAATGCCAGAAACTTGCCATTGTCTACATGAACATGTCTTGTCATGCAAGTTTACCACAAACCTAAAGCCACTCTCTCCCAATGCAGTCACTTCAGCTACTTCTTCTGAGCATTCTACCACCTCCAAGGCTAGCTCCCTACTCTTCTCATTCAAATTCTTAATAATGTGTGGCAAGATCAATCCTTCAAACTGTTTAGAGATTTTCCTCCTATGGTTCCACTTCACCATAAGCAGTTGCCTAAGCTTGTCAAGTAAGTCATCCAAATTCATGGACTTGTACTCCTTGATCCAGTTGTTGAAGCACTCAGCCAAGTTGTTGGTCACATAATCTACCTTGGATATGGTTGAGAACTGACTCCTAGTCCACAACCGAGTGTGATTAGTCCTTAGATATTTTGTTGCAGCAGCCTTGGCTTGTTCCATTGCAGCCCAATGCTTCTCAAATAGGTAAGGGTTCCAGGAGTAAGCTGCTAGGCCAAAGGTGGTCATCAAACACTTGGCCAGTAAACTTTTTCTTGAAGTTGGTCACCAAATGGTGCATACATTCCCTATGCTCTACTTCAGGATAAACAGTTTTTACCCCAGCCATCACTGCTTGTCCTGCATCTGTGCATATGGATAACCCCCTAGGTGAACCAATAGACTGTTTAACCCTTTGCATGAACCAAATCCAATTATCATTAGTTTCAGAATCAAAGACCCCAACACATACTGGATACATCCAATTGTGACCATCAATAGCACAAGCACTAGCTAGCTGCCCCTTGAACTTGCCTGTCAAGAAAGTGCTATCCACTGCCAAGTATGGCGTGCAACCATTCAAGAACCCCTCTATGCAAGGTTTCAAAGCAAAGAACAATCTTCTAAACCTGATCTTGCCATTGATAGGTGTGATGATCAATAATTACCAAACTGCCAGGGCAACATAGATCAATTTGTTCCTTCAACCTAAACAAATTGTCAAAGCTACTATCCCAATCACCATAGAGATGTCTGAGTGCTAGCTCCTTACCCATATAAACTCTCTTGTAAGGTATCTTCACTTGTAGTGCTCCTTAAGTTTTTTTGGCAGATCCTCTGCTCCCAAGCTTGAATCATCAATGAGCCAATCCTTCACCTTCTCACATATCCATTGTTTTGTCGCATTCTTCACCTTCTTACTCCTCCTGGTGCTAGTACAGCAATGACCAAATTGGTTATTTCTCACCTACAAAATTCAAACAGCAAAGTTAGCACCATATGGAACTAAAAAAAGGAAAAAGAACAAAGGAAAAACAACAAAATTACCACAACAGTGCAGCTGCCCTTCTTTGCTGATGCATGTAGCCTCCAGGGACACTTCTGTTTATCCCCTCTTACACAATATACTGTAAATCTTCATGGTGCACTCTTCACAATATTAAATTCAAACTCATTTTTGATTGCATGTTGAGATAGTGCCACCTTGAATTCTTTCATGTTGGGATAACTAGAGCCTACTGTCATTGGGGGATTTTCCTTGTCATATTCTACTTGACTCTCAGGAGGTTGTCCAACAAACTCTCCAACCTCCTCCTCCTCCATCTCCTCCTCTTCCTCCTCCTCCTCTTCCTCTTCACCCCCTACATCATCATCACCAACCTTGGGAGCAACGACAACATCCAAAGCAACTGCAGGTTCAATGTTCAAGTACAGACCCTCCTCATCTACACCAACATGTTCATTCTCAGGCACTGGGTTTTGTAGATAAGTATCCTCATCTGATTCTGTGGTGCTAGGCTTGGTTGCATTACTAGCATAACCTTCCCACTCAGTGATGGGTTGAAATACCTCTGACGGGTCAGTGTATGAAATCCACATGTGCACAACCTTAGTGTTACTATATTTTTCAAACATACACATCAACTCTTGATCTGTTCTAAGTATTGGGAAGGTTTTCAATTCATCATTATAGTACTGAAGATGTGGTACTTCTAGATAACCCAGTGGGAACTTGTTCACTATTTCATTAATCAAACCACTTAAGCTTGTTGTGCCAGAATCAATATCCATCTCAAAAGAATAGCAACTATCTGGTCTGACCTTTTTCTTATTGCCCAAAAGTTTAACTTTCAGCACAAACCTAGATTTTGGATCCATCCTATGTGTAAAAATGAGATCATATAAGCATAAGCAACAACATTGCATCTTCTAATCCATTGAAAAATTACTTATGCAGTACTCACCCTCGGCCTTCAAAACTTGCAGCAAGGGATTCTAGGGTGCAACCTTCCTCCAGTGCGTCCTGCGACGGGGGCAGCCTCCAGCGCGGCTGGTCGTGCGCCGCTCCGGCCATGTCCTCCCGTGGACCCGCGCAAATCCCTCCCGCGTGCAGCCCGTCGGGCGCGGCCTCCCGGGGGCGGGCCTCCCGTGCCCCCCCCCCCCCCCCCCCCCCGGCGCCTCGGGCGCGCCCTCCCGCGTGCAGCGTCGGGAGCGGCCTCCCGTCAGGCGCGGCCTCCGTGGCCTCCCGCGTGCGGCCTCGGGAGCGGCCTCCCGTCGGGTGCGGCCTCGGGCGCGGCCCTCGGCCCCCCGAGGCGCACCGCCCAGGCGCCCGTGCGCTGCTGCCCACCGCCCCCACGACGCTCGCCGCCTGGCACCCCACCCGACGCCTCCCTGGATCTAGGTCACGAGAGGGACAAGTGAGCAGGAAAGAACGACTGTGGAGAGAGAGAACAGAAGGGCAGTAAAGAAAAGTTAACGGTGGATAGATGTAAATTTTAACAGAGGGTGAATGGAAGGCCAAACGAGGCATCCAAATTTCGATGAGGGCCAGATAGGTAAAAATGAAACTTTAAGGGCCAGATAGGGAAGCATGAACTTTGCAAGGGCCATACATAGAATTCTCTCTTCTTTGTTGGGTTCCCAAATGTATCCCCATTCAAAAAAGAGAGCTCCGGTCAGAATTAGGCCAGCCGGCAACACCGGGGCAGTCGTTGGCACTGCCACCGCCGCCCTGATGTGAGCTTTGCTCCACCCAACGCATCGCTATCGCCGCCGCCCGCCTCGCCGCCTCGGCAGTGGTGAGGATTCAATCGCCGGGGAAGAAGTCGGATGCCAATGTGAGAAAGAATAGGGGGGCGGGATGGCGCCGAGGCGCAAAAGAACGGGGGGTGACGACCAAACGCGTCTACCCCCACCCGGTCGTCCGGGGCCACCTTTTGGCTCTGAATTGTGGGTCCTCTGTGAGGTTTAGGAGGGTAATTTTTTGGGTGAGAAACCGTTTCAATTGTGACAATTGTGACACTCTTTATAGTATAGATGTGTGCCGTCCATTAAGCTATCTGCTCCCTAGCTCCCATTTCTCAAGAAAAACTTTGTAACCTACAGCTAGAAACAACGTGCTCGCATGTGCTGGCCCCATGGGGAACGGGAGGTCACGTGCTCACATCATGTGTTTGCCTCTTGGCACACGGCAAACCGTGTGTTTCCCGTAGTGATGTTTTAGAATCCCGGTATACTTTTACACGGATGCGCGGGGAGAGGGAGAAAGAGGAGAAAAGAAGAGGTAGCTCTCCATGAATAGATTATCTCAAACACATCTCACGAACAAGTACATACATCTCAAACACATTTCTCAAACTAGTGCATGCATGGGACCCACAATTGTCCTATGTATGATGTATCTTTCAGCAGATGAATAAAAACTTACCAAGCTGCATTAGCTCCTGTGGAGAGAATAGGGATGAAAGCGGATCGGATCGGAGCGGATAATACATTTTCCACATCCTCATCCATATTTTTTGTCGGATATGGAGCGGAGCGGATATCTTGCGGATGCGGTTACGGATGCGGATCTTTTCGGATGTCGGAACTGGTGCGGAGTCGGAGCGGATGCGAATTAATATAGTCGGATAATATATGCTTACATATAGTTTTTAAGTGACAAATAATTTCTAAACCAAACTATAATTTAGCAACGTAACACGAAAAATACTTATCTTTATGGTTCATGAACCATGACATAGTTTATGGGTGTCTCGTTATTTGAGCTGAGCTCGATTTGTAGTGTGGTGACATGGTAGGCTCGTTAGATTAGTCGGATATCCTATTATAAGCCTCGGATAATCCGCATTCAATTATCGGATAATCCGTATCCATCGGATTTCGCTTAAACCTTATCCTACTCCGCATCCACACACAATCGGATTCGGATTATCCATATCAGCACGGGATATCAAAAATGCTTCTCCATATCCGCAAAAATCGGATTCGGAGCGGATCGGATGCGGAACTTATCCTCACCACTTTCACCCATAGGAGAGGAAGATGTAAACTGAAGCATGTGCACAGCAGCGTAGCACGGGAGAAATCAGCAGCGCAGATTTTGGTATCATGGGCCTGATCTTAGGGTGGACCGTTAGGAGTTTGCTTATTGAGCTTTTTCCCGATTTCAAAAATATGCGATGAATATGGGATTTTTCAGCTAAATCGGGCCCATAAAATTGGACAGGAAACCCCACCCGTATCCAGTCTCGTTCCAGGTTACCCCTTCTGCTTTCCGCACATTTTCTTTCCGTTTCGGTGGTATAATTGAAAATATGGGACACGTATAGAAAAACTTGATCTTCTCCATTGTACGATATGCCACCTCTAACTATGGGGTTTTCCTCCCTAAAGGTGATTAACATATACCATTATCCTAAACGGCGTGAAAACCTCATCCGCGCCGACGTCAGCACCGCTTCCCTTTAAGCGATACCAATAAGGAGGGTCATACAAAGTGGTTATTTAACCGTTTCCAATGACTGATTAAACGTGCCGGCGTGCTTCGCACCACTTAGAATGACTGGTTATTCGAACCGGTTTGTTTAGCGCGCAATGTTAGACTTTGTATACTAATCGGTTTGTTTAGCGCCGCGTAGTTTATTAACCTATTGCTACCGGTTTAGTTAACGCCGGTTAGGATGATGTCACGCACGTTTCAAAAAAGACGGTCGTTTCAGTCGTTTGATCTCGAACGAGTACTAGATATATATGGATCGTTATGAGCAAATTGCACACACAACATATTCACATTCAACTGAATGTGAATGTGTACATGCTAGACGTTCATAATAACACACAAGCTAGCTAGTACCCTTCAAGATCACTTCAACACTTATAAAAAATTAAACTGAAGCTAGCATGGAACATCACTTCACTTCATCAGAGGGTCCAAATTGCAGATAAATTAAAATGAACTAAACTTAGAAGAAATTCAACTGGCAGTTCATAACACAACGACTAAATTTAACTGACACACATAAAATTAAACGACTAGCTAGTGGTAACATGACGAACGATAGTGCCTAGCTAATCTGTTTGCTCAACAGCACCGCCACTCGGGTCTAAAGCAGGAAGCACAATAAAAAGGTGGGTTCAGTTAGTTTTTCAAGATCACGTTTTCCGTATATACCTTCAACAAGTGCAGTATTATTTTTCTCGCCAAAACTGTCAATGTTCGCTGTGGGTAGAAGTGGTTTTCGCTGTTGCATCCTAGAAGTACTATGATCTAATTTCACAACAACATGAACCTGAATATCATCATCTGCTGAAACAATAGAGTCAAGCTGGGCCATCTGATCAGTAACATTTGTGGCAGGGGATCAGAAAGAGGCTGGTCTGATTGTTCATCTACTGAGAAACAAATTGATTGAGCACATGAGAAGAGAAAAGGCAGGGAAAAAAACTATAGAGAGCATTGTTCATCTACAGAGAAAGAAAATGATTCAGAACATAGGAAACAAAAATAGGGAAACATCAGTGCATTCGGAAAAGAAAAAGAATAAACCACAAACAAACCTAGTGCTTTATTTGCCCTTCTTCTGTAACTCCAATAGTGTCAACCTAGGCAATTTGATGATTAACATTTGTAGCGGGGGGTCAGACAGAAGCTGATCTGATTGTTCATCTACAGAGAATGAAAATGATTAAGCACATGAGAAGAAAAAAAGCAGTAAGTGAAAAATTGTAAAGTGCATTCTGAAAAAAATAAAAACAACAAACAAGAAAAAAAATTTACTAACTAAATGATGCCAACACGTAGATGTTGGTACGCTAGATAACCAAATATTTCAGAGACAGAGATTTTTTTTCATAATAATGCGTGCATGATACTTTATAATTGTACTCCATTTACTTATAGACATAAGTTATATCAGGGGCATTTTATAGACCTGGAAATACTTCAGCTACAATAGCAATTCTGCACGGTGTCGAATCAAATGTACAACTCCTAACAACCAATTCGTCAATAACGGATACAACTACAAAGCACAGAAACTATCATGGCCAAATGATTTGCAAACTAAAAACACTCATGCGCGTAAGATTAAGAACAAATTTTGTCGAAGGCAGTTTGATATTTCCAAGATCAGTTTTTCCCCAATAGTATATGAAGAAATTATTTATGGAACCAAAATGGGAGTACGCTAGGATTTTTTCAGCTGGATTAGGATTCCCTATTTAGCCGACCTGCAATTGTACCCTCAAATTGAGGGCAAATACACAGTGACACTGACAGTACATAAGTAGTAGTAGGACTATCCTAGTCCGTAGAAAGAGCACTAATTTAGCACAGCAATCCTTAGTTGCCGAAATGGGAAAAAGCTCCATTAGACTAATTACAAAGGGGAGGTACGGCAGGATCGATGGGAGACGCACTGTCCTCAACATGGTCACTGATTAACACCAGATTGGGATGAGAATGGCCGGATCCCGTTGTCTGTTTTAAATAGCTGGCTAAGGCATTTAGCTTCAAGCTTCTAAAAACGGCTAATAGCCGGGCTAAATAGAGCTATAGCGGCAAATACGGCTAAATTACACGTAGAAGCAAATAGCCGTATCCTCCTCAATCAAGCTATAGCCGGCTATAGCGGAGGCCTTAGCCAGCTATTTAAAACATTGCTCCTCCGGCGTCAGGCCGCTTCCAAATGCGAGAAGCTATGGAAAACAGAATGAAAAAAAAAATCAGCATCACAAGTGGAAATCTACCACCAAAACAAACGAATCGAACCAGTGCAAGGAGCGGCGAGCAGGTGGGCGGCGCGGCAGAATTTGGGGGCACAGTTGAGGAAACCCTAAGCATAACAAAATCTCAGATGCTCACATAGTAACCAGATAAATTTGCCGGCAGCGTCGACAAGCTGCCAGAGAAATCCGCGGCGACAAGCTGCGGGGGAGATTCGCCGGCGAAGGAATCCTCGCACCTGCCGAGCAAAGGAAACATGGGCAAATCGTAACTGAACGGAGAGTCAACGAGACGCAAAAAAGGCCGGACACAGGGGCGGCGGAGGGTATCTGATCGGACATTTCAGAATAGTTGCAGGAATGGAAGGTAGAGAAGAAAAAAAAAAATCTTCCGGAATCCCGTAGGTTGAATCTAGGGGGTGGGCCGGTTGGGTCGCGGCCTACCCTAAGATTTGGCCCAAACACCTCCCACGTCTTGATTTCCTATCGGATATCTAAGCCTATATGCTGCCGACGTCGTCCCCCATCTTACGACGACTCGCGGCTGAGTGCTGACGCTAGTTCGGCTGTTGGGGGCCGACCGGCGGTGACGATTGACGAGGCGGCTGCTTGGGAGGAAGGCACGGGTCCGTGAGCATGGCCGCACGTGCGCGAGCTGCACTGCTGGGACATCAAGGGAGGCGCGGTGGCGAGCAGCCGGCACACTAGCACGAAGGCGCACGGCGCAGCAAGCCAAGCAGGTGGGGGCACCTTCACGGCTTCACTGCGATTTGCTCATTTGCAAGCACCAAGCAGTAAATCCTAACAGTGTAATTTGGTAATTCGCACTGCAATTAGGTAGTAGAACGTAGTAGATCGGTAGGAAATTTGCTAAAACATATAGCGCCAAATCCTATGTCATTATAGGATTGCTGCAAATTTTTAACTACCTGTGTCATTGTACTGCAGAAATATAGGGAAATATCAAGAAAGATGGAAATTTTTTTTCTCGTTGGCCCACCCTAACTTCAAAACCTGGATTCGCTACTGCTGATAGCATCCATTTTGGCACTGCACATTTACACTAGACTTTCACATGCATACCTAGTATACAATATTATTACTTGGAATTGTACATCTCTCAACTCAAAGCTTTAACCATGCATTTCTTATGTATAGGTAAAGGCATAATATGTCCACTTTAGCTGAGCATGTAAAAAAAATAGTTGTACTGTACGACGTGGTTCCGTAGAAGAACCGTTAAATTTTGGATGCCACATCAGCTGACATGGCACTCTTACATCCATGCCACGGCACAGAGGTCAGCACGTACTACTGATCGATGGGTCGCTTTCCACATTCCCCACTAAATTTACCACAAAAAATGCGAATCCTGATGTTTGGCAAGGCAAAAATCAAGACCAGAAGGCAGGAACCGACAGAGAAAGTCAGCAGAGCAAGTCAGCGAGGGCTGCATCAGCAAACGGTTCTCGAAAGTCCTTCACCACCACATGCTTGACGCTGGGCAAGAAAGAAAGAAAGACCCTGCGAAACTTCACACGCCATGTGTATGCACTCGGTGAGAGAAATTCCATGTGTATGCACGCCAGTGCCACTAATGCCCAGCACGCAGCTAAACTGGAGCAGCTGGCTACTAGCTGCTCACCGTACCGCGACGGATTGAACATGTCTAACAAAAATCTGGCTTTAGAATGCACATGATCATATTGTGCATTTGTACTTCGTGTGCCCATAAGGAGGAGGTAAAACAGAGAAAGGCACACAGGTGCACGTCCTGAATGCAGAGTACTGAAGAAGATGAGCAATATAGAACATACTCCAACAAGCTGCATTCACACAAACGGAGTATAGAAGAAACTTCAGAGGCTGAATGAATTTACGCATGCGCCAGTTCATATGCATTCAGTCATCCAACAAGCAACGTGGAAGAAACAGCCCATCGGCATTAACCCAACCGATGAAGACAAATGGTTTAGGATATTAATTAGCACTTATTACAAGCACAATGAAACATGCAAGCACGCATAAGTTCACACAAACCGAGCAGTTTCTGGTGACTGCAATAATCCGAAATCAAAGTTCGTACAGATATGTAGATGAGCAGTTGAGCACCGGGCTTCAAATCATGCGCATTCCATTTTGATCCACCGGAAGGATGAAGCCCAACTGAATATGGACCACTTTTTTTTTGGGACAAAATATGGACCACTTTCTCACATTACTGACCAGCTGTCGGGATCGTCTTCAGCACTATACCCAATACTTAGGCGGAGGGTCTCAGTGGCAGGGCTGAGCCTCTAAATCATGGGCTGGGCCATCTACCACTTTCGATTTGTTTTTGGGCCTACGAACAAGATAGGCCTCACCCGACGAAATTGTATCGGATGAATTGTAATCCTGCCTTGTGTACCAACATCGAAACCCTCAACTAAGCCCAAAAACACACACACATTAATTTATATGCTCGGCAAAGAAAGACAAGAATAAAGCAACTCATCATGAGGTAAAAAAGCCTCTAATGAAAGAATGAAGCTAGCATATTTATTACCTTTTCCGTCATAAGATGTATTGTCAACGTGGGCTTGCCAGGGTTCATTTCCACTGCTGTCCGAATTGCATCTTTCACAGATTTCACTTCCTTGGGCGTCCTCAAGTCCACATTTATTTGAACAGAGACATGTTCAAGAGATGCGAGGTGCTCCAGACCAACCAGCTTGGGATCAGCAGACTTTTGCTCTAAGTTTAAATGAAGCTCTTTGAGTTGTTGCATAGCTCCTGGTGCAAACATCACCATCATGGAGCAGGACTCGATTTCTAACCGTGTTAGGCACTGGAACGGATAACAATTTCCAATGACCAACAAGTCTTGTTTAGATTGCCCATTCACAATTATTCTGAGATCACTGAGAGATGGTATGCTGCCAAGGATTTGAAGATCCTGTTCTCCTAGAGTAAATAATCTAATTTTTAGGGAAGAGAGGGAGCAGAGTGATGACATCCATCTTGGCACTGCATTGATATCACAATTATCTGCCATATCAATGGACCAAAGTTGTTGAGGACCAGGATAAAAATTGTCACATTCGGGGTGTTGTCTGATAATCATATGGCCACCTATAGTCATGGATTTGAGGTTGACCAGGTTAGATAGACACTCGATGAAAGGATTCTCATAGCCCTCATCCCAACCACAAAAGCGGATGGCCAAAGTTCTCAGCTCTATCAGACTGCCCAGATCATGAAGCGTTCTTGGAGACTCGATATGGATAAACCCTTTAACTTCTTGTAGAGACTTTAGTTTTCCAAATCCAACTGGCATTTTTATTTGGTACGTAACGCGAAGCTGCTCCAGCTGTTGCAAGTGAATAAAGGTTGAAGGCATCTTTTCAATATTTTGGCTATGTCTTATGTGTAGTACCTGCAAATATTGTAGATTTTCAATCTCCTCTGGGATATCAGTGAGAGATTTTGCATTGATACCCAAATATCTCAGCTGAAACATATTACATATTTCTTTAAAGTGATGATCCTTCACTTCCGGACAGTTCCCTAAATCCAATACACGCAACACTGGAAAGGTTGAAAGGCTTGGCAGAAGAGGAAAATCTTCGCTGGACACTGTAAGTGACCTCACGTGGCCGAAGTCCATAGTAGCCAGCTGCTTGACATCCTCTTCCCGACTAATTTGGAGGGATAGACGGCGGATCTTATTAGGCAGAGATATGTGATGCTGTCCACCTAATTTTGTTATAAAATGCTCTTCACTTGACAAGGAATTGGTAAGATCAAGTACCATATCATGTACACGGCAAGTAATTGTTTTATTATTTCTTCCAACGTTAACAGGTTGTATCATACTTCTGTTAACTAACTCTTCTGCATAACCTTCACCTACTTCATACAATGTCGTCCCTTGCTCTTCACGGACAAAACCTTCACTAATCCATTTCCATATCAGATCTTCTATATTAATTTCATAGTCCTCTGGAAACAAACTTAGATATAATAAGCAAGTCTTTATACATGATGGTAGATCGTAGTAACTAACTGATAGTATCCTTCTCATGTCCTTCACATCAGTACTGCCATCTAGACCAGAACCCATAGATTGGTACACATGGGACCAATAGATTTGTGTATTTTCCTTTCCATTTTTATTGGACAGCATACTGGCTATTGTAATGATAGCTAAAGGTACACCACCACATTTCTTTAAAATTTTTCCTGACACTTCAACCAAATTATCCGGAGGACATTTGTCTTCACTGCCAAATATTCTCTGGTAGAATAACTTTGTTGAGTCTGCAAGAGAAAGAGGTTCCAGTTGATAAACGGTACCAGCTTGTTTTGCAACATCAAGATTGCGAGTTGTTGTAATTATTCTACTTCCACATTCATTCTGTATCAAAGCACACTGGATTGTCTCCCACACAGCAGTGTTCCATATGTCATCAATTACAATGAAGTACCTATGAGCACACCACGAGATCAATATCAGTAAAAATCTACCAAAAATTTCATTTCTTCAGCTATTTAAGAGAAAAAGATAACTACATAAAAGGGTATAAATAAAAGAAATCTTTTTGCAGATCATGTCAGGAAGGTACGGCGTTTGCTAGAATGCAATGTAAATCTTGATTAGTTGATGCTACGAGGGACACGCCAAATTCGAGGTCATTTTCTAGGATACAGTGCATACTGAATAGATTTTTAGGGGAGAAAAGGGACATACAAAGTGTAAATTGCTTCTGAGAAAGAGCAGGAGACAGTATGAGTATCCACATAGGCCACTTAGTCAGAGTTGAAGTTCAATCACTAGGTGCACGTGTCAGAGATGTTCATTCTTTGCAATCCTCATAACTTTTAGAATAATATAAATATTCTATTGTAAATATTCTTTGTAATTCTGAATATTTTTTTCTATTACAGGCTCTGTTTGTATTTTTCTGCTCATTAGCTGTGGAAGTTCAATATTCATAATTATGAAATATCTGTAATTTTTTTAAACAGTACCACACTGAGTATACGGATTTTTAGATATATATGAACTTACTAAAAACGAATTCCTGATGTGCAAGCTGTAAATAGACATACACATTAATACTAGACATTCATGTCTATTTACTACCAGACATTCAATCACTGCGGTACATACCTTTTGGGTTGAAGGAACTTCCTTATTTCACTGATTAGTTGTTCTTCACTCCATGTTTCTTGATTAATACATTTGTACTTGTCCCCATCAAGTTGATAGAGCATGTTTTTGAATATCTTGTCCATATTAGGATTATGAGACACATAAACAAAGGCATCACAAAGAAATTTCCCTTTAAGCTTCTCATACACCAGATTAGCAAGAGTAGTCTTGCCTAATCCTCCAAAACCAACAATAGAAACTATCACTTGCTCCTTTGATGTTTCATCACCCTCCATTAGTCTCTTTATGAGGTCATTGCTCTTCTCCTCAGTGCCAACAAGTTCTGTCGCCTTCTTGTATATGGCTGATATCCGCAGGTTGTCAATAGATCGGCCGACAGGCTTGGAAGGAACCTGGTCAACCTTGTACCTATCACGCCGCTCACTCACATCCTTTATTCGCCTCCTGATGTCCTTGATGTCTATGCCAATGTTGTGCCGAATCTTGCCCTTTGTTAGCAGGCTTAGGCTTCTATCAATGAATCCCTTAAAACTATGTTGCTTGCTTGGATGCTTACCTCCGTCAATATGCACAATGAATCTGTCGATGCTATCCTCAAGATCGTAGGACAGCTCTCTGACCTCTCTTGTCCAGAGCTTGACTTGGATGTCTGGTGGTTGGTCAATGGGTGCCTCCGAGACCTTGACGAGAGCTGCCTCCATGCTCTTAAGCTCGGTCTCAAGGAACATGATCTCTCCCCTCAGCTTCTTCTGCAGGTTGTACTCCCCCTTGATCAGGTTGGCCAGCTTGGGCAAGAGGGTGCCCATTGCCCCGGTGACTATCTCCGCCATGGCCGATAGCTCAAGCTCAGGCCCTGCTTGAAACGGAGGGAGGATTTTCAAAGGAATTTTAAAGTTCCTTTTTTTTGAGGGAGGAATTATCTTCAACGTTCCTCTCGAAAGTGTTGCATTCCTGTATGAAATGGAGAACACAAAACATCCACTTCAAGCTCTTGAAAAATCTTGCTGTGTGTGATGGAGATGCTAACCACTTTTGTAATCGCCGTGGTGCCATACCACTCGATTGCCGAGGGAATCTTCCATGTCGCACTTCCTCAGATTCACCGCGAGGAGCTCGACCGGATCTGCACCGCCGCCGAAGCTGAAGCCTGCTCCGCTGCTGTGGAGCTCGTCCGGCGTGTGCTCCTGTCTCGGCCCACACAGCCCCTCGAGCTCACCTTGCTGATAACGACCTCAAATCGACGCAGGAGCACTCTCCGCTTTGGGTGGTGGACAGAGATAAGTGATTGGAATTGACGAACAATGTGCTGGACGGAGAGGATAAGGGTGAGCAGATTATGAGAAAAGTCCTTGTTTTTTCAATTATAGTATCGTGCCCGTGCGTTGCTACGGGACAACAAAAACTTTATACTAAAATACATTAATCTTACAATAAAAAAACTCGACCGGAGGGGTATGACGGCCCCACCGTATTTCATTAAGAGGAAGCGACCCACGGCTTTCCGGCCGAGAAAACCCCTCGAACCCTAGCTTCACTGGCTAGCGAGGAGGATTTTTTTAGCCTGCACTGCACAGCCGGAAATTCGCCCCGAAAGGGGTTCGAACCCCGGCCGACAAGGCAGGGCGCTACTGAGAGCACCTGACCAGTCGGTCGGGCCTCCGTTCGCTAATCTTACAATAGATAACAATACTATAAAATTAAATACCAATCTTATAGTGTCATTTACTCAAAAAAGCATAATTTCTGAAATTTCCCATGACTCTCCGAAATAATCAGACAGACCTGTGATTTCAATCTCTTCTCGCCACGACAAGAACCAGATGCTCCAGTTTTGAAACTCTCAAAAATAGCATCCGACACAAAGGCATCTATTAGTAGAGATTTTATTGATAATATATATAGAGTTCGGAAACTTAAAGGTACATTATAAGCATCATACTGATTCTCCTTAATTATTTTAGAAAACTTTGTATACAAAGATACAGCCGCCGCAGGGCCTCCCTTGGGAGGTCGGGAGTTCGATTCCCGGACGGGTCGAAATCTGAGGAAAAAATCCTCTCGTCCGTCCCACGTCAAAGCACATGGAAAATAGAACCGGCCGGTCTCACAGGCAACGGTTCCCTGTGTATTGGTGGGCTAGGGGTTCGGAGGTTTTCTCGACCTTTGTGAGAAGGTCTCCTTCTTCATACAATGCCTCGGGGTGGGTCTTCACCCCCGCGGGTCGAGTTTTTTTCTTAAACTTATCGAACTGTTCCCGTGGTGAGAGTTTTCTAGAGAGAAAAATATTTTCCTTTGTTGGTCATCCTTTGCTCTCAGCTCCTACGCCCATGTTTAGTTCCCACCCAAAATCTTTTCACCCATCACATCAAAGGAGAATCTTAGATGCATGGAGTATTAAATGTAGACGAAAAAGGTGAAAAGTTATATGGACTAGCCGTCAACCCGTGCATTCGCACGGGCTAGTTTATAAGTTGATGAATATACTATTAAGTATGAAAAATAACTCATTTAATTAATGTCTTAAAAATTAATTTTAATACTATTGGGTATGACAAATAACTCAAAGAACAAATGATGTAGTAAATCATATAAATTGTTCGAATTATAAACACTTCTAACTCTTTGCAGGACGACCGTCGATACTGCAATATTGAATGTGCCTGGTCTATATATTATATTATTGCCTATTAAGAGAGCATGTTCTCTAAAAAATGAGCTCATGCAGAGGTAATATGAAAATTTGATGAACTTGATCCAATGCTCCAACATTTGAGACAATATCATTGTCTAGACTGTGGCTTCCATGCGTAATATCCATTACAGTATAATTTTGAAACCTAATTTACAGTAATATTTTGATTCAATTAGAAATGAAGTCCGAAATTTATAATCTATTGGATGGACATTAGTTATGATAATTCTGAAGAGAACTTGATGCAGCTTTGTTATCATACTATCAGAAACAATTCCGGTTATATATGTTGAGTCATGAGTTAATTAGGGCCATGAAAATTTAGAATAATATCATACCAACAGCTTATGCAGAAAATATAGTTGATCGGGAATACTGAATATTCTTTTAGTTACACAATATAATTGGTCCATATGTATGGAAAATACACAGCCCTATTGTATGAAGAAACAAAAATCTTATATTGTAAAAATCAAAGACTCAAGATGGTTCAATAGAGTCAAAGCGGCCATCATTTTTAAGTACACATAAATAAATAATAAAATTTATGTGTACTGGCATCGTACTGTTTTCCCTTGCTCACATATATACTTTGGCTAGTTGAAGATTGTAGTGCTCTTCCACTAACTAAAGGTACTGCTTAATTTGTTCGTACATATTGCCCAGATGCACAGACGCTTCGCTTGATCATTAGGGCTTAGGCACTTTGAATGCTGTAGGCTCCTCAAACTTTATGCCTGCTTGGCCTTGTCTGGTTTTTTGGAGATTACTATTCGGTGGCCTTCTTTTTAGAACATGAAAAAATTATAATTGATATGCAAAGCAAATAGCTTTCGTTTCGCTAGGCTACTTTGTTTACGTGGTCCTTTTTAACCTGGACCTTCTATATAGCGTCATGGTGCCCGTTATTCATATGTGCATGATATTCTTTTTAATTCCTTGTCAAGAATAATCGGGAAAGTGAAAGTATTACTTTATTAGCACTATATTGATTCGGGCAAGAGTCCATATTTCACTTATATATTCCAATGCTTTTTTTGTGCACGCTGAAACATGAGTCCATGGGGATCTCGTGTCTAAAGGATACAGTGGAAAGATTGACTTGATCTGAGCCATTAAAACGTTTTCATGCTTCTTGGTAGATGGCTAGAAATTTTTCTTTTTCTCCGATTAATGTGGGATTTTCTAGAGAGTCTTAGTATAGATATAGATAGGCTGTAAATCGCGAGACGGATCTAATGAGCCTACTTAATCCATGATTTGCAATGGTAATGCTACAGTAACCATCCGCTAATTATGGATTAATTACCCTCTAATTACCATCGCTAGATTCGTCTCAAGATTTCCAACTTATCCATATAACTTTCCACATTTTTCGTCTACATTTACTACTCCTAAATTGGTAAAATCAATACCCGAAATCTTTTCACGAAAAATTTTCGTCAACTAAACACGGCATACGTATCTGTCGGCAATTCAGAAATTCTGCGACACGCGGTGCCAGACTCGACCCTACGTGTCCCCTCATGCTCGCATCCAGACTCGCTTCCGGAGCCCTCTCTCTGCCTCGTGGGGCCATGGGACGCTATCATCCGTCGCTGCCGTCAAGCTGCTCCCCCTAGGCCCCCTGTCGTCCCGTTCTCACTTGTGCTCGATCTTTTCTCAGCGCTGCTTGTGCTCCACCTCGCCTCACTTGCCTACCCTAGCCTCGATTCCTCGAACCTCCCCCGCCGGATCAAGCTCGCCCTTCCTCCTCGTCTTCGGGTGGAGGCCGACGGGCATAGAGGCATGCGAGCTCACGCGCGGTGGGCCGGCGGTGCGGATCGAGCTCAGGAGGAGGAGGAGCAGTGGCGGCCGACGGTGGCCGCTTCCAACTCAGATCCGGTGGTGGTGGCCCGTGCTTGGGGCTCCTGGCGCATGGATCTCGACGACGACTCACCATGGAGGTTCCGACGGCTAGAGCTCCAGCCATGGAGATCTCGGCGGCTAGAGCTCGGGCCATGGAGGTCCTGACGTCGGCGAGCTCGGTCGAGGTGGCGGCTAGGGCAGTGTGCTGCGGAGCTCTCTACACTCTCCTGGCTCCCCAACGGCGCCGGCTGTGAGCGACGGCGGTGGCCCTCCCCTCCCCGCGCCAGCCCCTCCTCTCTCCCCCTTCCCGCTGCCAGCGCGGACCAACGACCTGCACGTGGGCCCCATGCCACGTCGGCGTAGTGGGCGTGCGCTACGCCCGCCAGCTTTGGCGTGTGGGAGGCAATTTGGTATTTTACCAAGCCGTTTGCCGTCCCTCACTGTAGCATAAAAAACGCGATCCCACCCTGTATGCATGCAATGTGGCGATTTAGTCGGTAGCGTCCCGTGCCCAGTGCGGAGAGCCTAAGGCTGTTCGCAGTGGTGTGCCTCTACTCTACCCTTTAAAACAGAATATTCTGTCCAGGTCATTGAGATTCCAACCTTTAAATCAACTTCTCCCACACTCGTCATACTTTATACCTTATACTCTATACCAACTACCAGCACAGGGGCCCACATTTCAGATTTTTTTACACTCATTCTCCCCCTCTCTCTCCGCGGGCCCACCACTCTCCCTTCCTCCTCCTTTCCTTCGCCGACGTCTCTCTGTCTCTCCCTATCTCTTCTCTCTCCCTCCCTCCCTCCGTCGACGCCGGAGCTCGCACCTCCCTCTCCGGCGGAGCCGGGGCCCTGCGGCGGCGGACTCGAGGAGGCGCCAGGTGGGCCGGCGCGAGGCGAGAAGCGGCGGAGTCGAGGAGGCTGCCGAACGACGCCTTCCTCTCTCCGTCTCTCGATCCTCCGCCCTCCTCATCCCCACCGACGGGGCTCGCGGCGGCGCGCGGATCTCCGGCCAGGCGAGCGCGTCCAATCCCGAGCCGCCGTCCACGCGGAGGCCGAGGATGGGGAGGCCACGGGAGCGCGCGATGAAGAGCAGAGCAAGGGTGCGGCGGCGAGCGAATCAAGGGTGGGCGGACTAGAGGCGCAGCGGAGCTCCGAGGCCGATCCGCGGTGACAGAGCTCTCAAGGAGGGGCGCCATGGAGGACCTCCTCTGCTCGAGCCATGGGAAGCTCCCGAGGCCGATCCCCTGCTCGATCCCTCTGCCCCTCCCTATCTCCAGCTCCCTACCTCGCGGCTGTTGGAGCTGGAGCAGCGCGGTAGCGAGACCGACGGGGCAGATTGGGTCGGCGCACTGACGAACGGCGTCGAGCAGGCGAGAATCGGAGGAGCAGAGGCGGTGGCTCGCGGCGTCTGTGGACCGGGCGTCGGCGGCCGGGCTCGTGACTCTCTTGAGCTCTGCGGCTGGCGGAGCTCGCCCTTCGTCCCCGCGCCTCCGCCGTCCTCTCCGCCGGCCGTCCTCCTCGAGCAGCGATGGGCCATGGATTTGGCCGGCGTCCTCCTCTCCTTGCCCCGTTCTCCCCGGCGGGCTCCAAATCTGGGCGGCGTGGTCCCGCTTGGCTCCTGCGCGTGGAGGGCTCGAGCTCCTCTTCCTCTTCTCTGGCGTCGGCCCCTCCACTTCCTCCCCTCCGACGCGGGTGAGCGGTAGCGGCTGGCTCCGGGCGGTTGGCGTCGCGCGGTTGTGCGCGGGCCCGTGCCGACGTGGCGGTGTAGCGGGCTGCTGGTACACCCGCTTGCTCTGGCGTGCGGGCGGGGAAACGGGATGGTACCGTGTCGTTTGCCGTCCCCCGCTGCAGCGCCTCCCACGTAAACGCCTACGATAAATGCTCACATGGCGTTTACCATGGGGTGTACAGAGCCCCAGTGCGGACAGCCTAAGTATGTTTGATAGAGGCCGACGGTATATCAGAGGGACAGAGATCCTCTAACCGGGGATACAGCGAGACAAGGCCTAACGACAAATTCAGTCTGACTATGTATCATCCTCGAGCTATCTTCTCACCATTCTCAAGAAAGGCTTTCTAACCTACAGATAGAAACAACATACTCATATGCTTCACTACTCCACTATCCACCATCACAGCCGGTTTTAAAGGCCCATCATAGCCGGTTTTAGAACCCGACTGTCATATAGCAGCTGTGATGTTGCTCCTCAACACAGTTGGTTTTGAAAGACCGGTTGTAACGCCCTTTCAATAAAAAGAAAAAAAAGCTCCTGTCGTTGCCAACAGCTCCAGCCAGTAGCTCTACCGCCCAGCCCGCCAGCAGCTCCAGCCGCTGCTCTGCCAATAGATCCAGCCGCTTTTGAAAGAGAGAGAGAGGGAGGAAGGATGTACCAGATCTGGCCGCCAATGCCCACGCCATCGTCCCTCGCCTGGCCGCCGACGTCCACGTTGTTATCCCTCCCCCAGCCCGCCGTTGCTAAGGAAGAGATGGAGGGGGGAGGCATACTAGATCCAGCCACCGCCGTCTACACCGCTCCTCGCCATGCGCCACCGCAGCCGCTCCCCGTCTGGCCCGCTGCCGCAACACCTCGCCCCTGCCGCTCCCCGTCCTGCCCGCCGCTTCTCTCTATACGTGCCGCCGCAACACCTCACCCTACCGCTACCCTTCACATCTCTATTGAGGAGCGAGTGGAGGGGAGAAGTGTGCAAACAACATCCTCTGACTGCATGTTGGTGGTTACAATTGCCCAAACAGTACGTTCGGGGCTCTGAGGCAAGATCGATGCCTTAGAGAGCTTCTAGGGGACTGAGTGACTAGATAATCTTACAAAAGTGATTCTGCCCCTGCCTCTAAGGCCCTGGGGCTGTATTTATAGCGGTCTGGAACCTAACTCTAGACGTGATATGACCAGGGTACCCTGGGTACGGTGTCGGGATTCCCCTCGGGCCCCGCCGGTACGCGGGGGGGAGGAGGCGTTGGGTAATGGTCTTCGTCCGTGCCCCCCGCGCAGGGGTGGGGGCCCTTGTCGTCCTTCCGCCGTGAGGTCACCCCCTGACAGATGGTGTCGGGTGACGTCCTCTGCTTTCTCCCCGTCCTCCTCCGAAAGGGCGTCACCCGCCCGGGAGAGCCCCGGGCGACCGGGACTCTTCCGGCTTGTCCGGCGTCCTTCGTCTGGGCCTCCTCTTACTCCTCCCTCCTTTGATAGTCTTCAGTGTGGTTGGTGGGAACCGATCCTCCGGGGAAGTTCCTCCCTCATCGGGACTTCCCGGAGCCCGGTCCTCCCCCGCCGGCTCTTCCGGCGGCGCTTGATTCCCGGGGGACCCTGCCTCCCCCGAGGTTCCGCCGGGGACCCGACCCGACCCGCGGGCACGGGCCATCCCCTTCGCTGTTCACCCCCCTGGCAGGCGGGCCCCACAGTGCTTTTCCAACAGTAGCCCTTTCTCGAGGGGTGCGCCCCTTTCCGGTGGTGCGGCCCCCTGAGAACAGTAAGGTCGGAGCAGCGGCCTCCGGGGGTGAGGGCCGGCGCGGAGATCCTTCAGTCGGGGAATGAGCAAAGGACGTGGGGGCACAGAGGGTTCCGCCAGGTTGATAAGGGGAAAGAACGGGTTCCTGAGCCGCCCTCTCCCCCCTCCCACTTCAGCAGTTTCCTCCTGTTCTGGCCTCGGGACACGCTCCCGACCGCGTGATAACCGCGTAGCGCTGCTTGGGGAGGAAAGGGAGAAAAAGGAAAACGGCTCGGGGCCTGAAAATGACGGGACCGGGCCCACCCTCCCTTCCTCTTCGCGCGTCGGTTGGGCTGCCTCGGGCGCGGGGTCGCGCCACGTGGCACACTCCCATGAGGCTCCCTGCGGGCCTGCCAACGGCCGCGGCGTGAGAAACGAGGGCGGTCTAGGGTGCCCTCGCGCCCCTTTCCCCCCTCAGTCCTATATAAGGGCAGGCCTGGGGGCCGGGAGAGGATCCGGCTTCTCTTTAGGGTTCGAACTCGCCGCCGCCTTTTGCGCTGTCGCCTCCATCCCTGCTTCCTTCTAGGGTTTGAGCCTCCCGCCGCCTTCCTTGCCGCCGCGAGCCTTCCGCCCCCTGGCCCTTTCGCACACTCCGATGGCTCCCAAGCGCGGCATCCCGTCCGTTCCGGAGCCCTCCGACGCCAAGCGGGCCCGTTCGGAGGTCCCGCGGACTTGACGGCTCCTGAAGAGCACCGTCGACGATGAGTACTTGGACGTCCTCCACAAGCGGGGGCTGGTCTCTGACCGGGCTCTCGCTCGTCCCCTCGGGGCCGAGATGCTCCCCACGCCAGGGCTGGGGGAGGTGGTGGTCTTTGTGGAGCAGCTGGAATGCAGCTTGCGATTCCCGTGCTCCGACTTCCTGGTGTCCACCCTGGGGCACTTCCACCTTGAAGTCCAGCATGTCTCCCCCAACTCCTTCATGCGCCTTAGCATGTTCGAGTGGGCATACCGGGCGGAGGGGGCGGCCCCCTCTTCCCGGGCGTTCGCCCACCTCCACCAGGCAGCCATCCGGAAGAAGTACTGGCTCTTCGACAGGGAGAGGAAGGAGGTGTGCTTCGAGCAAGTCTTCTTCAACCCCCGGGAGGGGACCGTGCTCCCGGCGAAGGCCTACAAGGAGAAAAGGGAGTCCCGGTGGCTGGAGCGCTGGTTCTACCAGAGACTTCCGGCCAACTGCCCCCTCCGCTCGCAGTGTAAGGAGCCGGAGTTCATCGCCCTTCCTTCCATCCCGATGGAAGACACCCTCCGGAGCCGCATCAACTTGATGGCGTCGATCTCCCGACGCTTCATCATGCGGGACCTCACGGAGGAGTTCCTGGCGGCAGGGATTTGGCCCTTGGCCAAAGGCTGGGACTTCCCAGTGGAGAAGCGGGACCCCAAGGATTCGGTGATCCAGAGGTCGAGATCCGGCGAGACCTCCTTCCGGTCCTCCTTCAAGTGGACACTCCCGGGGGAGTTGGGGCGCCGCGAAGACCAGGATCTGCTATGTCTTTCTGCTGACCCTTCTTTCTGGCTCCCGGCAGACCATTCACTGGTGGAGGTCAAGGCGAAGGCCGTGGTGCTGTTGGGGCCGTACCAGCTCACGGAGTACCGGTCTCGGATGGCGATGGTGCTGAGCCACCGGACCAACCGCATCTTCACCCTCCGGGGTTTGCCGGTCCCGGAGCGCCCCGCTCCCGCCGAAAAACCCCCGAAAGGGCAGCGCCGGGGGAGGGGCGCCGCGGCCGCCGCCGGGGGCGCGCCGGGGCGGCCGGCCCAGGAGGAGGAGTCTGAGGAGGATCAGGACTCCGATGTCGGAGACGTGGCGATTCCTCCTTCTCCCCTCCCCGCTCCAGGGCGTCTCCCTCCCCGATCATGACGTCCCTCCTTCGCGCGTCGTTCCCGACCTCCGCTCCAAGTTCGTCCCGGAGGGGCCCCGCTCCCGGGGCGGGGGGTAAGTTATCAAGCTTCCACTGCCCCGGTCTCCTGGCCGAGTCCGAGAGCGAAGAGGAGGAGCCGCTTCCCGGTTGGTCCCCTCGGTCTTCCTCCTCCGGTTTTTCCCGGCCCCGTGCCCTTCCCTCGCTGGTCCTCGCGTGAGACACCGTCCTTCGATCTTGCAGGTTTCGGCCGGGATGCGCCTCCTTCGCGATCTCCCTCTCCGGTGGCGGCGACGGTCGACCTCGAGGGCCTAGACTTGGGGGCTGGCTCCCCGCCCCACGCGTCGGGGAGAGGCAAGGGCCTGTTTTCCTGCCCCTCCCTTGGTCAGGCGCCCATGAGTCCCGACGACCTTTTGGGCCTTCCGGCTGCCCGGGAGCTGTTGGCCAACATGAGCTCCCGACTCCTCCTTCCCGTCGTCGAGGGCGTCCTCCGGCAGCTTCCGACCGATGACGTTCAGGAGGGCCTTGCCGCCCTGGGCGTGCAGGTGATTCCTTTCCAGCTCTAGCGGTTGGTCTTCCCTTTGGGTCCATCCGGTCTTCTCATCCTTAGTCTCCTCTTCTGTCTCTTTTTCAGGTTGCCCTTCTTGCGCAGGCCCTCCCCAGAGGAGGCTCACCTTCCGAGGGCCCCGCGCTCGGGTCCAGGGTGGAGGAGCTAGAGGCTGCCCTCGCCGAGGCCGAAAGGGCCAAGGAAGCGGCGGAACTATCCGCGGCTTCTTTGGAGGCCCGTCGGGCGGAGGCTGCCAAGGAGGCGCAGGAGCTGAGGCAGGCGGGCGTCAATCTCCGGGCCCGTGTCACGGAGCTGGAGGAACGGACCCGGGCTCAGGCCGAGGCGGGGTGGCAGGCGGTGCAGCTGCTGTCGGGAGCGCTGTCCGGCATGGGTGTGGCCGTTTCTCCCCAGCTCATTCCCGACGGATGCGCGTGGGTGCCTCGACCTGGCTTCTGCGTGGGATCCTAGTATGTCGAGCCGGCGGTGACGGGCTTGGCCCAGGTCAGCGCCTAGACTGCCTGGCGGAGCGCCCTGCTGGCCATGTCCTACCTCGAAGCTGGCCCGGAGGAGGTGAGGGCCAAGATGCGCGACCTCCGGGAGAAGATTCCGGAGCTTCCCTCCGACCCTGCCGCCTTCCTCGACCAGGCCAGGAGCATGAAGGCCGCCTCGTGGGTCATGGGGGACTTCTGGCTGTCCCAGGGCGACGCTATGGCCCGGGAGATAGCCCGCGTCGAGACGGAAGCCGTGGCCATGGTGGCCGAGGGGCTTAGCCCTGAGGCCCTGGCTGCCCCGACGGGGGACGGCGGGCGGGACGAGGCTGCCGCCGGCGCCGAGGATGGGGTGCGCTCGTCGGCTCAGGTGTGATGTCTCCGCGTCGGCTCTTCCTCCCCACCCTCGGGGGCGTCAGTCGGCTTTGTAGCTTTTGTCCTTAGCTTTTGTAGTTTTTCTTTTGATGTCTTTCCGAGCACGGGTGGGCCGGCTCCTTGACGCCCCTGTAAAATTTTGTTCCCCTCCCGCCTGCTGGGGCCTCCGGGAGGGGCCTTCATGAATATAATTCTGAAGTTCATCCTTTCTGTGCCAGCATTGAGGCCCTTCCGGAAGGCTGCCGCGATGCGAGGCCTTCCTCCCCGCCGCTTTCCGCGGGCCAAAACTGCAGGTCTAGCCCGCCTGAGGCGGGGCGGGTTGCCGCTAGACGTTTTTCCCTTAGTCGCCCTGTCAGAGGGGGTGATGATTCAGGGAACCTTCCTCCGGGAGTGGTCGGAGTGGTTGGAGTCTCACTCGCCTCCCCCGGCCCATAGCGCCACCCTGAAGCCGAATTCTCCGACTTCGTTTGGGAGTGTAGGCGGCTGTCCGACATGCTCCGTCCTCCTAACGTGCTCTGCCTCCCGGAGCGCTTGGGGAGGGGTTCTCCCAATCGCGCCTCTGACGAACCTTCCGGGCCTTCTGCCCGGGGCTCCACCTCTGCGCCTGACGGGTCGCCGGCCGACCCCGGGGGCGACCCGGTTGTTGGGCCTGAGGGGGGCTGATCCGCCACTCCCGAGGACTCTCCTTCCCCTTCGCCCTCCGCCTCCGAGGTGTGAACTCGCAGCCCTCCTCTTGATGAGTTTCTGTTCCATTAGTGAAAACAGAGCGGGAAGTTTTGTTCCGGGATGGACGTGTCGATTTCTTTATAGCGCGGGGGCGGTGACGGTCTCGTCTCGTCCCCTCGTCCTCCCCTCCTGGCCCTTCCGGTTCAAAACTTTTGCACTTACTATGTTACGTCTGTTGCAGGTCCTGCGGCGATCCTGAGGGAAAGACAAAGCTCTATCGGAGGAGTCCGACTCCTCCGGGTCATCCCTCCACTGGACGCCATTTGGCGACGATGCTGCGGAGACCCCCCTGTCAGAGGATCCTCGCGTTGCCGAGGATGCGGCGTATGCCTGGCAGTTGGCGCAGGAGGAGGTCGCTCGTGTGGCTGACGGGGCATCCGACGCTGACCTGGTCCGTATGCAGCAGGCTGTCTTGGAGGCGCTCCGTGTGAACCTTGGCTCCCCTGTTCGTGTTGGTCCCCGGGCCAGCTCGTCCCGGCGTCCTTCTAGTGCTGCTACATCTTCCCGTGCGCCTCGCGGTCCTCGGGGCTCCGGTGGTCGTCGTCGGCGTCGGCGGTTCCTAGACTACCTCGATCGTGCTGACTTGTATCCCTCACCCTAGTCGTGTCGTCGTGGTGTTATTTATCGATCTTTGTAACCTGTTCCGAAAAAGGGACTCCATTTTAATAAAGTTTCGTTGGTTTGGTCGATTGAGTCTCTTCTCTCCGCGGGGTCTCATCTGGGGTGCCGTTCCGCTCCACGAGGCTAGCCCTAGCCATTGCTGGTGCGTTCATGATGCGTTTCGGGGTTGTCCTGGAGCATCACTTCGCTCCACAAGATTAGCCCTAGCCTATTGCAGGTGCACTCTCAATTCGCGCCATACGAGGCGGCCCCTTGGCTGTGGTCGGTACTCTCCCAGAGCCCCGTTCCGCTTCATGGGGCTGGCTCTCGGCCTGCTTGGGAGGGGGGGGGGGGGGGCGTTTGCACCGGACGCCGGGCGGGGTTGCCCTTTGGCTTTCTTCGGGGTTCTCCTGGAGCATCGTTCCGCTCGACGGGGTTAGCCCTGGCCTATGGCGGGAGGGCGTTTGCGCCGGGCGCCGGGCGGGGCAGCCCTTTGGCTTACTCGGGGGTTGCCCCGAAGCATCGTTCCGCTCCACGGGGTTAGCCCTATCCTATGGTGGGTGCGTTTACGCCGAGTGCTGTGCGGGGCAGCCCTTTTGGCTTTCTTCGGGGTTCCCCCAGAGCATCGCTCCGCTCCACGGGGTTAGCCCTAGCCTACGGCGGGTGCGTTTACGCCGAGCGCTGTATGGGGCAACCCCTTGGCTTTCTCCGGGGTTCCCCCGGAGCATCGCTCCGCTCCACGGGGTTAGCCCTAGCCTACTGCAGGTGCGTACTTGTGCTGAGCGCTGCGTGGGGCAGCCCTTTGGCTTTCTCCGAAGTTTTCCCGGAGCGTCGCTCCGCTCCACGGGGTTAGCCCTTTGCTGTCGCCGGGATTCTCCGGAGCGTCGTTCCGCTCCACGGGGTTAGCCCTTGGCCTTCTCCGGGGTTCTTCCGGAGCATCGTTCCTTTGCACTTTGTGGTGCGCGGCTCGGAAAACCTCAATCGAGGGTGTGCTGCTACACCTCGTTGGGGGGGGGGGGATTTCGCTGCGTCACGTACTAGCTTGTTCTTCCGAAGGCCCGCTTCTCGGGGGCAAAAAACGAGATGTTACAACCGGGTGCACGAAGCCCATGGCAGTCTTGTCGAGCGGTGGCCGCCCTGCTGCTCGTTAGTGCATACATGATACGGGAGAAATAATAGGAATAAGACGGAAAAAACGGAAGACAAAAGAGAAAGAACGGGGCTCTTCCGGCTGATGGCAGCGGCGTTGTCCCTTTTTAGGGGAAGTAGCGGATGAGTAGGTCGGCGTTCCACGTGTACGGATCTTCTTCGCCCTCCGTTGACGCGAGTCGGTAGCTGCCTGGGCGGTTGCTACCGGTGATGATGTAGGGGCCTTCCCACTTGCTTTCAAACTTCCCCAAGTTCTCCTCATTGCGGCGTCGTCGCAGCACCATATGCCCGGCGAGGAAAGCGCGAGCCTTGATCCGCTTGTCCCTCCATGCCTTGGTCTCCCGCTGGTAGCGTTCCAGGTTGGCTACCGCCTGCATCCTTGTTTCCTCCAGCGTGTCTTTGACGACGCTCTCCTCCTCTGGTCTGGCGGGGTTTGTTGCCCGGAAGGACAAGTGTGTAGCTTCCTCAGGCGTCATGGCTTCTTCTCCGAAGAGCAGCCGGAAAGGAGTGAAACCGGTTGGTCTCGCCACCGTGGTACGGTGCGCCCACAGGATGTTAGGGAGCTCTTCCGCCCAGGTTCCCTTCGGCTCGCCGTAGATGCGCTTGCTGAGAGCGGAGAAAATGCTGTCGTTTGCTCTTTCGCACGCGCCGTTGGATTGGGGGTGGTAAACGGAAGCGAAGCAGGCTTTGATGCCCATTTCCGCGCAGTAGGTGGTGAAGTGCTCCGAATCGAATTGCTTGCCGTTGTCGACGGTGACCTCCCTCGGGATGCCGAAACGGCAGATGATGTTTTTCCAGAGGAATTTCATGAGGTTTGCCGCCCAGATGGAGGTCAGCGGCTCGGCTTCCACCCATTTGGAGAAGTATTCGACGTCGACGGCGGCGAAGCGGAAACCCCCCGGGGCTGTGGGTAGGGGGCCAACGATGTCGATTCCCCAGCGTGCTAGTGGCCATATCGAGGCCATAGGCTGTAAGGCGGTGGCGGGGAGGCGGCTCATCTTGCTCATGCACTGGCACGCTTCGCACCGGCGGACCAGGTCTTGGGCATCCCGCAGCGCCGTGGGCCAGTAGAATCCCTGTTGAAAGACCTTGCCGACGAGGGATCTGGCGGAGGGGTGTGCGCCGCACACGCTGCTATGGACCTCCTGGAGGATTTCTTGCCCCTCGCTTCGGGTGATGCACCGCAGCAAGGGCGCGCATACCCCCTCCTTGTACAGGGTTCCGTCGATGATCTTGTACCCTCGGCATCGCTGTGTCATGCGGCTGGCCTCCGTCTGCCCTGTGGGCATGTATTGTCCGCTGACGAATGCGAGTATGGGCGATCACCAATCTTCGGTAGCGATGGCCGCAACCTCGCGGCTGGTGGGCTCCGTCCCAGACGCAGTTGAGGGCTCGTGTGCGACAGCGTAGAAGACTTCCGGGGGTAGGGCCGCCTGCTGGGCTGCGGCTTTCGCCAACAGGTCGGCTGCCGTGTTTTCCAGTCGAGGGATGTGTAACACCATGAAGCCTTAGAACTTCTTCTCGAGGGACCGGACGAGCATGAGGTATCGCGCTAGCTCGGGCTCCCGGGTGTGGAACTCCTTCTCCACTTGCCTGGTGACCACTTGGGAGTCACTTTTGATGAGGAGGCGACGTGCTCCCGATGCCGCGGCCTTTTGCAAGGCGAGGATTAGGCCTTCGTATTCCGCGACGTTGTTGGTGCAAGGGAACTCCAGCCGTAGGGCGTAGCTCATGGTCTGTCCCGACGGAGCGACCAGGATGGCGGCGGCCCCGGCCCCGGAAGCTCCCCAGGCGCCGTCAATGTGCGCCACCCACGATGGTTCTGGAGCGGCCGCCACGTCGACGCCTAGCGTCGGCGTCCAGTTCGCGACGAAGTCCGCTAGGGCTTGGGATTTTATCGCCGTCCGGACGGTGAAGACGAGCGTGTAGGGGGCGATTTCTGCTGCCCATTTGCCAATCCTTCGATGGCTTCACGGTTCTCAAATATGTCCCGTAGGGGATGTGACGTCGGGATGGTGATGGGATGGGCGGTGAAGTAGTGCTTCAGCTTCCGGGATACCATGACGACCGCGTATGCCATCTTCTCGATCTCGGAGTAGCGGCTCCTGGCTCCGCTTAGGGCCTCCGACACGTAGTATACCGGGACTTGGGTCTCGTTCCCCTGGACCCGGTGCTCCTCGACGAGCACTGCGCTCACGGCGTGGTCTGCCGCGGCTATGTATAGCAGCAGCGGTGCTCCGGGCGTGGGGCTGGCCAGGATCTCGGGATGCTCGAGGTACTTCTTAAGGTCGCGGAAGGCCCGCTGCTGCTCCTCGGTCCACCGGAATGGGTCGGAGCAGCACAACACTTTAAAGAATGGGAGGCTACGCTCGGCGGAGCGGGCGATGAATCGGCTCAGTGCGGCGAGCCTCCGGTCAGTCGTTGCGCTTCGCGTGTGGTCGCCGGTGGTTCCATCTCTCGAATTGCTCGAATCTTGTCGGGATTGGCCTCGATTCCGCGCTGCGAAACGAGGTATCCCAAGAGCTTTCCGGAGCGGACGCCGAACGTGCACTTCTCGGGGTTGAGGCGTAGACACGTACGCTGTAGGTTGTCGAACGTCTCCCGAAGGTCGGGGTAGAGGTCTTGCTCCCGGCGGCTCTTGACAACTATGTCATCGACGTATGCCTCGACGTTGCGACCGGTTTGCTCCTCGAACACGATCTGTACAAGCCTGGCGAAGGTGGCGCCTGCGTTCCGGTGGCCGAAGGGCATGCGGACGTAGCAGTAGGTCCCGAACGGAGTGATGAAGCTGGTGTGGACCTCATCTTCCACGGCCATCCACACTTGGTGGTATCCGGAGTAGGCGTCGAGGAAACAAAGCCGCTTGCAGCCCACCGTAGAGTCCACGATCTGGTTGATGCGTGACAGGGGAAAGTTGTCCTTGGGGCACGCCTTGTTGAGGTCGGTGAAGTCGACGCACATGCGCCACTGTCCGTTGTTCTTTTTCACCAGCACGGGGTTGGCCAGCCAGTCTGTGTACAACACCTCCCGAATGACCCGGGCGTCGAGGAGCTTCCGGACCTCCGCTTTAGCCGCCTCCTTTCGTTCCGCAGACATCTTCCGCACCTTCTGCTTCCGCGGCTTCTTCTTGGGGTCGATGCGGAGGTGATGCTCGATGATGCTTCGGTCGATGCCCTGGAGGTCTGCGGGCGTCCATGCGAACACGTCCTCGTACTCTCGGATGAGTTCCACCAAGGATGTCTCTAGTTGGTCGGGGAGGTCTGCCACGACTTGGACGGAGCATTCCGGGCACTCTGGTCGGAGCGGGATAGTCTTTGTGGCTCCCTCCGGGCTTGCTCGGGGAATGAAGCGTGTCGAGCTTGGCCCAGCGGGGTCACCTTCTTCTTCCGATGCGAGCTCATTGAACTCTCGTTGACCTGGGGCTCGCCCGATGTCGATGAGACGCGCGATGTTCTGGTCCCCCAACATGTTGATGATGCCTCGGGGGCCCGACATCTTCATGCAGAGGAAACCGTGATGGGGGATGGCATGGAAGGTGTTGAGGAGGCGTCGCCCGAAGATGGTGTTGTATTGGTAGGGAATGTTCACGACGTCGAAGGTGATGTCTTCGGTGCGAGCGTATCCTCAGGAGCCGAAGGTAACTGGGAGGGTGATCTGCCCCAACGCGGCGATGGCGCTTCCTCCGAACCCCTTCAGGGGGGTTCCGACGGTGGTGAGCTGAGACCGGGAGAGTCCCATCTGCTCGAAAGCGTTGATGAACAGCAGGTCCGCGGAGTTGCCCCCATCGATGAGTACCCTCTGTACTTCCGAGCCGGCGATATTGGCGGCGATGACGAAGGCGTCGCCGTGCGGGTAGATGGGGGCGTTGCAGTCCTCGGCGCGGAAGGTGATGGGCACGGCAGCAAGCTGTGGGAGGGTGGGCATGGATGTCGAGGCGACATGCTGCACCTCCCGCACGTAGGTGCATCGCTTCCTCTTGGAGTCGAGGTGCTGCTGGGATCCCCCGGTGATAGGGAGTACACGCGATGGCTCCCGACGACGTGCTGGACCTCTCGGAGAACAACTGCATAGCACAAGATCAAAGATCAAATCAAGTTCTAGTTCCACAACCACAATCCTCAAACCTCACAATACGAGAGTTATTACAAATCCACATAGTTCTCAACTTAAATGCAAGAATAAGACATAAAAATGCATGCCATGCTAATGCAAATGCAAAGTTCCATGATTCACTCCTCCAATGATCTCTCCCCCTTTGTCATCAAGAACCGAAAAAGAAGAGCTACATCTCGGGCGGCGGTGGAGGAGGATAATACGGCTGGTGAGGGTAGAACTCTGGTGGCGATGCAGGTGCCGGGAAATAGGAGTGGAAGTGACCTCGAAAAGCCTCGAAATCTTGCTGAAGATGCTCCTACCTCTCAATCACAGTCTGAAACTCTTCATGAGTTGTGATCCCATCAAACCTCTCATTGAGTGCATCTATCGCACTATCGAGATTGTTGCTCATGGTAGTCATCCTGTTCAATATAGGCGTGTACACATTCTGCTAAAGGTGAGTTACAAACTGAGTGAGACGATTGTCGAGCTGCTGCTGAAAGCCCTGCTGCATGGTCTGAAGTGAGTTATGCATCTGCTGCCCAAAAGCCTCAAAATGGGAAGTGTATCCAAGCTGCATCTGCTCAAACTGTGAAGTCATAGACTGCTGCAATGTGGCAAAATACGGGCCAAAATACCCGGCAGGAGGTGCCCACTGATACTGCTGAGGCTCAGGAGGAGGTGGTGGTGGCATGGCTTGAGCATCTGCATCCTCTGCCTGTGCATTCTCTGCGCCCTCTGGGGCTGCTCCTCCTCCTGCTGCTGCCGCTCCAACTTCGGCATTTACATATGCCTCATTGTCATCTCCTGGAAGGTAAGGAGTCAATGGCCGTGCAAGGAAGGTTGAGTCATTGCGAAAAGGCTTGTACACAAGATGACGCTCATTGCATTGCCCTTTGAACTTTATCTTTGTGAGAATGGATCGCCGTGGCAGGTTTGCGAACCATGTGAGCGGAGCGGGTTCAAGTGCCATAGGGAAGTATTTGCACTTGATGGCATTATTGCCACCTGCGCACTCTATGGACGTGGAGTAGATGCGCAGCCATGACTCAGAAGAGGTCTTGTCGTCGTACTTCTTGAAGCCAACTGGCTTGAATGGTTGCGGGTATACCGCCATCCGGATGTCCCTAGAGAACAATGGATACTCTTCATCTTCTTCTCTGTACCTGCGGGCTTCATCGCGCTTCTTGGATTCGAGGATGGAGCGCATATCGTGATTGGCGTTAATGGTTTGCCTGAGGTCACCGCTGTGTGCTGGCCTGTGAGATGACGTGGCACCGTCGTTACGACTGGCAGTGGCCCGTAGCGGGGCTCGTCCGCGGTCGTCCTCTGGACGGCGTGGTGGCACGACTTCTCCGCGGTTGCCGTCGCCCAGGCGGCTTGGAGCCGGTGCGCGATGCCTGTCACATGGAGGTTGGCGGCCGCTGCTGCCGACTTCTTCGCTGGGAGCTGGCCGGCCGCTGCATGTCGCGGAGGCAACGACAGCTTTGTCGAGAGTGCGGACCATATCGTTGATCCGTTCAAGTGCGGCAGCTGACTCTGGGTTCGTGGCAGGCTACGAATGTGGTAGGCCATCTCCATGGCGTTAGCCATAGGAGAGTCATACCGTGCCACCTTTGCGAATTCTTGGGCGAGGTTGCGAACAGCCATGACGCGGTTGCGGGCGTTGAGGCGTCGCTGAGCCCTCTTGTTGTTTCGAATTTCCCTATCCAGCGCGGCTGCGGTGGATTTGCCCTGGGGTGGTAACTCGTCGCCAGACATGTCAGCTTCCAGCTCAAAGGCATAGCGTGGGTCGTTGTCGATGTCACCTGCTGCCGCCGAGCCAGCCATGAAGACCTGTCGACTGGGTTCGACAGAGTTGCTGGAGCTTGGGGTGATGAGTTCCGTAGAGCTCCCCTCTTCTGGTAGCAGTGGTGTGCCGTGCTGAAACGGCAGATCGTCAGTGACTTCAGACCCAAAGAGTACAAAGATTTGGCGAGACTCGTAGATGTCCCGCGGTATCTTGTCTCTAGGGTACACGGATCGTCCTTCAGGCGTGGCGTAGATCACCAGGTCTTGCCCGCCATCTTCTTGTAGGACCTCCTCGTCCAAGTCCGAGTAGTATACGGGGACTGCTTGGCTCAAAGAGTTGGCGTGTCCTGCACCGACTCGGACTAGGGCGTCCCGCTTCGAGTCCTTGAAGGGATCGATCTGGCTCCGCAACGCCTCACAATACGCGTGGATCGAATTGCGGAGTCCAAACGGGAATTGGAGTGGGAGGGTTGCTTGCTTCTCCGTAGTCGTGATTAACTCGGACTCTTGCCCGCGGATCGTGTCCGCGAGCGTGATCTCGCCGAGTTGTTCGGCCAAATCTTCCATGATGGGCGCTGGTTCGAGCTTCAGCTCCACGGGCGTCTCAAGGTAGCTATAGAAACCACCCGAGCCATCTGCGACATAGACCCATGAGCCGATGTGGAACGTCGTGCCCTCCTGAGGCGCTTCAGATTGGATGTAGGTCACCATTGCGTTCTCCACGGGATCTTCGAGGAAAACCCCTACCTGGCGCGCCAGATGTCGGTGTTCTACTGTCGATCCTACCGAGGGGTATCCCGAGGTAGTAGAGTTTAGGTGGAGTTTCGCCGTGATCAGGAACGCAAAGGCCAAGAGACTCAGACAGGTTCGGGCCGCCGAGATAGCGTAATACCCTACGTCCTGTATGGTGGTTTGTATTGATGAGATCGTAATCTTTTGGAGGGGTCCCTGCCTAGCCTTATATACACGGAGGGCAGGGTTACAAGGTCGGTTCCGAGTAGAATCCTAACCTAATACAACTCGTAGAGTGCTTTGCACGTCAATCCGAGTAGTTTACATGTCATACGACTGGTTTCTATAACGAGGAGAGTCCTTGTGATACTCTACTCGTGGTCTTCATGCGTGGTACGACTCCTTTCTGGAGATTATCCATGCGTCCCTGTGGGCCCATGGTCATACCTTCGACAATGCCTCCCTCATGACAGCCGGTTTTTGAAAACCGGCTATGATGAGGAGGGCTATCACAACCGCTTTATCAGATCCGCCTTCGAAAACCGGCTATGATGGCCTTTTAAAACCGGCTATGATGGCCTTTTAAAACCGGGTATGAAGGCATGTTCTGTAGTAGTGCTTGTTACCAACCTACATAAATGTGAAACAACAAAAACCATGATAATTCTAGTTCATACGCAAATGATTGGAAGTAACATTGAATTAAATAAACTTAAAAAATAATAAAAGGAATCATATTCTAGTTCATATGCGAATGGTTGGGATTTGCAAAATTGCAAGGCAGAGGACGAAGCGTCATACCACTGGACTGCTAGGTCTGTGAGGGCAATGAAGGCATGGCTATGAGGAGATTGGCGGCTGCCAAAGGAGGCCTAAATTACCTTAATCCATGCGCTCCAACCCCAGTTATATTGGCGTCCTAATGGGCTTCAAATCCCGAGGCTGATTAGTAACCCTAAGCCTAATCTAATTTGGATCCTATCCGAATTAGTCTTCTAGCCCCTTAAATGTGTGACCCCATGGGCGTTCACGCTCGCTTAGACATAATACGAGTACTCCTACATTCCTAATATTTGATAGCAGCCTCTAGCAAGACGTGTCAACTCCTATGCACACACAATGATCATAGCGTATGAGCCATCACAACGTCAGGTACATGTTATTCCCTTTGATTCATGATATTTGGTCTAGCTCCAAGCTGACTTCTCTTTCTCGATGATGTGACTCAGAATCCTTAATAGGTTAACTCTTAACCTTAGCACGACCATCCATTTCTTGATTTGGTCTCTCATGTGGCCCAGAGATATGTCTAAGCAGAGAGTGGCAAATCCTATATTGATTGACCATGCCTCATAGCATGCTTCACAACGAATCTAAAAACTACCTTTACAACAACCTAGTCACGGAGTAGCGTTTGACTAAGTCGGTTCACATATTGATTACATACGCATTCTAAGGTTTGAGGACAAAGCGTACAAGTTGTGTAAAGAGAGAACTATGCAAGAAGATATCACGTTGGGTCGGTCTTGCATCGTGTCATACATGAGCCCACATTAGTAGTTTGACATCTTCATGTCCATGACTTGTGAAACATAATCATTAACTAATACATGTACTAGTCATTAACTCTGACTTGGGACAACTTTATCATAACCATAGAAGTAAAAGAGTTCCACAAACAGTTCACATAATTGCGAATCAATATAACTTGTCTTTCATGGATATTCAATAAATAAACAATATATCATGGATACAACGCAATATCATTCCCAATTCGTAATATCATTCCCAGTCCGTAATATGTCACTTACATACATGATCAGAAAGGTGACAGAGCTCCCACTTTCCTTCTTTGTGCTGGCAGAAGCCAAACCCTTTGACCACTTCGTCAAAACGAATATTCCAACCGCGAGATGTTTGTTTTTCCTTTTTGTTTGAGCTTAGGATATAAACTATAAGTGTTGAATTTGATTCCAAATCAAATTTAAACCCCACAACTTGAGATCCAAATAAATTCCAAATAAGAGCCAACTCAAAAGTGCATTCATGACTTTTGAATAAATAAACAATTTAATTTACTAAGAATTTGGAACAGAGAGCATTTAATCCTTAAATTTTCAAAGCGATTTTTCATTAATGCACAACAATAATAAAAAACATCAATTATTTTTCTAATTTTCATTATCTCAAAACAATACAATTTCTCAGGGTCGTCACCCTTCCCCATGTCATCTCAATACACTCTCTTGATTGCCAATAGAGAAAAAACTTCTTTTTTGTAGGTAATAGAGAAAAACATCTTGAGCGTGGTTATACACTGCACCTTTTATAACAAGCTTTGGCATGATTCTCAGAAAAGCATTACTGAATGAGCATATAGCCGGTCTCCCGCTGGCTTGAGGCTATGGTCAGAAAACGTGTGTTCAGTGATTATTGTGTGTGCACTACTACAGAAAGTTTTTTCAGTTTTCACCAACACATTAATTTAAGCTGAACCAGCAGCATTTCACCGCCGTTCGGAAGTAGTTGGATGTGTTGGACGTTGGAACTGACAGCCAAAATAAACATCAACACCAGATGCAACCATGAACCGTCACTGAACCAGTGGAGAAAATGGGTTCACAAGCTGGGGGCGGTAAACACCACCACTCGCATGAAGAGTTTATATCAAAATTTTATATAATAAGTCAAATGAAACTTAATTTATAACAAATTTGTAGAAATCGAAGAGATCTAAAATTTTATAGTAGATAAATTTTCATTTGAAAATATTAAGATGCCAATATATTTGATATAAGGTCTCAAACAAATTAAATGACCACAGATCACATGGAAACAAAGTCAATATCAAAGTTATAATAATTGACGACATCCACAACTTTATAGTTGACAGATTTTATTTATAGTTTCTTCTCATTACATACATGATTCATAAAATTTAATACAGAAGCATAGCGGATCCTATGCAAGTCACAAGTGACTATATGGTGTGGTGGTCTGCAAGCTATGCTTGAGGCTTGATATCATGAATTAGAATCATGATGAAAAAGAGAACAATATTGTGTTATTAAATCAATGACATTTGGAACTCATGCACATTAAGTGTAATTCCAAAATGATAGGTTCGGTCAGCGTATCTTGTTGCCTTACGTTATAACGCACCAAACTACTGCGAAAATGACCGTGCATTATAGATTTCTAAATCTTTTTCTTTCTTTTAACATTGTGAAGGAAACAGCTGTCAATGTTACAAAGCCTTTGTCAAGTGTGGAACTTGGGACCAACATTATAGTCTATAGATACTTTCAAGTTCTAACTGCAGAACACTGTTGTTACTCTAACAAGATAACGGGAAACACTACAAAGATGAGCACGCTGCATGCAGATCATGGGCAAGTTTTGCTTACAGCTCTTGTCATATGAACAACCAACAAATAAGATTGAACCTGACGGAATATTAGTTATAGAATAGAGGAAATGTTTAAGCTGGGGACAACCAGAAATGCAATCTATGACACATAATTTTTTAATGCCGCTATAGTATCAAAATAACTGCAATGTAATTTCATAATGTTCTGCTACAACATAAGGCAACCATGTATTGGAAACACTCGAAAAGGAAGCATCCATGTCTAAAAATCAACCCTAATCTATGAAATTGTCTAAATGACTCCACACATTAGCTCCATGGCGGCGGTAGTGGCTGGAAATAACCGCTCCCCAACGCGCGCAGCCTGGCGGCAGCTCAATCCAGTGCAGGCCACCTGCCCTCCACGCTCAACACGGCCGAGGTGGGCTTCTCTGTATGACCCGCTCAGCGACGATCAGCACTTCATGAGCAAGATCTTGCCAATTTTCGTGGTTCTTGCCAATTTTTGTGGTTCTTTGCCACCAATTGCTTGATTTTTTTCCACACATTCATGCAGTTGCAGTTGCACTGCACGTTCCGACCGTCTGCTAGCTGATTTGCATCGCCTCACGTTATTGAGCAAACGTGCGAATATCCATGTAGCAGGCAAGCAGCTTCGATAACTGGCAGTTCATTTTTGTTTTCCTCCCGCAGCTGCAGGAGGCCGTGTATGCCAGGTGGAGCTCAATCCAGTTTCCACGTATAACCGGCAGCTTCTGCCACTTCCCTCCCACACGCCGTTCTCGACCTGGTCGCTCGCACGGTGCGCATGGTCGACAACAAGGCATGGTGTGATGGCTGTTTGCTTCTATCGTCTGCCCCACGGCCGGCCGTGGCACCCGGCTCACGACTGTGGCAGTACTCTCTGCAGGAAACAGGGCTCAAAGCAACACCCTCAGCTCACCACCGATGCCGTGGGCCAAAGAGTACGTAGCTCGGGTGGGATGAATAGGTTCCTCGAATTATGTAGCTGTAGCGTAGACTTCATCCATATCATAAAGTGCCATGTAATTTCCTAATGCCTCACAACCCCAATATCTTTCTTCCTGACCTGTCTTTGTTGAAATCAATTTGCAAATAGGGAAAGCTTCTCGCTATAGGATGGTTGTACAACAACAGATAGTGTTGCACACACTTTATAACAAGCATTGACATGGCTTTCAAAAATGTCTGAATGAGCATCACATGGCGGATCCCTTGCTAGGCCATGGTCAGAGAGCATGTGTTTGGCGATTATTGCGTGTGGCATCATTTAGTATATAACATCATGGGTTTACAAATTACCAAGCCCCAGTGCGACAGAGGTAGAGATTTTCAACTAGGCGTTGGCAAAATACTGTTTATCAAATTCTGTTTGTTAGCTGGTATATCTGACCCAAAGTGTTGGAACTGTTGAGGTCACTCCTCTTGGTTTAACGCGGACATTCAAACTTCAGCTAGAATCCAAGACACATATTTCTAAGATAATATTATATAGAATCGAGCTTAGAAACCAAGGAACAAGAAGAATTAGATGGTATGCATACCGAAGTTCAGCATAGTACTGAAACTGCAAAGACCGTGAAATGGAATCAAGAACTGTCCACAACACCGATAATTCTAGTGCTTTCCGAATTGCTTTCGAGCTTCAGGCCACTGTTTCATTAATCTTTTGAACTTACCTAATATCAATTTTTGTGTACATTTAGTCACAGCAATGGAGATTGTTCATGGTGACCTTGATCAGAACTGTTATTTCTCGGCAGGGAATAAATAAGAACTATCAGTTGTGTAACAGTGCCGATTCACTTCACGGTCCAATGCTACATTTTCACACACAGTTTGCTCGGGTGTCCCCAAAGACAGTTCAAAAACCGATGAGTGGAGCTGTCTCTTGCCTGAGGTGCAAGTGTTGAATTTAATTTAACGTCCTAATAGATGTAGTTTTTGTTGGTCAAAGATGGTCATCAGTTTTTGACGTCATCCACCTCTAATAAACTAGAGACACTGAAGAGAGTTATGTGTAGCCGAGATCATTACTGTCGAACAGGATTGAAGCACTCTCCGAACCTCATGTTGTTTTCTTCCTTCCACTGAAGCACAGGAGTTTGGGAATCCCTCTCCAATAGTATGAGGTTGTTTGCACCCCAATGGTAACACCTTTTTCATCCCCCATCTTGACATGCCTCTGCTTCAGCCATCCGCACAAAGGAAACAGCTGGTGTGTTGGAATATAATCCTCACACATCTGTGTACAAATGCAGTGTGTGCATGCATCTGACAGAATACTAGGAGTTGCACAGGTGAAAATTATCACCGGTGTGTCAAGGAGCCAAGAATATAAGAGGTCAATTGTCTATGATCAAAACGTCATTACTTAATTAGGCATTAGTAGTAGATCAAGGTTCGTATGTACATGTCAATGCAATGTGAACCAATTTTTTCTTCTCCCTACAAATAGCTTCTAACTTTCTTTGTAAATATTAGAACAAAATAGAGAAAAATGGCAATCATCATGCCAACCAGAAAATTTTGTTCATGTTGAGTTTTAAATTGCAAGCCAGAGATCGGGACCCTTCCTTCTCCTATGGACTATTACCATAGTTCGATGATGCATGTTGTCTTCAACATCAAATTAAATCTTAGTCTTGCTATCATGAGTTGGGTCCTGATAATTAAGTTATCACACAATGGAGCTAGTGCCTTGGACAAGCGGATCCTGATGATTTTTAGGTTAACTCGCTAGCAGGGACCAACTGCAAAGAGGCGGTGGTTTACGGAGATCAATCCTCAATGAGAAAATGGCATGGTCCTAGACATTACAAAAATGTATATGACATTTACTCATTTCCTAAAGACTCCCAACCCAACATCCTTTCACCCAACTCTTCTATCCTATGCCTCATCATCATGCTCGCTTTCTTACGTGCAAATAGTGTAAAAGATTTGAGAGATGATAGTATCAACAGACATTGGGCAAAACCTTTTAGAACAACCAGTTTTGGTTGTGTTATCAACAAAATTTCAATGAATGAGTACGACATGGCCGGCCGACCCCAGGTGCATTGAGGCTTATTGTCAGAAAGCCTGTGTTCGGTATTTATAGCCAACATTTTTCATGCAGGTTGTAAAGGTTTGTACTGCAGGCCTTTTTTCCGGGAAATACTGCACAAGTTAAATACAAACAAAACAACAAGTCATTCTTCCAGGGGATGGCACGTAGTAGAATACTTCGATCGTCTATCCATACCTATAGCCCTATGTAATCTCAGATAATGAGCAAGCTTTGGTTGTGCTATCTTAATTTAAAAACAGAGGCATCGGGGCTATAAAGCATAAATCAGAGCAAAGGCTACAAAAGAAAAAAATGCATTAATCCATTTTTTAAAATTTTAATCCAGGACATATGATCCCACTGTGGAGCTCCTCAAGCCTAGAGGATGGCTTCAGGAATGCAAATTCGTCATGATCTGCGTGGCATGCATTTAGGAATCTGATATCTCCACGGTAGCATGACACCTTTCTTTCTTCCGTCTTGGCATCAAGTTTTCCAATTCAAAGTGGTTTGGTATGCCACAAGCCCGCAACACAACACTTGTCAACGACGTGTAGACGTGAGTTAGCTCATGAACTCTTATTGGCATTTCAAACTGAAGATCCATCACTGTGCCTCATGTTACAAATGCTGGTGGCTGTTGAGAATTTATGGATAGACACTTCAGAGTTCCTAACACCTCTCAGCCCCACTAATATCATTTTAATTTGAAGTACTTGTTCTAACACATTTAATGGCACTAAATGTTCTTGGCATCTAATCATTGCTCATATGGGCAAAGCTAGAGGGTGCAAATGCACCCTCTAAAAGTAAAAAAAGTGATTATGCTCAAATTTGCACTATATTTGAACCCTCGATGACTCAAATCTAGGAAACTACAAGGCAAGTGCACACCCTCCAATTCGCTCCAGTTTTGCCATTGGTCGCTCAAATGATTTTCTCCTTTCCCATGCGATACTATATAAAACGAATTTTCTAATGAATCAAATAATAAGCATGACATGGCATGTGCGGATTCATTACTACCTATTGGCAGCGCGCAGATAGACAGCCCGTTACCAAGAACATTGAACATTAGGCATGTAGTCTTTGGTAATGCTATATTCATAACAGACATTGATAAGGCCCATTACATGCTCTTATCATTTGTACCGGACAAAATGCCCATTATCAATAAGAAGTCATCTGTAACCCATAAAGGTGTAACGGGCTCGATGTCGGTTACCAATGTCGATCTACGACTGTTACCAATCGTCCTTTCTCACACAGTGCAACCTGACATTCAAATTTACATGAATAGAAACAAGAGCAGGAATAGTGCTGAAACGGTGAAGTTTTTGACATCAAAATAACCTCCAATGAAAAAACTTTCAACTACAAAATGTAGATCTCATTGAAATGTACAATTTCCATATGAGCAATTCATTGCGGTTTGTTTACAAATTTTTGAATTTTTGGGTTTGTACATGAGACGACACGAATTGTCGTTGGAGCTATTCATTGCGGTTGCTCAATTGTGGTGCAAATGATGAGTTAGTTGTGGTTGCTCAATTGTGGGCCAGTGAGAATGATGAATTATTCATGGCGGCTCAATTTTTGGCAGATGCGAATGGCTATTCGTGCCGGATGGCCGATGCGAATGGCTATTCGTGCCGGATGTATTTAGAGCCAGTTCTTATAGGGTGTTATTCGTGCCAGCTCTAGTATACATCGATGCGAATGAATTATTTATGGTGTCCCATGTCAATCACGAACAACATCATTCCCAGTGACTTCCATTCTTAAGCAATCTATCTGTGAGAATGGCATGACAATGATCTAATTGATTTTTCATTGCTTAACAACAAACATTATTGCCTACGTGTGTTATGGAACAAGAAGAATAGGAGGGAGAATTGGACTGGAACACCTGGCCAGGCAGGAAACCTGGCCAAATTGGCAAAGAACAGGGCGCCTATGGCTGCTTCTATTCTTCTTTGATGAGTCTAACCCTAGGACCTTGGCCGCCTTGATAGATTAGGACCCCCTACTAACCCTAAGCTGCCACAAGTACTGTTCAGCGAACTGTAGCCACGTGAACAGTTCCATGGGACTCCATTTTGGGCCTTACTCGGCCTATATAGGCCCCGCTAACTGCCCATAACACTACTCCCCTCCTTTCGAAGCAGCTTGCCCTCGAGCTGCCGCAGAAGAACGACTTGACTCGATGTAAACCAATCACTATGAAATAAGCCTTTTACATCTCGGCTTTTTATTTGTGATGAAAAAAATAGCAAATTATCTTGATCTCCATCATGATCTTGTCACCACGTAAGTAACTTCAAAGGCCAAACCAGTAGTGTGGATCCCTCCTGGATCCCACGCATACAGCAACATACGAGTATGCTGAGGGAGACCTAAGCACACAACCATAGAAGGGCCTCAGCCAACGGGAAGAAGTGGCAGCATAGTGGCCCACACAGCAAAAGAGCATAGCAAAAGGGCCCAGTCGTTGGCTCTTGATTGGCTAGAGCTTTCAACATCACAAAGCCCACCAGCCCACAACGCATGTCGTCCTTTAACCTGATAGCTGCCGCCGCAGCAATCGCAATCCGCGCGTCGTCGGAGTCGTCGAAGAGTGGCGGGGCCTTCACGCCGGCGATGTCGTCCTCTAATCGGGTGAGACAGAGTGCCTCGATCTGCTTGGCGTGGAGGTGGGCAAGGATGATGATGAAGGCGGCGCTGACGCGGATGCCGCTGTGGCGACGTCCGCCTTGGCCTTGGCCCTCCGGTGTGGCGGCACATAGCATTGGACAATGGAGGAGGAAGAGGACGACGACGCCGCCGACGTGGATGCCGCAGCGGCGGCCTCCACCTTGTCCTCCAATGGTGTTGTCGCCGCTGACGAGCAACCACTGGCACCTCCACAACCATGATGCGACCTTCATGTTCGTCAAGGCACTGATTCATGATCTCAATCTTTGCGAGGATGAGATCTAGTTTGGCAACAATGGTGTAGGCCACAAGATCGATGTCGGTGCCAGTCGTGAGGGTGATGCACCAAGAAGGGCTTTGATACCAATTGTTATGGAACAACTAGAAAAGAAGGGGCGAGGGGGGGGGGGGGGCGGAATTGGACTGGAACGCCTGGCCGGGCAGGAAACAAAGCCATATCAGCAAAGAACAGGGCGCCTATGGCTACTTCTATTCTTCTTCGATGACTTTGACCCTAGGACCAAGGCCGCATTAATAGATTAGGCGCCCCCTACTAAACCTGATCTCCCTTTTGGGCCGTACTCAGACCATATAGGCCCCGCTAAACTGCCCGTAACAATGTGGGTCACAACTATTTGAAAGCATAGAGCTAGCAGTAGTCTACTTCCAATATATGTAGGGAATTTGGTGGTTGTGCCCTTGTGTTGAAGTTCAATGGTGAGTTTACCCCTCCTTTTTGAACTTTACGATTTTGTCCTTACTTTTTTAGGTTGAAACTACCATTTTCCCCCTATTTTGAACGTCTATTAGATGGAACAAGATTAAAAAGAGTTAGAAAAAGGAAAAAATGTTTGGAAAATAGGAAAAAAAACTCACTACCCCTCGGTTATCTATCGCATCAGTACCTTGACCCCTGAATTATTGACGTCTTGCGGCCGAATCTTCTCTCCGTTGTTGACGGCTGTTACGTACCAAAATTGGTCGTCAATATTCTTAGTGATAAAGGGGAATTAGCATTCCTTAATCACATATAGGGTTTGGAAAAATGTAGTTCCACATGTCCTTGAGATTATTTGAGTGTAGGTGAAACAAATACAAAAGGATATAGAAAGCACACTCTCATGGTGGAGAAACACAACTCCAACCAGTGATAGGGCGCCATGGGGGCACAGCACATGGATCCATGTGCCCACAAGAGATAGAAGAAACACACTCTCAACCAATTAGGTGCAAGCACACAGATTGGATGGCCCACCTAGGGGGTCAAATGCATAGAAATACCCAAGACACCCCCATACCCACTTGAGGACCCACCTAGCAGCCACCTGTCCAATGGCGGTTGTGATGGGGGCCACCATGGGTCGGCGGACCCCTCGTTCGGCCGAACCAAGGGTGTCTCCCCTCGCCTCCAGCCGCCACGTGTCCTGTCCATGGAATATTTCCACTATAGCCACTTCCCTCACATGCGCTACAACTGAGCTCATTCCACGTTGGCAATGCCACATCAGCATAAAATCCATTAAGTCGCATTTTGGACCTGTAGTGAAAGCCTAAATAAGATTAGGGGTCCAAAAAATACATTTTCAAAGTTGATGGACTTAATTGACACAATGTTGTAAGTTAAAGGGCCTGCTATGCATTTTGCTCTTGATTTTTTGTCTTTATGATTTCCTCTCTCCAAAATCATTGGTAACATGTATGCATACTTACAAATGTTGCACTCTGGTGCACTTGCTACATGCTTCCAAATTATGGATGCAATGATTTCACTCAACTACGGCATATGGAGCATCTTGCACCGGAGATTCTTTAACGTTTTCCTCGTGATGGATAAGATGTTATCATAGCCTAAGCCCATGTCAATCATGCACAACATCATTCCCAGTGACTCCCATTCTTATCTGAGAGAATAATGGCATGGCAATGATCTAATTGATTTTCATTGCTTAACAACAAACATTGTTGCCTGCGTGGGTTACAATTATTGGAAAGCATAAGGCTAGCGGTAGTCTACATCCAATATATGTAGGGAATTTGGTGATTTTGCTCTTGTGCTGAAGTTAAACGGTGATTGTACCCCTCTTTTTTAAACTTTGCGACTTTGCCCTTTATATTTTAGGTTGAAGCAACCATTTGCCCCTATTTTGGACGTTTGTTAGATGGAACAAGATTAAATAGAGTAAGAAAAATGAAAAATCTTTGGAATATAGGAAAAAGACCTCACTAGCCCTCAGTTATCTTTCGCATGCCCCCCGAATCCTGACGTCTTGCGGCCGAATCATCTCTCCGTCCAGACCAATTAAACGCATGCCATGACGGGACAAATCGAGAAGGGGCCAGGCTAATGGGGTCCGCACTAGTGGCGCAGCAAAGGGCCAGCCACACAGCCAGCCAGGGGCGGCGCAGCAGAGAGGGCCAGCCGGTCCGGGGTGGCGCAGGCCTGGCACGGCCGTGCAGTCCTGCAGAGTGCTAGCCACAGTCTGGGCGATGGCGATGCTGGGCGATGTGGAGCTAGCTGGCAAGGGTGGTGTAGGATCGGCGCGCCTCTGTGGTGAAGCCGTGGCATTGCATGCATTGCGTGCTAATCTGACTAGTCAAGAAATATATATTCTTTTGTTAATACTTTCGAAAAAATTATAATAACGTGCATTGCATGCTAATCTGACTAGTCAACACAAAAGCCCCAATTATGTACAGCCTCTCCATCAATAAATGTAATTAATCCTCATATTTATGGCCTTGTTTATCTCCGCCTGTGGACGTTATAGTGCTACATGGTGTACACTGCATTCAATTTCATTAGATTATTGTTGTACTCCATGCAATCGGACCCACATGGCTTGTCTAGCTTCTGTCACACTGGAAATTAACTAATCGAAGGTACTATGAAGTAGATGTATCGGAAATGATTGATGAACCATTTTCAACAACAAAATGTAATCCTCCTCCTAGCTTCCAACAACAAAATGAGATCATCTATGTTTACTAAAAAGTAAGACTGTTGTGACTGTGTAGCTTCGCAAGTTATTGGAGAAAGATTATTAACTAGAACTACGAAAAAATGTTATACCATGCAGCAATGTTCAAGACGATGTCACATGATATATACTAGCATGCGCGCTATATTAATTCAAACATACAGATATTTATTACCATGCACATTAGAATAGCACAGCTTCCAATAGTTGCACTCTGGTGTTCTTGCAACATGTTTCAGGGTCATTTGGATGGCTAGGTGTAACCGAACCATTAACTGTTGAGCATTGACACAGCTGTGTTTCTTTAACTGTTTCCTCCCCACGAATAAGAAATTATCATACTCCTAGCTCATGTCAATGACATTGAACAGTGTTCCCGATGGCTCTCAAGCTTAGTTAGAAAATCATGTTGATCGGATGACATGCATGTGTTTCTGCAAGAACAGCGCTACTGGGTGGTGCTATTACAAATATAAGGACTATCATGTTGATCGGAACCTATCACTGGCCCTCCGGTTTTATGGTATATTATGTTATCTCAGATTTGCATGTGGATGTTTTACTTCATCATGTACTCAAGCATTACTTTCGTGGCAGATTACTGGGATGCACATGGCTCACACAACTACTAATGATTTTCTGCAAACCTAGTTGGTGCCCAATTCGAGATTAACATCCATGCATGTATACAGGGACTAGCAACCTTTGTAATCCAATTCCTCATATGAGGAAACGGCGTCCGCACTAATTTTGCTTAGCTTTCCCAAAGCTTCCCTCCGTTCCTGTTTTCATGGCATCCGTTTGATCGATCCGATCTTTGTATACAGCCCCGTCATGGGCACATTGGCTGCCAACAACACCACCCTGGCCACCAAAACACCAACCATGCCGGCCATCACCTTCACCACCGCGGCAGCCACTAATGTCGCCTCCATAAAGTCACACATTCCCATTGTTCTCAGTCTAAAGGCCGGCAACTACACCATCTGATCGGTGTTCTTTAAGGTGACGTGCGACAAGTTTATCCTCTTGCAGCACGTAGATGGATAAGCTCAGCTCTGGCGTCTCCGACTGATGGATCGCTAGTGCAGGATGACTGTGTCATTCTCTCCTGGCCGTTTGGCAGCATCCATGATCGAAGATGTCCTCACCGTCAGCATGAAGCCCTGCCAAACTGCATGCGGTCTCTGCATTTGCGTTGAGAAGCAGTTCCGCAACAACCGGAAGACCCGGGCTGTCTACCTCAGCATCCTGTTCGGATCCACTCAATCATGCAGGGCAACTTGACAATCACCGAGTATTAATTCCAGCGCATCAAATCGCTGGCTGTTGATCTCCGTGATGTTGGCCACGCCTCCTACGCCAGCTGGCACATGCATCTGCTTCAACTCCAGCTAGCATTAGCACTGGAATCCTCGGCCGGCGTCATGGGCAAGGCCTTTGCGCATTATTAGGGGAAACTTCTAACTGCACCTCCTCTCCCTCCACTAACTTCTTTCTTCCACCTCCTCATGCGGAAGGAGAGATTTTAGTTTTGTACCAGCACATGGTGGTTTGCCCAACTCTGTTCCTTGCTGCCACACCATCAACTTCATTCGTATCGGCTCTTACATGGAAAACTCTGTTTTTTGCTGCTATATCATCTGCATTCTCTTTTACCTTACATTCGTATCGCAGCTTCATTCGTATCAAGCCGCGATGCTAGCCGGGGGAGCGCAACCTCGCGGGCTGCTCGACAGAGGCCCAACGTAAAGGCAGCTTCAGTTCAGCCTCGAGAGGTCTACTAGTCGTCGGCTGCTAGCTGCCACCGCTGGTCGCTAAACTCAGTACATGTCTGCCAATTTAATTTGTTGGCTTCTGTCTAGAGACGAAGATCGGAGGAGGACGACGTGGGGTGTGGGGGGTGGGCAGGGTGTTGGTGATGATGGCCATGTCGGCGCCGATAGGAGTGATTAGATTAGATTATTTGATGGAGTGTGTTGCGGACCAATCGGTGTTTTCCTGGTGTGCTGAGCACATAATCAATTTTACAATGTCTTCCACACAAAACCGTTCATTAAAATTGTCCTATATGGAGAAAATCTCCCTACCTTTTAAGCTTCTCTCTATGTTTTCTATTTTTAAAATAAGTGCAATAAATAAATTAGTAAGCTAGCACGTGACAGGTGTTATCATTTCAGAACTTTAGGTTGTTTAGTCAGTGTGACTGCTTGTCTATCTTTAGAATGCCCAAACAAGTTTATTTACATTTCCAATAATCATCAAAACCAAATCAATCTTCTTTTCTTATTTTTGGTTGTCATATGTTGAAGAAAACACTGTACCATGGTACAAAGAGTAAACAAATTAAGGCTCAGACCTAACACTATTCGTTATTAGCTTACTAGTTCTTACTGCTTAACAATGCCGTTCCTTCACCAGAGCTTAGTCTTGATTATTAAAATATACATGCAGTTCATGGGAAAGGTTACGCTTATTAGGAATGAACCGGGTTCACACTACTTCCAAAGAAGAACCGAGAACGAACGTTTATTTGTTGATGTAATGTTTTTGTAAGACCCGAGAAATATGCTTCGAACCGTACACCAACACCTTTTTTCACATATCATCTCCACATATTCTACCATGAGGTTCGCATGCATGGTCACTTTCTTGCATGGAAATAAAGAGCAAAAAAGGTGCAGTGGTGTTAAGAGAGAATCAGAGGTATATCCGCAATGACAAGCAGCCATGCTCTCGGAGAAAATGATGTGTCATGTATTCATATCCTAAAGCCTCCCAACCCCAAAACGCACATTGTTTCTCAAGGAACATCTCAACGCCTCTGCCCTATGGCTCAAAGGTATCGAGAGGTGATGTCAACAAGGGGCATTGGCAAAATCTTTTATAACAACCTTTGGTTCAGGGAAGTGTTAAACAATGAAGAGATAACATGGCTGGCTGATCCCATGCGGGCTGCTGCCCATTATTGTTCCAAGGATTGCAGTAGAAAGGCTAGAATCTATCTGTTCCCATACTTATCTTAGCTATTGAGAAAGCTGTGATGTTAACCTAGTTTATTAGGTTAACCTAGTTTATTAGGATTTTTTTTATATCTTATCCTTTTTTGATCTAAAATTATATAGATAACCTCTTCATATCTATATTTGAAGAAGTACCCCTTTTGGTCATGCCAAGCTTCATGGTGCGACTAATATACTTTAGTCATTCCGCGTGCAATGACATGACCAATGATGTAAGATAATGACATACAAAAGAAAATCCACTGCAATGTGCTAGTCACACCAAGCCATCTGGTGTTTCTCAGACACGCCAGAGATAATGGCATGACCGACTCATGTCATTTAGCTGCCTGGCTGCCTGCACTTGAAGTGCTAAAAAATGCAGCTCATTTAGTTATATTTTATTCTCTATTTTAATTACACAATAAACTTTTAAATTCCTCAAACTCCAAGAGTGTAATTTATAGAGTGCAGCTATTCATTTTGAGTATTTGCACTAAAAATCATATTGTAAAAAACAAGATTGGCTAAGTGTTATTGGTTGTACACATAGTTGAACTCTAATTCTGTCCAAAATTGGTTGTACACTTAGTTTCGGAAAATAGACTGCCATTTACAAAATGATGTTATGCAACTGCACCAGAAGGTCCTCACGATGGAACTACGACTTTTGGTAGTTCCTCAGTGTGGCATGCGACATTGTGGCAGTCTTGGCAGCACTGCTTTGATGTGCACATGATGATTGATCTGCTGCAAGGAAATTCTGTGAAGATGGACATCATGGACGACATGAGTTAGTTGATAGACTTCATGACTTCGCGGCGATCGAAACATTACTTAAGCCTCACCGCTTCCTCCCATGTTAGAGTTTCTGACACACTTTGCTATCTAGGCACTCTAGGGTTCCTGATACCTCTCAATCATAATATGATTTTTGAAGAGCAAGTTCTTGCATTTTTTAGGCCCTCGGAAGCTTGTGGATCTTATGGCCCCTCATGTTCCCCCCTCACATCATGCGACATTATATAATAACATGTATGGTCTTACAAACCAAACAATAAACACGCAAGGTACCTGCATATTTATTCACTGTAAAAAGCACGTGAATTGGTGTGCATGGCGAGCTTTCACGTAGCTCCTGTTAAAAAAGCACGTGTACTGAAAAATAAAATATGCCTCGATCTCAATCGCTAGGAACCGATGGCAATTTCAGCCTTCATTGTCCTTCTATTCTTTTGGCCTCGTCGGCTGCATCAGCTTTGTTATCCACTGACAATGCACCGCCAGGAAGCTGCATTAGTTGAGAGAGGTTGCAGTACAATGAACGGGCATGGCCCACAGTAAGCAGTAACACATGCTAGAGAATATGTAATGGGTGTTTATTATCACCATCTTTTTGATACAAGCTCTAGTAATAAAAGCAAACCTTGCGTTTCGATCCAATAGCATAATATCTTACTTCGTGGTAGTTCACGCGTGAAGAAATAACTAGAAGAAAAAAAAATAATCTGCATCCATCATGTGTCGATAATACATTACCACGTAACTCTAGCAAAACCTGAGACGCCCAACCAAGGGTAGTGGGACAGCAGCCCATCTGTAGATCAAAGTGGACAATCACGGTAAAACGTCATGCTTCAAAGACCCATGGTGATGCATACGTGCGCGTCTTGATTTGATTGCCTGTACCTGAATTTGGGAGAGAAATTTCTTCAAATTAATGCGTGATTTGTTAAAGCTGTCTAACCCATGTTACCTGCCTATTGAACAAAACCGTGCGAGCAAGCCTTAATTAGTAGGTGGTAGGCCTAAACACATGCTCCTCTATTCCTCGGGTAGACAAAGCATGGGGACACAAGACCACTGCCAAAGTTAACTTAACAAACGCAACCGCGCTGTTCATCTACTGCGGGAGAAAATCATCTCTCGTCATCAGCCCTTGTTTCAGAAGACGTGTGCTAGATGATCCTTCCCCAGCAAATCACCCTTACATGAAACAGAGGCATCCACTACTACACAAACCACTTTCTCAAACGGGCTATCACAACCGGTTTTGGCAAAACCGGTTGTGATAGGGCATCACAACCGGTTTTAAGTTAGGTGGGGCAAGCGTACGTCAAAACCGGCTGTGATGACCGCTATCACAACCGGTTTTTGTTACAAACCGGCTGTGATAGTCGCGAGGCACATCACAGCCGGTTTTTCTTACAAACCGGCTGTGATGCCCCCTATCACAGCCGGTTTATTATTAAAACCGGCTGTGATGTGCCTGTACAGTACAAAACCCTCTTTTTCCTCCCCTCCCTCCTTCTCCAACCCGACGCCCACCCCTCTGTCTACCATTTTTGCTCCCCTTTTTCACCAAATTGCTATCTAAAGGTTGGGTTTTTTTGAAGAATCACTCCATCAACCTTTTTTGAGGTGAGTAACTAGCTACCATTTCAATTTTGAGCATGTTTCATCCACTAGATTTTGAAATTTGGCTTGAATTTGATGGAGGGGCTTTTGTTCCATTTTAGAGGGCATTTGTTGCCAAATTTGAATGGAAAAAGTGGGGTTTCATTGAAGAATCACTCCATCAACTTATTTTGAGGTGGATAACTAGCAACCATTTCAATTTTGAGCATGTTTCATCCACTAGATTTTGAATTTTGGCTTGAATTTGATGTAGGGGCTCTCTTGTACCATTTTAGAGGGGATTTCTTGCCAAATTTCAATGGAGAAAGTGGGATTTCTTTGAAGAATCACTCCATCAACTTTGGTTGAGGTTGGTAACTAGCAACCATTTCAATTTTGAGCATGTTTCATCCACTAGATTTTTGAAATTTTGCATGAATTTGATGTAGGGACTCTCTTGTTCCATTTTAGAGGGGATTTCTTGCCAAATTTTTCAATGGGGAAAGTGGGATTTCTTTGAAGAATCACTCCATCAACTTATTTTAAGGTGGGTAACTAGCAACCATTTCAATTTTGAGCATGTTTCATCCACTAGATTTTGAAATTTGGCATGAATTTGATGGAGGGGCTTTTGTTCCATTTTAGAGGTGATTTCTTGCCACATTTCAATGGAGAAAGTGGGGTTTCTTTGAAGAATAACTCCATCAACTTATTCTTGAGGTGGGTAATAACTAGCAACCATTTCAATTATGAGCATGTTTCATCCACTATATTTTGAATTTTTGCATGAATTTTAGATGGACAACGATCGAGGCTGGATGTACAGGCCAGCGGCCAAAAGAGATGTCATATATATCAACGGCGTTGATTCATTTGTGAAGGTTGCGAAGGCTTACATCAACACGAGTGATGGATATGTTTACTGTCCATGCTATGACTGCAAAAACGAGAAACAGTTTCGTAATGTCGAGCAGATCCGGTATCATTTGTTGTCTAGGGGGTTCGTGGCAAACTACAAGATTTGGAATAAGCATGGTGAGGAAGGTGAGAATGAAACCACACAGCAAACTACCCGAGAGAAGATTAGGGAAATATTTCACCAGCAGGCCGCACAGGGAGTGGAACTTGAAAATCAGTCAGAACCGGTCGAAGAAACATATATGGAAAACATCGATGAAACCTTGGCCGAGACATTAGCTGCGGACGATGTGGTTGATGGTCTGGACCAGATGATACGTGATGCGGAGCCAGAATGCTTGGATGCAAAGAATCTGAAGAAGCTGGAGCAGATGAGAAAGGATGCCAAGACTCCGTTGTACAGCGGTTGTAGCATGTCGAAACTTGAAGCTGACCTCTTGCTACTGGAGATGAAGGCAACAAATGGTCTGTCAGACACGGGCTTCGACAATTTGCTGAATATTCTGGAGAAGATGCTTCCCATCCCTAATGGGTTGCCGAAGAACACATACCAGGCAAAGCAAATGATCTGTCCGATAGGGCTAGAAGTACAAAAAATACATGCATGCCCAAATGATTGCATCTTGTATCGTGGTGACTATAAAGATTTAGATGCATGCCCAGTGTGTGAAGCTTCAAGGTACAAGTCTGTATCAGCTATACATATGACCTGTGATCGAAATAAAAGACCACCCGCCAAAGTCGTCTGGTACTTTCCCGTGATTCCTCGATTGAAGCGTTTATTTGCAAACCCAAAGACAGCAAAGCTTATGCGTTGGCATGCAGAAGAGCGTCTGAACGATGGAAAGCTTAGACATCCGGCTGACGGTTCACAGTGGAGGGCTATCAATTATCATTTCAAGAAGAAATTTTCCAGTGAAATAAGGAACGTAAGGTTCGGCTTGAGTACTGACGGTATGAATCCTTTCAACATGATTAGCAGCAAACACAGCACCTGGCCTGTCACTCTTTGCATATACAACCTTCCACCTTGGCTTTGTATGAAACGGACGTATATTATGATGCCTTTGCTGATCGAAGGGCCAAAGCAGCCATTAAATGAAATCGATGTGTTTCTGGAGCCACTGGTTGATGATCTTGTGAACCTGTGGGATCATGGTGTCAAGGTTTGGGATGAGTACAAGAGAGAACACTTCACGTTGAAAGCATTGTTATTCGTAACAATCACAGACCTCCCCGGCCTTGGTACCGTATCTGGCCAGGCTACCAAGGGCTATAATGGTTGTGTGGTTTGCGTGGACGAGACCGATGCTAGATGGTTAAATAATAGCAGGAAGATGGTCTACATGGGCCATCGTAGGTTCCTTCGCAGAGATCACCCGTATCGGCGGAACAAGAAATCATTTGATGGGACAACTGAGGAGCGCTCAGCTCCGAGTTATCGCGATGGCCATGAGATCTTGAAAATAGTCGGCAAACTTAATGTGGTACATGGAAAAGGAAAAGGAAGTGTACCCGCACCAGCAGGTGCTTTATGGAAAAAGAAGTCTATACTCTTTAGACTTGAATATTGGGAATTCCTGACTATTCGCCACGCACTCGATGGCATGCACCTAACTAAAAATGTGACTGAGAGCACCCTCGGAACATTAATGGCCATGAAAAACAAAGGAAAAGATTCACAGGAAGTCCGTCTAGACCTACAAGAATGGGGTGTGAGGCCTGAACTACATCCTATCATACAGCCTGATGGGAAAAAGAAGCTTCCAGTTGCTTCATGGACAGTGAATAATGACGAGAAAAAGATGATCTGTAATTTTTTCCATGAGCTAAAAGTGCCAACCGGCTACTCGGCCAACATCAGGAGGTTGGTCAACATAAAGGAGTCAAAATTCAACATGAGTTGCATGAAGGCCCATGACTGCCACGTTATCATGACACAACTGCTCCCTGTTGCGTTAAGGGGTCTGCTGCCACCGAAGGTCAGGGATCCTCTCATAAAGTTGTGCTCTTTCTTCAATGCAATATCACACAAAGTCATAGATCCAGCAACGCTAGACAAGCTTCAAGAAGACCTGATCCATACTATGACAAGGCTCGAGATGCATTTCCCACCGACATTTTTTGACATGTCAGAGCATCTGCTTGTTCACCTTGTTGCTCAGATAAAATCAATTGGTCCAATGTTCCTGCATAACATGTTTCCTTTCGAGAGGTTAAACAGTGTGCTTAGGAAGTATGTTAGAAACAGATTCAGACCGGAGGCTAGCATGGCAAATGGATGGGAGACTGAGGAGGCAATTGAGTTCTGCACATACTATTTGGATCTGCCACGAGTCGGTGTGCCTGTATCACGCCATGAGGGAAGGCTGGCTGGGAGGGGGACGATCGGCCGGCATTCGAGCAGAATCGATGACCTTGATGCTTTCACGCAAGCACATTACACTGTTCTACAGCAAGCATCTGTAGTTTCGCCATATATTGAGATGCATATGCGAGAGCTACATAACCAGAACAGAGCCAGACAACAGCAGTGGATCGTGAAAAAACATAGACAATGCTTTGCCGACTGGTTAAGATTGAAATTGACTGTTGGTAAAACCGGTTCTCATGAGCTAGATTTGTTGGTTATGGGACCATCAAGTACGTTGACAAAGTTCCAAGGATATGACATAAATGCGTACTCATTCTACACAACAAAGCAAGATGAAAAAAGTGTCAACCAGAACAGTGGTGTTCGTATCGATGCTTATGACACCAATCAACAGTTGCAGACATACTACGGGATCATTGAAGAGATCTGGGAGCTAGATTACGGGCCCAACTTAAAGATACCTCTTTTCCGGTGCAAGTGGGTGAATCAAGTGGCAGTCTTCGAGGACAAGTATGGTATGACTGTTGTCGATCTTAAGAAGACAGGCTACAGAGACGAACCATTCGTCTGGGCGAAAGATGTAGTGCAAGTCTTCTATGCAAAGGACCTCGCTAATGATGGAAAACACGTTGTTCTTCAAGGAAAAAGGAAGATCGTCGGTGTCGAAGACACAACCGAGGAAGAAGGGAACGGCTTCAACGACATGCCTCCTCTCGGGCCTGATGTCGACCTAACTGTGTTTGAAGAGAAAGATGATGAACCGGCTTACGTCCGACGCGATCATGACGAGGCCGTCATCGTTAGTTGAATAATGCATACTTATGTACTATTTAGAGTTAATTAATTGCACTACTTTTACCTTATTTTTGTATTTAGAGTTAATTGCACTACTTATATTTTGTTTAAGTATTTTTATATTTAGAGTTAATTGCACTAATTAATTTTATGGCACACATCCCATGCTTTTTTATTTTAATATTTTTCTGTGTACATAATATTTTAAAATATTTGTAATATTCATCACAGCTGGTTTTTAATAAAAACCGGCTGTGAAAACAATCTTCACAGCCGGTTTTTATTAAAAACCGTCTGTGACGTTTGTTTTCACAGCCGGTTTTTAATAAAAACCGGCTGTGAAGATAGTTTTCACAACCGGTTTTTAATAAAAACCGGCTGTGATGCGGCACACAGCCCGAGGCAAAGCGACCAGCACTTATTGCTTGTGTCTGCTAGCTCACTCTCACGCCCGAGCTCACACTCAGACACTCTCGCTCGCTCTAGCTCATTCTCATGCTCGAGGCTAGCTAGCTCGCTCGCTCGCTCTCTCGATCATCGTCCTCTCATCTGCTGCCTGCTTGCGAGCACCAGAGCCCGGTCGACCAGCAAAGCTAAGGTATATACATCATATTCTCTCCTGCGATTTGTATTGTCGTACGTAATTCCGTTTTGGTACATTATTTATTTTGCTAGCATATATAGAACTAGCTAGAGTTAAATGTTTTCTCCTGTTAAATAGGAAAATATATAATGCCAAGACAGCGTGCAAGATCAAGTCGCGGTAGAATGTATCCGCCGAACCCAACTATGTTCTCGGGAGGTCTAACTGCACCACCACCGAATCCTCCGGGACCGGTATATGAAGGGTTCATGCCAATTGTGCCTGAAAGACGCAGGGATTTGGTATATAATTTTTTAAGGGTTCATAATTATGTCAAGGGTTCATTGTGTCATCGTATTTATTCTTAACTAATTTTTAAATCAGGGGATTAATGCAATTGAATGGTTCAAAACTGTAATAACTGACATAAGTGGCTCTTGTCCTATGGTGGTAAGAGAGAGAAGTGGTATAAATCGTGGGAGATATACTGTTTCTCTTGCAATCGAAGCCAGAGCTTTGCGCGACCCACGTCGTGGTGAAAATTTTATTTTCCACGTGCAATCTGGACCCTTCACTCAAGAATTTGTTGCCGCACGTGATGCTGTGAGAAAAGCCCTGCTACAAGTGGAAAATCATACAAGGCATTATTTTCCGGACTACAGTTTCTTCAAGCTCAGAGCACTAGAGATGAATGAGCCAGACGTGACACAGATGCCTAAAAGGATTTCCCCTGCTTATGAATCGGTTTACGTAAGTTAACTCTTGTGCATATGTTGTTTTCATTTGTTATTAAAATGACATTTCTAACTCTAATTTTCAATGTTTAACGTATAGGATAACTTGTATTGTGGATTCCTGCACACAGAGACTGGTCTGAGTGAAGTGCTGCATCAGATCCTACAACACTTGGGCTACTCATTCGTACCACCACATTCATCTCGAGTAAATGGCGGTTTTCAATCATGTGTAACCTTGACTTCACCAGATATGCCTCCAATTACAATATATGGTGACATTAATATATGCATTAGATTATGTGGATCGTTTTCTTAATATAAACATTATTGATGTAAACTATTCTACCTATCTCATGAGGCAACATGGCGTGCAGGAGCCTTAGTAAGGCCTTAATAATGCGTGTTGTAAGGCCTTAGTAATGCGTGTTGTGCTATCAGTGTGATATTGTAAGAATTTAATAATGTGTGTGATTGTGTAAGACATGAATGGTGTGTGATGTAAGATTTGAATAATTTGAATTGTGTATGATGTAAGATTTGAATTAGAGATGCAAATTACTTAAGTCTCAAATTTTTTCGAGTCTTATTCTATTTTCTATGAGTTAAATGATTTTTAGACTGTGAGAATAAAAAATTATATCACAAACGGTTTTGATTTAGAACCGGTTGTGATTTCACCATCACAACCGGTTTTAAACATAAACCGTTTGTGATTTTGAGCATCACAAACGGTTTCTGATAAAAAACCGGTTGTGATAGCTGCATCACAAACGGTTTTGTTTTAAAACCGGTTGTGATGCTGTCCCCTCAACGGCATATAGGCGCGCGGCTCCAATTCGTCCCCAAATTTCCAAGTCCCCGCGCGCGCCCGACGCTCCGCCAACCCCGCGCGCTCCGTCGACGTCGCTCCGCCGCCGCTCCCCCGCTCTCCCTCGACGCTTCGCCGCCCCCGCGCATCTTCTCCAGCGCCCTGCCGCGCCGAGCTCCACCCCGACGCGCCGAGCTCCACCCCCAGCTCCACCCCGTCGCGCTCCCCCTCGACGCGCCGAGCTCCACCCCGAGCTCCACCCCGCCCCGCCGAGCTCCGCCCCGAGCTCCACCCCGAGCTCCGCCCCGAGCTCCGCCCCGAGCTCCACCCCGAGCTCCACCCCGACGCGCCGAGCTCCACCCCGAGCTCCACCCCGACCCGCCGAGCTCCGCCCCGACGCCGCCCCGACGCGCTCCACCCCGACGCCGCCCCGACGCGCTCCACCCCGACGCCGCCCCGACGCGCTCCACCCCGAGCTCCACCCCGTCGCGCTCCCCCTCGACGCCGTCAGGCCGCCCGCCGTGCTCCACCCCGACGCCGCCGTGCTCCACCCCGACGCCCGCAGGCCCCGACCCCGACGCGCCTCCTGTCACGCCCTCGAGCTCCACCTCGACGCGCCCCTGCCGCAGCTCCATCCCGACGCGCCCCCGACGCGGCTCCACCTCGACTCGCAGCCAGACCAAGGTGAGCTCCACCCCCTCAGCCACTGCACAGGTGTTCGATGAAATGCCCCGTGGATGCTGCTCTGCTTGAGCAGAGCTCGAGCTCCTCCAGTGCCCTTCCTCCCCATCTCGATTTCTCTTAAATTCCAATACAAACTTCCTTTGATCCAAAAACCAAAGTTCATGCTGGTACAAAGGGCTCCAATTCTTGTATAACTTGTTTTGGCAAAGAATTAACCATCAACTCGGAATTGATCTCTGAAGATTGGGGTGAAAATTCGGCCTTCAATCGACTGTCAGAGTTCATCCAATTTTCAGAGATGTTGGTGTAATCCATCCAAAAGTTGAAGCTCCAAATAATTAGTAAAACTCATTTGTTTGTGTCCAAAATTGGTGTGGTGCAAGTCCAAGTATCCAATATTCCATTTTGGATGAACAAGTTGTACACTTCATATGAAAAATTTGGAGAAATCCATCTCTGAACATGACCCTTCAATGCTGTTTTCCAGACTTAGAAAAAAATTTCTAAGTTTCCGCCAAAACAGCCCTAGATTCAAACTTTTGGCTCTAGTTTAAATACTCAAATAAACTTTTCACTCTAGGTCAACATAACCAGATGAAAATTCATCGCTCATAGGTACCTTTTCATGTTGGACCAAAGTCATGTGTTTAAGAAATATTTCAAAATTAGGCCCCTCCAACATGGTTACTTAACCATATTTGACCTTTATTGAAAAGCGCTTCAAATTTGAGTTTCAAACCGAAATTTGAACTCCTTGCACTCAAATTTGATCTCTTTCATCCTATTTCACATAATTGGGCTCATTTCACCATAGTTGACTTTGGTCAACCCTTATGTTGATTTATTTAGTCAAACCTCCTTTAATCCATATAATCCTCCTCATTAGTGATTAAGCATCATAATTAGCTCTTTGAGACACATGCGGTGTCACAATAAACTAATGCACAATCTTGATATATACGAAGTATAACCTCACTCTCAACAATGTATATATGTATAGTGTTTATTGCACAAAGGAACTTGGCCTACAACTTTATAAATCAGAATCTTAGGTTGTAATCACTTTATGTAGGAAAAATGCGTCATTTCACACGGTTGAGAGCCCGTTTTGGCAAAGAGGACGCGAATGAAGCGGAGAATGCTGGTGCTCACCAGGATGGCGGAGATGATGGTGCTAACCACGCAGGAAGCCCTTCCGCGTACCTCAACCTAGACTTTGGTGCTGACGAGGTAGTTATTTTGCACATGCCTTTACTATCATTAGTTTGGTGCCATCAAAATTGATCTCATTAGTTTTGATCTCTGCACGTAGGAGCATGTTGAAAACAGGTCAGAGGTGACCGAATCATCAGAAAAACCTAAGGGCAAGCGAGGCCGAAGCAGGATGCCTCAAGGTCGTACAGTAATAAATGCGGTCGATGCATCCGGAGAGCCAGTAGATCCTATTACGGTCCAGGGGCCTTACAAGACGGCCATCGGAAATATTGTGAGAGACAATGTTCCGATAAAATATCAGAGCTGGAACGGAAAGGAGGATCCGACCTTGACAGTGCCAGACGACATCAAGGAGGTATGTTGGCAGAAGTTGTTGGAGTGCTTCAGCTACCCAAGTGACAAGGCGCGGGAAGTAGCGAAGAAAAAGGTCTTGAAGACAATGGGTGAGAGATTTAAGCAATTTAGGTGTGCACTATACAAGCATGTCAAGGCGGGAACCGAGCCAGACTGGGAGCAATACCCAAGTCAAAGGGCTTACTGGGGTGACTTTGTTGCATACAAGAGTACTACTAAGGCCAAAGAAATGAGCCAGCAGAACACTGAAAATGCACTGAGTAACCCCCTCCCGCATAACTTGGGAACTCGTGGGATCGTGCGCAAGTTACCCCTATGGGATGCACAGTTTCAAGAGATGGAAAACAATGGTGTCGTGCCCAAGACCGTAGGTTGGGAGATGCGTGCTTTGATATTTGCTCTCTCCCATGGGAGTAGCCACGGTCCTGATGGAAAGCTTGTGTGCAAAGATAAACGTGCCGAACATGTGGTGAAACGGATCCAAGAAGTACGTGAGGAGGTTGCCTCAGGTGCTTTTGTTCCAGATAGGGAGAATGACGTGCTGAGCCGAGCCTTGGGAACCAAAGAGCATCCTGGCCGCGTACGAGGAATGGGGTTAGTTCCGTGGGAACTTGGCTTCGCTGAATATTCAGACTCGTACAGAAGTCGATCAAGGTCGAAAGCACAGCGAGAAGCAGTGGTTGACGATCTTATGCAGAAAGTTCGTGATGAAATGGATGCGAAGGAAGCAAAGTGGCGTGAAACGATTCGCGAGGAGATTCGTGGAGAGTTGCTTGAGCAAAGCCAGAGCCAGCGTCCTTTTGTTGCAGCTGAAGATGGCGGCGACAATGTCGCTAGCCCAGTTGTGCTGCCTCGTAGCAGTTGCGGGAGTAACGCGCATCCCCCCGTAGAAGACCCCAAGAAAAGATTCCCGGTGGATGAGATCACTGAGCCAAAGGCTTGTAAGTTATATGTGATGTCGGGGTTTATCAAGACCAAGGTGGCCATTGGTCTAGCTCAGCCTACCCGAGAAAAAGAGGTTTTGCATTGTCGAGAACTGCCGACCGGTTTTGCAAGAGTGACACTTGACACACTTGTCAAGAAGAAATACGGCGTAGTTGAGTTGGAGATTCCAGGACAGGATGACAAGCTTAAGCTCAAGGATAACCTTGGATGCTTTGTGGCATGGCGGAAGCGCTACATATCCTTTGGTGATTCGGACTCGGAAGGATCGGACGACGACGATAACACTTTTCCATCAGAGAGGGTACCAAGTCAGCCTAGCCCTCAAATAGATCAGAGTCCGCCTCGGAATGAACCAAGTCCACCTCCAAGGAAAGAAACCCCCCCAAGGGAACCAACTCCTCCTCACAGGCCTGCGGCGAGGTCCTTGCTAAGTGCATTCCATGAAAGTCCGGTGAGGACCAGAGCATCGCAGAAGCGGCGAGCATGCAACTCAAGCCCGCCTAAGGTCAATCCGAAGAAAAAACCGGTGAGTGGAAGCATAACATCCCTGCTCCCTGATAAGGACAAGGAGCCGCTACCCAAACATACTGTTGAGCACTTTCAAAAGTTGTGCATGGTTAAGCAAACAGGGAATAACGAACCGCCAAAGACAGACTTTGAGCGAATCACTTCTAAGAAGTCAATGTTAGATTTTAGCAAGCTAAAGCACCAACAGAAGCTTGATGAGGAGAAAGCACGTAGGGCTCAAAATTGCAAGGATATGGCCATAACTGAGGAAGACTTGGACAGGTTAGAGAATGAAGATGGTCACCTCGTCTCTGCTCCCACAAAATTAGCTTGGACGTTTGAGCACGGGAAAGACCTAGTTTGTCCAGAAGAATTGGGTGGCCTACCGATGAAGATGAGGAATTTGCATGATTGGTACAAACGTCAATCCGGCATTTACTTCGGAGTGAGGTACCCAAAGGAATTCTTTGGCCAAATTATTGAAGGCAGTCCTCGTCACGACAGGTACCTCGAATACAAGTTTCTATTTCATTTGTACCAGCAAGATGCTCTCGACGTCAACATCCTCTTCCTGTGGTGTTTGTAAGTATTCTCACGTCCATTCTTTTCACTTCTCTTGCACAACACAATGCATTTTACAACTAGATCCTTTTGTAGGATGGAGTCCCACTTGTTAAAAGAGCGTGGGATTAAAGACATAGCTTTCTTGGACCCTGTAGCAGTAAACGAGAAGAACTTTGCAAACGTTGATACCCTGCATTATTTGTACAATGCTTTTTGCCTTCTGAAAATGAAGAACAGCATACTTCTACCGTACAACATCCTGTAAGTGTGTTCTTAGTTACACAAGCTCTTTGCATTATCTAACCGTTGTTAGTCACACGGTAACAATGATCAACGTTCCAACCTTTGTTTACAGCAACCATTATGTTCTCTTGGATATTTGCATTCTTCAAAGTTCCATCAAGGTTTATGACTCAAAAGATAGGCCTCTTCATATCATCGATCCACTCATTGAAGTACTAAACAAGTAAGTAGATACAAATCACTCTTTTGGATCAAAATTGATTGCATCTGCCTAATCACGTTCAATCTTTGAAATGTCGTGCAGGGCTTTCAAATTGTATTGCAAGAAGAGGGAAAACAAAGGGTTGCATAGACCCTTCGTCACAGATAAATTCATTGTGTCGCCTACAAAGTGGATTAAAAGGCAGCCTATGGGGAACAATCACTGCGGGTACTATGTCATGCACTACATCCACTGCTACACTGGCGATGACTTTAGCGCTCTAGAGAAGCAGGTTTGTGGGAGTTTACTGCTTTATGTGAACCAAGCTAGTGTTCGTATCGTCTTTTACTTTCTCAATAGTTGTAGCCATATGTTAATGCATTTTTGATTCACTAACTCATGTTCTTACTTCACTAACTCATGTGCTTGCTTCGCTCTCACTCATGTTGCAGGAAGCCGAGGTTGGTGCGTCCGAGATGATTGCGACCGAGATAATTGCACTTTCAGAACAGCTTGCCGGGTTCATTCTCGAACATGTTATATCCGAAGACGGAGAATACCACATTATGAAGCCGTGAGAATTGCCTGAACTTGTAATATATTTGACATGCACTCGTAGCGTAGCGGAACTTATATGTATCTATTGAACTTGATGTGTATGAACTTGACGTAATAACGTTTAGATGGTTTCGTTGAAATGTTATATTTGAATGCATCGTGCTTTATATATGTGGGTCTGAATATGTGATTGATATTTGTGAAATATTTGATATATATGTGAAATATATTTGATATATGAAAAAAATGAAAAAATTAAAAAAAAAAGATCACAGCCGGTTCTAGGCTATGGCCGGCTGTGATAGGCCCCCTATCACAGCCGGCCATAGTCTAGAACCGGCTGTGATACCCCCACCATCACAGCCGGTTCCATAGAAAAACCGGTTGTGATCACCCCCCTATCACAGCCGGTTTTGCATCACAGCCGGTTTTCAAAAACCGTCTGTGATGGGGGGTCATCACAGCCGGTTTTTGAAAACCGGCTGTGATGGGGGGACTATCACAGCCGCTTTATCACAGCCGCCCCCCAAAACCGGCTGTGATAGGGGTTGTGAACCGGCTGTGATGGTGGTTTGTGTAGTAGTGATCGGCGTATTCTTTTTTGTATATGAGGAATTTTGTAGCGTTTGGAAATAATTACAGCCATTCATTGGCCTAAATCCAACGGTTTAACATGGGAAGGTACCTGTTACAAAGAACCCAACTTATGGGCCAGTCACTATGTAAGATGTCTTCTAAGGAGACGCGGGTTAAGAGCCATAGGAGACGCAGAAAATCCGCGTCTCCAAATTTACGTCTCCTTTTACAAGTCCTAGGAGACGCGTTTTTGCCAACCCGCGTCTCCTATGACCCCTTTATAGGAGACGCGAATTAGCAAAAACGCGTCTCCTCTAAGTGTTACAGGAGACGTGTTTGCCCAATCCGCGTCTCCTATAAGGGTGCTCATAGGTGACGCGGGTTGGCAACCCGCGTCTCCTTTGAGAGATTAAAAAAAGAAAAAAAAGGGGACCAAATTATACCCTTATATACATCAGAAATACACATGTTTATCCATACAACAGCAACACCTTTCATCAAAGTTTCATGAAAAATAACACCAGTAAACTAGTTCTGCATAGTTACATCTCCATATGTATCCTCTAAAAATGCAACTCTCTCACTTCACACCATTTTTCTTCTCCAAACTACTGGTTGTCCATTTACCTTAGGAACTGCAGGAATCTCTTTCTTTCAAGCACAAGCACAATGCGCCAAGGTAGACATCTCCCCTGTCTAGTTCATCCTTCAATTACTGACATGAATCCAAAGCTATGAATCCAAAGCTATTGCTTCCAGTTTTAACAAAATGTCTAGTTCTTTCTTTCAAGATTTTAATAAAATGTCAGACATGAATCCAAAGCTATTGCTTCCAGTTTTAACAACACATTACTGACAGTTTTAACATCAAGATAGAATAAGTATTACTGACAGTACTGCTAGTTGCCAGCTACTACTGTTAGCACTGATTGTTCCAAAGCTAACACTTATTGATATAGGCTCTGAATTCTACTTAAAAAATAACAGAGAAAGAATGGCTATAGCATAAGCATTTTCTGTGATTGATGTTAAAGAATAGGTGGTCACTAGTTCTTACACTTTGACATAAAGCTGTTAATGACAGCTCCATGTGACCAATCAGAGGAAGTTGTTATCCCTCCAAGCTCATCCACAACAATCAAGCTCCTGTAAGTTCATGACCATGAAAAACAAAAGTTGATAAGTCACACTGAATCTTAACACATTTGCTATCTATTAGGACATACAAACATTTAGCTTGATGGCATAAAACAACATAGATTTTCAAAAGAAAACAACTAGTCATACATGGCATGAATGAAAATGGCCCATTAGAGCACAACACCAACCATGGGTACAAACAAAATTATATCAACAGCCCAGGAATAATAAAGAAAAGAATGTATGCTAGCAAAACATAAAGAATTTGCTATGCAAGAAAGAAGAGGTGGAAGCATGGAAGCATTACTCACATCTCCACAAGTGTCTTCACAAGCGCAGAATTTTGTGGCCTTCCTGCACAGAAGAACAATATAAGTAGTTAACTGTCATTCACTGTCAGAATTACTGGGCAGGAGACACTTCCAGTAAACTATACTTATGCTTAATCTAAAATATTACAGCTAGTCCCATCATGGTTATAATTCATTATTAACAATGTGAATAGCTTTTATTTACCATCAGAAGTGGCCTCCTTCCAGCCTTGTCCATCAGAAGTACAGCTACTCCCATCACCGGAGCCTGCAGATGCAAAACTCTAATCATACACCTAAATTCAGTAAGACGCACATCAGGGGACTAGAAGGTCAGTTTCAAGAAACCTGGACAGCAACCATGGCGAGCATTCCCCTGTTACCTGACGAGAAACCTGGTTTGTACAATTTGTACTTGTATTAGTTACTAGTAGTTAGTAGTATAGAACCCCTGAATGATTGGTGGTAATTTTTTTCCTAATGGCAAGAACTAGTTAAGTGAATGAAGGTAATACATTCTTGTTACTTCTTACCAGCTGAAGCAAATATTTGATTGGCATAGAAGAAAATAGCCCAGCTCCAACCTGTTGAAGGACCATTAGCCCAGATCCAACCTGAAAATGGTCCATAGAACTGATTTTCTATAGAACAGCAGAAGTTTTTTTTAGGTAGAAAGGCAGTATTTAAGATACACACTAATATACATCGAAGTGATTTTCCTGTGATTTAACAAGATACTCACTAAAATGGTCCTTTCCCTTGTGATTTTCCTGTTCCAGTAACAGAAAGAGCTTACTAATTGCACTGAAAATGGCAAGTTGTTGGCCTTTTCATGAGGATGAAATGACTTAACAAGATCCAAACCTTAGCTAAGAATGACAAACCAACTAGTGCGCAACCCAAACATGTTTCAGTTGCAAAAACCTGGAATGTTATCGCAGCATACATATTAGTATATTACGATATGTAGGCTACTGAAATTAGTAAGCATTACTGAAATTGTCAGTTCACGTTGTCTGCAAAACATACATTATTACAGAGAAAAATATTGAATCAAATGGAACATTGAAGTGAATAAGTGACTTAAAAATGCAGCTAAGAAGCAGAAAAGCACACTGTTTGGTGACAATTCAAACTCAACACAGAATGGCTTCGAAACATAAGCATAATTTCAGATTTTTCCCCCACTAACACTTTCAACGTTGCTGACAGATTTAAACTGATAAGAAATTAATGGTATGAATTAACTTGGAAAGCAAAAGTGAGGCTTGGTGAACCTTGAAACGATCGCTGCAGGTAGGAGGGGGGACAAGGTGCGGCACCAAGAGCTTCCACACGGACTGCTAGCATGCGTGACCACGCCAGAGGGTGCCGCCACCACCCATCGCGACCTGACACTTGCGGATCTGGAAAGGGGAACCATGGATGGAGATGATTCAGATCTGGGTGAAGAGGAGAGGGAGCATGCGCGTGGGGGGAGGAGGTACCTGTGGAGGATGCGGGCTCCTAGCTCCCTGCCGTTGCTGCGGGCTGCTCCACCCGGCGGCGAACGGCGGCGTGCTCCGTCCGCTGGCCCCGTGCGGCGAGCTTGGTGATGATCTCCCCGGCTGCGAGTCGGGACTTGAGGGTGGCCGCGGGGGCTGTGAGTCAGGATTTGAGGGAGGTCGCGGGGGAGGGAAGGTCGAATGACCGCGCGGAGATCGAGAAGTGGAGGAGCGCAGCGGCGGGCATGGATCTAGATCTCGCCTTGCCCTTGCGCCCTCCACCTCGGTTGATGGTAGGACGGTTGGGGAGGAGCACGCGGACAAGGGAGCCGTGATGGGAGGGAGGGAGGGCGGCGGCAGGGCGGCGGCGAGGTGACGCTGCGGCGGGGTGAGACGGCGGCGAGGTGGGGCGTCGGGTGGAGAGAGAGAGAGTGGAGAGGGAGGAGACTTGAGAGAGAGAGAGAGAGAGAGAGAGAGAGAGAGAGAGAGAGAGAGAGCGGACGGGGGCAGGCGGACGCGGAGGAGGCGGACGCGAATGCTGACAGCGAACGCGAGTTAATAAATTTTTCGGGTCCGAGATACACTGTGGGTGACGCGTTTTTTCTCACGCGTCTCCTACCTGTTACGGGAGACGCGGATTCTTAACCCGTATCTCCTTTTACATGATATATAAGAGACGCGGGTTAACAATCCGCGTCTCCTATAACATGGGTATGCTACGGGAGACGCGGATTGTTAATCCGCGTCTCCTTTATAGGTACACGGGAGACGCGGGTTGTCTACTTAAAAATAGGGGAGACGCGGCAAAACAATCCGCGTCTCCTTTATAAGAAAGGAGACGCGGGTTAAAACCGTGTCTCCTATACATGTGTCTCCTTTGAACCGTTTTTACATAGTGAGTACTCCAATTTTTTGGCCTAGGAACAAATTTTAAAAACTCTGAGGATGTTTTGATCTTTTTATATCTTAATACTGATTTTTGCTAGGGACAATTAATTGAACTGATCCGATCCTCATGCGCATGGAAAGAATTTGCAATGCCGACTTGTCTCGCTGTCCTCCCTATATACCCTGCCAGTATGCTACCCATTGAGTGCCAGGTGCTTGTCGCCGTGACCCCATATGAGGTCGTGATGGTTCTTCTGATATGATCTTTACGTACGTATAGGAGTTGACACGTCTTGCTAAGGGTCGCTGTCAACTATTGGGTGAATATGAGTATTCAGGCCATGTCTATGTGTGCATGACCCATAGGGACGCTCGCTTAAGGAGCTGGAAGTCTAATAAGGATAGAATCTGAATTAGACCAGACTTAGGTGGTACTAATGGGCCACGGATTTGGAAGCCCATCGGGGTTGCCTATATAACAAGGCATGGGACGCACAGATTAGGGGAATCCACGCCTCCTTTGGCAGCCACCTAAATACGCACGCCCGCACCTTCGTTGCTCCTGAGGACCAAGCAGTCTGGGGCGTGATGCTTCCTCCCTATAAGTGTGGATATCTCGGAGGTGCTGCATGTCGAGCACAAGAACAAGACCTGATCGACTACTTCCACTACATCGACATGCGACTACGTTGGATCAAGTCTACTCCAACGCATCTTCTGCGGCACCTGCGCAAAACTCTTCATAAAGATGATTCATTAATGTTTGGCCTCCACGCAATCTGTTCTTTCTGAAATATAATGTTTGCATCATTTTGAATGCATAACCAAAATAATCTATATGTGGACTATCAAACATGAACGATCAGTAGATAAGATAATATACTTTTACATTGAGCATTAAATGAACAAATATAAAGTTACAAATTTCTTGTGGCTCCATACGCAGCGGAAGCAGTTTCTTCATGTAACATGATGTTACAAGCCATGTGCACTTGTATATAAGAGCATTGATCTTGCAGTATCTTTGATAAAGTTGGTAGCTAACGAGATATAATTATGTAGGCTGCAATGATATTTCCAGGTTGTGTATTTTGTTAGCAAAGTTGCTCTGTTCTATTCATCTGCTACACCAGGTCCTTCACCATCTTGGACGCATCCATGCAACAAGGGTTGGGCAATATCGGTTCTTTGTACTATCAAAACAGGCCTCATTTGTTCAGATTTACTGCACATCCTGCAATCTGTTAATGTTCAGTAGCCCCTAACAATTGCTTTGCTCCGTTAGATTAGTTAATGATGCTGGCATGCTGCTAAATATGTGTAGGTGAAATTAGGCTTTAGCCACCCTAAGATGTAAGCACACAAATGATGAAACAATATCATTTCCTTTAACCCAACTCTGGCTAAGTGTTCTGAATATAATTTGCTTGGTTCATTTGGCACATTGCCCAAAGCTTCAGGTAGCATCTTATAGCTATACCAGATGCATAGTGAAAGACAAATATTGTTCTCTTCTAAAATAACTACAAAAAGATTGGAATACCTTGGAGATTGTAAACATGATCTGGTGAGTTGAAACCCGTAGCATTAGCATGAAAATATACTTGTTAATTCAGGAAAATTAGTTTCGTGCTCGTAATGTTCGTTCCATGTGACATATCCCATCAGTGCTACTCCTGATACATGCCGTGGAAGGAGAAAAAAAATGAAGAGCGCTCTTGTTTGGCTGCACTTTTGCCTACTCATTTCAGGATTACAGTACGCTATGTAATGTAGTACTTAAAAAACATGGAAAAAGGATGCAGCATTATTTATCATGGTTAGAAAAAGTTTGAAATTGTTCTGAATCCTATCAACCCTACGGAAGGACTTATCAGTTCTGTAATATCATAGTCCCAAAACACATTATAACCGAGGGCATACAACACGGCGATTGCTCAGTACTAATCGTGTTTTCTCGAGGTACACATTTGCCTGGCTGATGCACGTCCCTGCAGACATGTGTTTGTACTTGTATAACATCAGAAAGCCGCTTCGTCCGTTCCACAGCCAACATGTCACAATACACTGGTTCATGCACTGCCCTGCGGAGTCCTCGAAAATCCTGCACTCCCACCACCATATTGGCAGTAGCCAAGGAATCGAACCAAGTGGCCCAGTCCCAGGCAGCTTGACGTGGTGAGGTGGTTCATTGGCAAGGGAACCAAGTGCTGCTCCACGGCGACCTCTTCTAGGATTGTAATCTGGATTCTGAATGAATGAAGACGCAAGTTCCCAAAAAAAAGAGCTGCTCCATGGCTTGCTTTTATTATGTGGTTCGTTGAATCTTTTATGAAATGCTACACTACGTGAATAATGTGGATTCCCTCCGTCAGCTGGATGGTTTGTGAAGTTTCCTATAAAATAGAAAATGAATGGATGCATAATTTACATTGGAAATAAAAATTTAAATTAGGTATTTTGAATCCAGTGTTCTTGGATCAGAATTGAAATGAATCTGTTGATGACGTTTTTTGACACGTGTTAGAGCCGGCGCATGAAGGAATTTAATGAGGAATAAGTCAGGGTCAAGGACGAGTTTGAATCAAGATCGGATCGAGTTTGTTTCTGAGAGGAGATCGGAATCGGATTGAAGACTCTAGAATTGCATCGGATTCGGAAGGCTGATCGAAGGCGTCGTGAGCTTTGGGCTGGATTCGGCCACTATGGGCCAGTTTTTCTATCGTTGTTAAGAGTCTTAGTTGAATAGTTTCTTTCTTTTGCGTCAAGTTTGTTTATGTCGTAATTGACTAGAAATCTGTAATTCTAGGGTATAAATATAAGCCCTGAGGGTCGTGAGGAGTTTACATACACATCAATACAAAAAACCTTTACTACTTTGCATCTACTTTTTCGCAATTTACTTCCAAGTCGGCGACTTCGTCAAGCTTTTCTTTTTCACGAGTTCTCTTGGGCGAGTCAAGGCGATCTAGATCTCCAAGGCTTGCTCGTGAGTTCCGCTTTTACTGAGTAATATCTAGGCTTTAGCATCGAGCGCATCGCTGTTGCTTCGTATAGATTTATTCGACATTTATCGATATTTGCTAGATCTGCAAGTTTTTTCTTGTTGTTTTAGCTTTTATCACCACCTATCCAGCTTAGAATATTATCTAATCGGCTCTGTCAAAGGCTTAATCTTAAGATTTATCTAATAGCTGATTAATCTTATTCTAAGTGTTTCTTTACTAAGCTCTATCGGATCACTTTGCGGTCGTCTTATATTGCTTAGTCATCAATCGGCTCCTTGCTGTTTGATCGTCGGAATCGGCTCCCTGTGCTGTTTCAATACATGTTTGATCGGTCCTTCATCGTTCGATTTCACTAACAAGGGAATCGGCTCTTCAGCTGTTTCTTAACGTCCGATTTTTATCCTTGTCAATCAACAGGTCAGATTGACTGGCATGCCCCGGATTTCAAGGCAACGCCTTTGCTCGTTTGTTTACGCATCTGTCAAGTCCTGATTTTTGCGTCAACACACTTTTGGCACGCCTGGTGGGACCACGAAGAAAGAAGTTCACAATGCCTCCGAAGAAACCAACTGATCCCAAGGACAACATCAGTGCTGATCTTCACCCTAAAAACATCATTGAAGTGACTTTTGATGATCTTAATGAAGAGCAGAAGAAGGAGTTTGAACTTCATCAGCAAGAATACCGTAATGAATATCTCAAGTCGTTTAGTGCTACTAAGCGAGGAGAGGCTATTAGGAAAGCTCCACTTCCTCTTCCACGTACGATCACCATTGCTGAGTCAACAGCGAAGCTTCAAGAGATGGTTAACAGTTCCATTCATCATGCTTTTGTTAACCAATCTGGTGTGCTCACGAATGCGGTACGCAATGCCGTATTAGAGCAGTTGCACGAAGATCCAACATTGGGAGGATTCAGAGGGCCAACATATAGTCTTCCATATAATTATGGGTCATCGTATTATGGTAACCCTCCCTTTCATGGAACATCTACTGCTTCAACATTCGGATCTGTTCCGTTTGCACCAAGCACTACCACAGGAGCTTTTGCGTCAGTCCCAAATACATCTACAAATTTCAGCGCATCGGCTTCAGCTACGTTTACACCACCAGCGTCCGCAGGGTTTGCATCAGGTACGACCACAGTGCCGGAATCTTCATCAGCTGGTGTGATGCATTCTCAAACCCAATCGGTTAGTCAGCCGTCTGGGTCAGCTATTGGAAATACAACGTCTATGGATTCTTCAGGACATTCGACTTCACAGATGGCAGGAATACAAAGTTCATCTCATTCAGCACCAAAGAGTCTGGGAACTGGTACGTATAACCCAAAGACAGGTTGGGGCATGCCACCCGATTTTGGTATGAAAACTGAAGAGGAATCTATTACACCAGGGGAAGGTACTGCTTGGGTTAAACACAGTGATGGAGAAACTTGGTCTCTGGTGGATAGTAATTACAAGACCGTACAGCAGATTCGAGTACCAGCCAACTTTTACCCAATGAATAGTCAGCAGTCTGGACAGATGATGCCACCTAACATTGGTCAAGTGAATACATCGGCTTTTCAGCCGATCCAGCCGTACGTACCTCCTGTTTCTACTGTGCCACCTGCTCCGATGGCGTCTCCAGGTCCAACAGCATCGAATCAGTTGCAGTCAAGGGGATCACCGTTGCCTCAATCGGATGATCAACCTACAGAGCAATCTCCTCAAAAACCGATTGATTGGGCATCTCAGAGCCGATGTGATTCAAAATCAATTCGGTTTGAAACCAAGGGTTCAGATTGTCATGTATCGTCCTCCTTATCCTGCACATTATGACATGCTGCCCTATCCTCATCGACATCGGATCCCGAAATTTACAAAATTTACTGGACAGGATGATGTATCAATTGTTGAGCATGTTAGCCGATTCCTTATGCAATGTGGAGAAGCTGGTAATGTTGATTCATTGAGGTTCCGATTGTTTTCAAGTTCTCTGTCTGGTTCAGCTTTCAATTTGTTCATGACTTTACCACCTAATTCTATAGTTATGTGGTCCGATTTGGAAAGACAATTTCATCAGTATTTCTTTGCTGGAGTTTAGGAAAAGAAGCTTTCTGATCTGACTAATATGAGGCAGAGGAATGATGAATCGGTCTCCATGTTTATTGCCCGATTCAGAGACATCAGAAATAAACGCTTTAGCTTAATGTTGAATGATATGCAATTGGCTGAAGTAGCTTTCGATGGATTGTTACCATATTTGAAAGAAAAATTTGCTAATCAAGAGTTCGAAAGTATTAGCCAAATTGTGCAGAGGATGTCTGGGCATGAGAATCGGCAGTATGAGCCAAGAAGAAACTATCAGAAAAGGATTAATTATACAGGTTATGGTTCTGATTCTGAGTCTGATGAAGGGGAATAAGTCGGTCTTGCTGAGTGGGTTAAGAATAAGAAACCGATTTCGGTTCCTTTTGCTAAGAAAGAACCTGAGAAATTCGGCTTTGATATCACAAAAGCCTATAAGATCTTCAACATGCTACTGAGAGAAGGATTGCTCAAGTTATCTGCTTATCATAGGATTTCTTCAGAAGAAGAGTTAAAGAAGATGGTTTACTGCAAGTTTCATAATGCTACATCTCATTATACGAACGATTGCAAAGTATTCCATCAACAACTACAATCGGCTTTCGAGCAGGGGAAAATCAAGTTTGAGCTACCTAAGAAGCCTGCTAAGCCGATGAAGATCGATCAACATCCTTTTCCTGTTAATATGGTGGAGATAGCCAAAGAACAGGTTGTTCCCAAAAAGGTTCTTACTTCGCAGTTGGCTAAGGAGAAAGGGACTGTCGATCCTAAAGTCCAAGTTTCTATGTCCGATTTAAAAGGAAATGGAAAATCGGAAGAGGCTGGAAGTTCCAAAAGTCAGGAAAGGTGAATTACCTCCCGAGACTTGATCAATAAATTCCAAAGAGAAAATGAGCAGATCAGATTTAAAGAAAAGATGAAGCAAAGTAATGCTGATCATCGGAGGTGCCCTTTCTTCATTTATTGCTGGGAAGAAGGGATTAAATTGCCAACTCCTGAGAATTGCCCTGAATGCAATGGGCAAGGTTGGAATTCTCGGCCAATGAAGAGGCCGTGTTTTAATGAAAGACGCGTTCGGTCCGATATCCGATATCAGGAAGATTGGAATTGGTCAGGTATAAGAGATCGGCGATCGGTTAGTAGGGATCGACAAGATGATTCAAATCGGCGTATACCTGTCCATGAAAGACTTGGCCGTAGGGTCGATATAAGAGACCGATTGGGGAAAAAGCCACATATGAGCCAAGAAATTGAAGACATGGCTAATGATCGGGTCCCAGATGATGAAATCATGCGAAGAGATCCTAAAAGAGAGCCGATTCGTGATCGACAGCCATTCCACCGATTCAAGGAACCACAACCTCAGTGGTGTCCTGAAGGATTGACTAAGTCTCAGAAGAGGCGTGTCCAAAGGCTGAGGCAAATTGAGTTGGAAGAGCAGCACCGAGCTAACAGAGGTAGCAACAATGGGGGTTTGGCGAGTAAAAGCTAAGGATCATAATCAGGATGATGCTCCAGCAGCGGATGTTCTTATGGCATTTATTTTGCCCAGAGAATTTATGGCATCAGATGAAGCAACTGAATCGGACGCTGAAGATAGAATTGCTCGGTTAGCCTTGGAGCGAGCACCTGCTACTTTTGAAAAGCCAGAGGAAGAAGACCGACAGCATCTGGAGCCTTTGTTCTTAAAAGGGTATATTAATGGAGCCCCGATGACTAGAATGTTGGTTGATGGAGGTGCTACTGTTAATCTCATGCCATATGCCGTATTAAGAAAACTCGGTAAGGGTGAGTCCGATTTGATGAAGACCGATCTGATGCTCAGGGACTTCGAGGGAAAAACCTCTCCGGCCTAGGGGACACTTTCTGTTGATTCGACGATCGGAAGTAAGACTTTGCCTACTACTTTCTTTATTATTAATGGCAAAAGTTCTTATAACATGCTCCTGGGACGAGATTGGATTCATGCTAATTGTTGCATTCCATCTACGATGCATCAATGTGTAATTCAATGGATCGGAGATTCAGTGGAAGTGGTAAAAGCCGATGCTTCGTTTAATATTGCAACAACTGAAGTCTGCCCTTAGAGTTATGAAGTGACTTGCATATCTGGACGAGCTATTTATACTAATTTCCTCAGAATGTCTGATTTTGGCTTACAACTGATCCAAGCAGTCGGTCCTGAAGAGTTATCTTAATGGATGCAGACGAAGATGGAAAATTGGGTTATGGGTTTACGTCGGCTGATAAATTAGAAGAAGTTGATTTAGGAGATGGTAGTAAGCCTAGGCTGACGTATGTAAGCTCTAAGTTAAATCCTGAGTTTAAGACTAAGTTAATAGCTTTATTACGAGAATATAAAGATTGTTTTGCTTGGGATTATTCTGAGATGCCTGGTTTAGACCGATCGGTTGTTGAACATCGGTTGCCAATTAAAAAAGGGTTTCGGGCGTATCAGCAACCGTCTCGCCGTTCGGATCCTAAAATTCCGGATGATATCAAAGTAGAAATTACTCGACTTATAGATGCCAAATTTATCAGACAATGCCGATATGCCGAGTGGATTTCAAATATTGTTCCTGTATATAAGAAAAATGGGAAGCTTCGGGTTTGTATTGATTTTAGAGATCTTAATAGAGCAACTCTGATGGATGGATATCCGATGCCCATAGCTGATGTGCAAGTCGATGCAGCAGCAGGACACAAGGTCATTAGTTTTATGGATGGGAATGCTGGATATAATCAGATCTTGATGGCAATCGAAGATATTCATAAGACTGCGTTCCGATGTCCTGGTCATATCGGATTGTATGAGTGGGTTGTGATGACTTTCGGGCTTAAAAATGCTGGCGCCACCTATCAAAGAGCTATGAATTATATTTTTCATGAGGTCATCGGAAAGATTGTTGAGATATACATTGATGATGTGGTGGCTAAATCGGAGAGTTATGATGATCACTTGTCCGATTTACGTTGCACTTTAGAATGCACAAGGAAGCATGGTCTCAAGATGAATCCACTCAAATGCGCTTTCGGAGTATCGGCTGGGCAATTTCTGGGATTTATGGTTCATGAAAGGGGAATCAAAATTAGCCAGAAAAGTATCGGTTCAATTAATAAGGTTGTTGCACCGGAGAATAAGAAAGAACTTCAATCATTGATCGGTAAAATAAATTTTATCAGTAGGTTCATATCCAATTTGTCTGGTAAGATTAAGCCGTTTACTCCATTGTTAAAACTCAAGGCCGATCAAGAGTTTGTTTGGGGGAAGGAACAACAGGAAGCTCTGGATAAAATTAAAGAATATTTGACTTCTCCTCCGATTTTGGTTCCTCCACAGAAAGGTAAGCCGTTTAAATTATATTTATCGGCTAGTGAATCGGCAATCGGATCTGCTCTAGTTCAAGAGTTTGAAGGGAAAGAACAGGTTGTTTATTTTGTGAGTAGAAGATTATTGGATGCTGAAACAAGATATTCTCCCATGGAAAGGTTGTGTCTTTGCCTTTATTTCTCTTGTACTAAATTAAGGCATTATCTATTATCGGCTGAATGCATTGTTGTTAGTAAGGATGACGTGGTCCGATATATGTTGTCTTTGCCGATTTTAAGTGGAAGAATTGGTAAGTGGATCTTAGCCCTTTCGGAGTTTGATCTTCGGTATGAATCGGCGAAAGCTATTAAGGGTCAAGTATTGGCTGATTTTGTTACTCAACATAGTGGATCGGATGTAACTATGGTGGAGCCAGTCCATTGGTCTTTGTTCTTTGATGGATCAGCTTGTGGAGTCGGATCTGGAATCGGTATTGTGCTTATTTTGCTCTGGGGGCCAAGTTTCGATTTTGCATTATCGATTGAAAAGACTACTACTAACAATCAAGCTGAATATCGGGTTGTTCTTGAAGGTCTGCAATTATTAAGGGAAATCAAAGCGGATGCTGTTGAAATATTTGGAGATTCAATGTTGGTTGTGAAGCAATTATCTAAGGAGTATGAGTGTAATAATGATATTCTCTTAGGGTATCGTGATGAGTGTTTCCGATTGTTGAAAGAATTTAAGATGGTAACAATCGAGCATATTCCAAAACTACATAATCATGAAGCTAATTGGTTGGCTCAGAGTGCTTTAGGGTATCGACCGATTCAGGATGTATTAGAATTGAATTTGGCTGATGACGTTTGGAGAAAAGAAATATTTGATTATTTGAAAGATCCATCTAAAAGAACCGATAGGCGAATAAGATTACAAGCAATCAAGTATGTCTTGATGGAAGATAAGCTATACTATTGGACTCTTGATGGAGTATTACTCAAATGCATCGGTTCTGAAGAGGCCAAAGTACTGATGGGCGAAATTCATGAAGGTGTCTGCGAAGCACATCAATCGGCTTTCAAAATGAAATGGATGATCCGACAGAACGGATATTTTTGGCCAACTATTCTTGAAGATTGCTTCCGATATTATAAAGGCTGTCAAGATTACCAGAAATTCAGGAATGTTCAAAGAGCCCCAGCTTCGGCCATGAATCCGATTGTTAAGCCATGGCCATTCAGAGGATGGGGAATCGATTTGATCGGACAGATTAATCCACCGTCTAGTAAGAATCACAAATTTATAGTAGTAGCGACCGATTACTTTACTAAATGGGTTGAGGCTATTTCTTTGAAAAATGTGACATCGACTGATATGATTGAGTTGTTAGAGAGCATATTATCTACCGATTTGGTATTCCTCAGACTATTACTACCGATCAGGGGACTATGTTTATTTCTGGAAAATTCGAGGAGTTTGCATCAAGCCAAGGGATCAATTTGTTGAATTCTTCTCCATATTATGCTCAAGCCAATGGTCAGGCTGAATCTTCAAATAAGGGGATAATCAAATCGATCAAGAGAGGGTCACCTCTTTGATAGGCTCCCCCCCCCCCCCCCGCTCGCGTCGTCCCCATGCGGGCGACCCGAGCGGCCCACACCCTAGCGCCGCCGCCCCACTCTCCCGCCATCGCCCACCGGCGCGCCGCCGCCTGAGGGATGCTCCGGGAGCCTGTGAGGACCCAATGAAGGTGGTGGCACAGCCCTCTTCCCCTTCCACGGGGGCTCCGCGGCGGGCGCGGCCGCCCGGGCCCCGGCGGACCTCGTTGGCGACGGAGGCCACTGCGGCGGCGGCGGAGGCGGGAGGCCACGGATCCGGGCAGCCCCTGACCGGATCTGGTGGCTAGCGCGGCGGGTGCGCGTTCTCTTGCGTTCATGTGTGGAGGGGGGCGGATGGCGCACGGCGGAGGCGGACGGCGGCGCCTGTCGGCCGCGGCCCGTGGCGGCCACGCGGCCACGGCGGCCAGGGTGCCGGCGGCGGCCCGCAGCGGCCAGCGGTGGCCTCCAGCGGCCACAACGCCAGCGGCCAGCTGCGTGCTGCGGCCTGCTTCGGCTGGTTCAGCCTCAGCAGCGGCCGACGGGCTACTGCCCAGAAGGCTGACAAGTCCACGAGCGTGCAGCAGGTTTGTGCTAGGTTGGGCGAAAGCCTTCACTAACGTTTGTCAGTGGGCATGGTGGCGGCGTTCTTGGCGTCGTTTCCCCATTGGGGGCGCCATGGTGCGGCACTATGCCTCTGCTATGCGGGGTTCTCATGGTGAAAACCTTGTCCATCTCTAGACATGCGACGGCGGCGTCTTGGCGTCGTACCCTCCTTGGAGGCGCCGCATTTGAGGTCCCGTATCGGCGGTGGCGGTCAGCTGGTGTTCTTGCCCAGGAGCGCTCTGTCCGGGTTGCCGGGAAGGTGCAGAGGAGCCATGGATGCTGGAGTGCTTGAGCTGTCGCGCAAGGTGCAGTGGTGATCTCGGTGACGGCTGGGCGGAGGAGATGCTCACATAGCGGCTTCAGATATCTGAGTCCTTGGCAGAGGAGTGAGGCGGTGGGAGAGGCGAGGCCCCCACGCAGAGTGGCCAGGATCAGTGTTTTTCATTGTGCTGCGATGGAGTGTCGTGCTGAAGCATCACTGGAGCTGAGGGATCGACGACGTGTGTGTGCGGCTTGAGGGTGAGAGCCCCATGGTGGAGGAGCTTAGGCGACCTGTCGGGTTTGCAGCAGGCTACGACTTTGGTGTGGCACAGCGCTGGCGACGACGGCGCAGATGTTGACGGCCTGCTTCAACTCCTCTCCCAAGTGGTCGTGTGTGGTGGTGTGTTGTGTCGTGTGCGTTTTGTTTTTGTGATCGGGGTTTGTTCGTGTGGTCGTGTTCGCTTCGGCGTGTTATGTACGAATGCTTCTTCTTCTTATATGACATAGCAGTGCTCCTGCTTCACTTTCAAAAAAAAAAAAATTGATCAAGAGAAAAATTGAAAAAAATCCTAGGAGGTGGCATATCACATTGAACGAGTCTCTGTGGGCATATCGGATGGCTTGTCATGGTGCTACAAAATTATCTCCCTATCAGCTGGTTTATGGTCATGACGCCGTTTTGCCTTGGGAAATTAAGACTGGATCTCGGCGTATTGACCTTCAAGATGATTTGACAGCTGAAAATTACGCTATTTTAATGAAAGAAGAATTGGAAGATTTGGCAGGTCATCGTTTGAGAGCTTTGAGTAATATCGAAAAAGATAAGGCGCGAGTGGCTCGATGGTATGATAAAAAGGTAAAAGTTAAAAGTTTTATTGAAGGAGATTTTGTTTGGAAACTAGTGTTGCCAATCGGATCAAAAGGTGCTAAATTCGGAAAATGGTCTCCGACTTGGGAAGGACCGTATTGGATCCATCGTTGTGCGTCGGGCAATGCATACATCTTAGAGACACTTGAAGGAGAAATATTTACAAGAGCTCTGAATGGAAAATATTTAAAGAAATATTACCCTAGTATTTGGGTCAGTTCATGAACCGATTGTTGATTGGACAACTAAGAAAAAGCATACAGGGATGAACGAATCGGATACATGTCCGTTTCGAAGGGTCCTAGTCCGATTTGGATCTAAATCAGATGATACATGGCTGATGTGATATACATCGCCCTTAGTGCAAAAAAAACATAAAAAAATAGAAAAAAATAAAATTACAAAGAGTTTAGATACTCTTGGATAGTCTCTATTGCCCTCAGATAACTCTCATGTTGTTCATATGAAGCTTCAAGTCTTTGTTGATCTTGAAGGACTCTGGCGGTGTTGTCTCTGTCATTCCGGGTGATATTTATCAAATGTTGTAGATCTTCCCTTAGCTCTTCTCTTGATTCCAAGGAGAATAGCTGTTGCTCGAGCAGAGGGAGAGAAAATTGGAGTAGTTGAATTATGAGACGAACCTCTGGGATTCCTCCTGGTGGTAGGGAGTTGGAGTTGATGGAGCGGAGTACGGGAACTATATCATCTGGAAATTTTTCTCTGATTTCTCCGGCGTACGCTTGAAGGAAGATTTCATCATGGGTAGTTAAAAGGTTTCCAGCTTGAAGCGACGCAAGGATCCCGTCAAGTCTCTTAAAGGTTCGAAGGAAATTGATTTTAGAGAAAATGTTAGAAGATGAGCAAGACCAAGCGATCTTTACCTGTTGAAATGATGCCATTCTCTCGCGAAGAATTGCGCTGGATGTATGAGGAGGGATTGGTATGGTGTGTCTATTTATAGAGGTTTTCGGTCAAGAATATTTATGACGCAACATTTACTTCATGGATTCTGAGGAGGATTAAAAAGCCTACGAATCAGTCGAGACATCAATGCGAATTGATAGCAAAGCCGGAAAATCGGCTAAAGGATTGCACAAAAGTTAAAGTAAAAGGCAGAAGTCAAATCTACAGGAGATAATATTCATTACAGGCCCATAAATGAGCAACAGTCAAATTACAACTCATCACAGAAGGGATCGGACCACATTCAATGCTCGCAGGTGTGTCTGGTTTATGTCATCAATGACGCGTTGGTAAGCTTCAATCGAACCTTGTTGCACTGGAATGCTTCTATGAAGTTTGAACGCATCGGATGCCTGGGCCTTGAGGGTCTTGTTGAGGTCTTCGATCATGGTTGGGAGTTGCTACAGTTTCTTTTCTTCTTCCTCAAGCTTTCGGCTGACCAATCGAAGCTCATTAGTCAGTTCTACTTTGCGAGCCTTTAGTTCATCGACTTTGGCCTCCATCGAAGGACGGCTTGCTTCAAGGAATCTGATCTTGTCCTTAGTAGCATTGGCTATGTCCCTCTTCGATTCTGCTTCCTTGATCAGTAGTTCCCGATTCTGTTGATCGGATATCTTCTGTCGGGCTTCGATGAACTCGATCTGACGGCCTTCAATATAGGCTGCAGCTATGATGGCAGCTTGAGCTTCATGGCTGAGATGAGACCGTAACTGGTGGAGAATCGATCGGATCTGTAACATCCCGCAGTTTTGCAGTCTGTTACAAGTATGAAAAATCGGGTTTTCAAAAATTTTTGTTTGAATTGTTGTGAGCCATGAAATAATTTACAACTTAAGTTAAATGCTCTCTCTAAATTCTTAGTAATTAAATTGTGCATAAAATAATTTTCCACATCATGCACGTGCGATTTGGTTTTTATCCGGAATTGTTGAATTCCATTTGGATTTGTTTGAATTTGTTGAGTGTCGTTTATATTTGAAATTCCATTTCAAATATAAACTAAAGCCTAACCCCTAACTTCTAACTTGGGCCAGCCAATCTAGACCTAAGTCTAACTCCAGCCCCTTAACTCTGTAACCCCAGCCGTCTAACACCCCAGCTCGGCCTGCCTTAAGCCCAGAACCCCCGCTCAGCCCAGCTAACACTCCCGGCCCGTTCGCCCGCGCGTAGCCCAGTCGCTCCACTCGGCCCAATTCACCGCGGCCCGTCTACCACCTACCGCACCCTCTCCCTTTCCCTCACCGCCAAGCGGGCCCCACCTGTCGGCGCCTCCTGTTTCTCTTCCACCTCGCGTCATCCCTTTCCACCTCGCACCTTTCCAGCGGCACCGCCACCTCTGCTCGCCTTCGCCCTCACCGACCAATCCCGCTCCGCCAGCTCCGCTCAACCGCGTCACCGACGCCTCCTCGCCTCCCTCCTTTCCAGCTCGGCGCGCCGCCCCCACAAGCCCCCGCGTGCCCTCGACGCTACCGCGTCGTTGCCGTCCGTGTGTCCCGGCTTGGACGCCAAGGATGCTCGGCCGTCCGGTCCGCGCAGCCGAGCTCAGCTGTGTCTCGTATGCCTTTGTGGCATTTCATCGAGCACTCTGCGTGCACGTATAGAAGCTGCCCTGCCCAACCTTGTTCAAGCCTTGATCACGCAAGTAGCTAGTAGTTGGTGTTTGTACGCTTAACCCATGTACATACGTGCCCATCTAACCTTTCTTGCCTGTCCGTGCTTGCTTCTGCATCTTGCTCTCAAATTAGAGCAAGGCCACGGGCGTTCACTTGCCATGGCCGACGCGCATGAACCACCCAGCAGCGCTACGACGCGAGCCAGCAGTAGCTGGACCTCGCGAATGTGAAGCGCTAGCCACCGTCCGAGCCTTTAGCCCACCGTGACTACGCTGACGCGTCTCGAGCTCCGCCGCTGACCGCCTAGTGCCACTGCCACCGCCGCGCTCTGCGCGTCGTTGCCGGAGGCCAAGGACCCCTCTTTTGGACAGCAACGCCTTTGCCTAGCCTCGCTCGAGCCACCCGTGCGTGAACAAGTCGAAGGCAACGCGCCCTTGCACGAGTTTCCGTGTGCTCGCCGGCACCGCTGGGTCCGGACATCGCCGTCTCGCCACTCCAGTGGGACCCGCCGGACTTGTGCACGCCAGTCGGGTCCGCCGTGAAGTTTTATGCCAAGGCGACGAGTTTGGAGCCGAGTTGGGCCCTAGCGCCGCCAGATGAGCCATCTCCGGCAAGACCCCTCTGTTCTTCGCGGTGGAGGGGAGGGAGAAGAAGCCCGCGCCACCACCCGCAGCCCCGCTGCCACGCGTTGCATCGACGAGCAAGCCGCACGCCCAACCACACGAACCAGCCACACCGGATCGATCTCGGCCACATCTTGATCCCATGGGCGTGGCTCCCATGGACCGCACTCACGGTTCACCGTGAACCGCGACCACCAACCTTGCGCGCCTCCCTTTTTCATAGGATCCCCTGGACTTTTTGGCCAACATTCCCATAGTTTTGAAACTCTTACAAACAAGTCCCTGGCTTCCTGCCTTTTCACCTAGCCCCCTATCCTTTTTAGATTTAGCATCGAGGTCCTTTGACCGTTGACCGCTGACGTCATCAACCCGAACCCACCTGCTGACGTCATGCTTATGTCCGCATGACACGTGGACCAATCCCGAGCCGACACGAGGCACCTCTTAGTTGCTGACACGTTTCTGTGTTTTTCTTCTTCTTTTTCAGAATTATTTAAAAATCTAGAAAAAGGATTTAAACTCAAAAAACCATAATAAATCAACCGTAGCTCAGAAAAATATGAAACAAGTTTCAGTATTTTTCTGAAAACATGACGAAAACGATAGAATAGAGTTTGCTATTATTTGGATCTCTATTGATTCTTATTTGGAGTTTATTTGCTAGTAGATATCGTTGTTTATTTGTATTTGCGTCCAATCGGATCCCCGGAGGACCTGGACTTCTTCGACGACGTTGACTACGCTGAAGATGAAGATAAGGACGTAACTCCAGGTTCACGCCCATCTGATACTTTTTACCTATTAGGCATTGCAAGTAGAATTGCTAGCGCTTCTATTGCATTGATGAGATGATGATGAGCCCGCATAGCCTATTTATATATCCTGATTTCTTGATTGCCTACTACACTACTATATATATGATATGCTATGCTTGCATGTGTGGGATATAGTGGTGGTTTTAAACCTCTTGGCGTGAGTGTTTGGGTGGGAAAAACTTGGAGAGTTTCGAACCCCCGGCTGGAGTGAGCAGACATTAACCAACCTTCGGGTCGGGGCTTGGAGGCTATTGGACACCTCCAGTACCGTAGCGGGTACTCGTGATATGATTTGTGATATGGACGGACTTGAGGCATTGAGCGGCCATACCTATGATGGGTGCCGATTCGTGGACCACTGTGGTGGATATGCATCTGACGGGGACTTGCTTGCTCTGGCTTAGGCCGAGTGGGTTGGACCTGGTTACAGGACTTTTACGTACGCACCGCTTACCCTTATGGGAGGGGTTCCAGCCATTCTTTAGTTAGTCGGTACCATTGCTGTGGAGTAGCGTGTTAGGATTGGGCTTGCCGTTTCAAGAGGGTGAGCGGAGCCTGGCTGCGTTCATCCCTTGTTTCCGAGACTCTCAGCGCCTGTGTGGTGCTAGGGACTCACGATCCCGGATCATTCGGTTTACCGAATGGGTCCAAGTCCGGGAATGCAGGATGGTACCGGTCTGATTAGGGAGTCATGGTTGTGGGTTGTGTCTCAAGGCGGCTGATCACCGTCTGCAGCCTGAGTGGTTCCAGGTGTACACGCTCTGCAGAGTTAGAATCTATACGTATAGCCGCGTCCTCGGTCATGGACACCCCCTATTTACCGGCTTCTTCTGATTAGTGTTTTGGAACTTTCTACCTCCCCCTCTTCTAAACTTATAGGTTGGGATGAGGGCTACTAGATCAGGATAAGGTCCGGCTTTTGCCGCTGAGATGGGAAAGGTCGAAAGCTTCCCCATCGACTCGAGAGGAGAAGGTGGTGAGGTTGAGACGGGAGTCTGGTGCGCCAGAATAGCCCGTGCTGTTGTGATATAGATGGGGATGATGATGATGGTATTTTATACTTTGCTGCTGCTGCATAGGAAACCTGAGCCATTCCTTGCTATACTTTTTCCCTTTAGATGAAAGGCCACTTAAAGCTTGCATACGGATGGTGACATAAACCTATCCCATTCCTTGGGGATAGTTTGTGAGTTGCAGGTTAGGACTTGGAGTTCAAGTCCGATTATGTTAGAAGGGTTGCATTGCTTCGCTCAAGGTTGCCTGTGGCTCGAAGATGAAGACTTGAAGACTTAGCTACCACTACGCAGGATTTCCGCTTGTCGCTCAGCCCGTGAGGCTTGTACTACTCTCGTAGTTCCATATTGGTATGGATGTAAATCTATTCTTGTAAGCTAATTCTTTGTATGACTATGATATTATGCTGAGATGAGTTCTGTACGTGATAGCTACTGATCCAGGGAATATCACAAGGGTACAGAGAGTCGGATTCTCTTTAACGAAAATCCGGTTCGTCACAGGATCGGTCCGGCATCTTGAACCAATACAAAAGTGTCCTGCTCCAGCAAAACCAGAAGGTCCGATAGCTTGTTCTTAACGTCTTCTGGGAGTGATGAAGCATTGATCTCCGATGGTTGAGTGACCACATTCGATGAAGAACTTTTATCGACCGATTGCACTTCTTCTTCATCGAGAAGATCTTTGATCGGGAAATCAAAGAAGCTGTTATCGATTGTGTCTTGGGCCTGAAAATGTGATTAAGTTCTTGTTAAAATTGAAGGGGAAAAAGAGGAAATAAGCAATCGGATGAGAGAGTAATAAGCAACCTGCTTCAAGTTCATCTCATCAAATTGAGTGGGTTGCCTGGATAACAGCATCGAATCTAGTTCCGATCGTGGTTCCTCAGCCACAGAAGAAATCCTAGCCGGTTCGTTCTAGCATAAGAAGGGAGAAGAATGTTAGTATACTAAAATCAAGTATGTGATGAAGTAAGGGATGAAATTTACCGACGCCTGATGGTGGACCGATTCTATCCTTTGTTGAGGATGAACCTCAGATGTTTGAATCGCCGATTCTTCCAGAAGACGATCAATCGTTCTCTCTGAAAGAAAATAATTATGATGATAAATGAGATTGATTGGTGTTAGATGAGTATTGGAATAGGTTGTTACCGATTGGCTCAGGATGGTTCGATGCTGACGAAGCTGGAGAGTCTTGACGAGGTGTTTGGAGAGGTATTGGTCCTACATTTCCTTCATCTGCTTGCTCTGCGAAGTATGTCAAAATCAGATTCAATTATAAAAGTAAAGAAAGAGAGATTGAAGTAATAAGAGAAATCGGTACCTGTTATCAATGGAAGTTGAGGGTTTGTGTCTTGAATTGCACCGATAAGCAGATCGGTCGCCGATTGGGTGTTGATTGCTGCAATCTTGATCCTCTTGGTTGTCTTCTTTGAAGAGGTGCCAGTTTTACGCTTAACCGATTTCCCTTTAAGGATGTCTGCAACTGATGGGGCATTGTATCCGATGTGGGGGGTATCGGTTGCAGGAGCGTACTTGATCGGTCGGCCACTTTTGCTTGTCTCTGGAGGAGGAATTCGTTTCTCCTATGTGTGAAAAGAATTAATGACTGTAATAGTAAAAGGATAGAAATTTTTTGTGAAGATCGTAAATACCTTTTTGGTCTAGAAGTTTGGATCGAATATCTTACAATACGATGAAGCTGGTTCGCAGAAGAGATGTTGTGACCACTCGGCCCACCAATTTTTGAAAGCTGATGTGGCTATGGAGGTGATGCTTGCCAATTTCCACGTATCCAAATCGGATCTGTTTAAATTAGGGACTCGGTCTAAGAGGCGGCAAAAGGCAAGACCGTTTTCAGCGTTGGTCCGATACCCGATCAGATCGGTGTTGGCACTCCTTAGCCTAACTAAAATCCGCAAGCGCACGAAGTCCGATGTAGCCTTTCACCAGGGGAGTAAGAACCTGGATATCGAATCCAAGGAACGGTAGACGCGACTAGCCTAGAACTTTTCCAACCGGACCCAACAAGGAGCAAAAGGATAAACGGGTAGAGAGCTTGACTTTAGTTAGCTACTCGTTACCCCAGACAAACTATCTATATCTAACCTGATCTGCTTCGACGGCTAGAACGGGAAGAACTCAGAACGGGATGAGAGAGGGGTTCTTCCGGGCTCAGCACTACTGTTATGAGTACACCCGAACGTGGTGGAGTACAAAGGACGGACAGGGCTGTCACCACCTGCCGCCTACCACTGCAGTTCCGTGGGGTGCAACACAACCTGAGGTGACTAGCCAGCACAGGCACCACGCCTAAGCTTTCAGTCACTGACCTCCACCCAACGCGAAGGGCTATAGAGGAAACCCCAAACAAGAGTCGCTGTCACTCGCGCAGACTCAGGTACCCGCAGATCAAGATAAATAAGATAACTTGCTGAAAGTAAGTTGTAAACTAGCGAGGTACTAAAGACAAGAGACCGAGGACTTACTGAAGATAACTCTTGAATATATTCCTCGGGGGCGGAAATGTTGAGACGAGACCGAGGAAGAAATCCCGGACTCGCTCTACAAAGCTCGGCTGTCACCCGAGCAACTCACCCACTCTCTCCCTACTCTAACTCTAAAGATGAGAGCAGAAACCTCTAAGCTACTCTTCTCTCCTTTGGATGGTGTGTCTTGGAATGGAGAGGGGGTGGCCTTTTATAGCCTTCCAAGGTCGGTAGCGGTTGCGTTCAGTTGAGGCTGTCCAAGAATCCGAGGTTGTGGGCCCTCTAATCCATGTGTCTTGTACTCTAGGCCTTTCGGGTCCTTGGATCAAACCGACGTTGATCGCACATCTCAGGATCATTAGTGATACGTTTGTGATCTCCTGGATCAGGGACGTGGCAAGGGGACACAGGAGGGGGCCGGTCGGCCTAGCATAGGCCGGCCGGCCTGGCTTTGTGCCCAATGTGGCTCATCTTTTGCTTGCTTGCTCCTGCACTCACAAATTATACAAAACTTGTGGAACTCATTAGAAATAACCAATTTTACTTTGTTATGAGCAAGATGAGCCTGAAATGTGACGGAATGTTGGTGGTGAAACCGTATCGTAACGACCACCAACACGCCCCCCTACCTGAACTTTGCTAGTCCCTTAGCAAAGAATGAATTAAACCACCGGGACTTAGCAAGATCAGGGTCATGAGCTCAAGGTATACACAAGTCATATCTCTGAGTTTTCTTTCATACCTTGGATTCCGGTGGCTAACACCCTCATCTTCATCAATTGAGTCTTAGAACAACTCATTGATTGGTTGAGCACTTCTTCCTCTTGGCATTTGGAGTTTTTTTTTGATAATTTTATAAAGAAAACGAGGCATTCCCTTGTTATTTCTCAACATCTCTCGATCACTCATAGTGTTTGGATCCTCACCTGGGCTTAGAATCAAGCCTCTCTATGTTATAAGGTGGAGCTTTTGAGATGTTGCTCACTCTTTTTTATTTATTTTGCAAGATCGAAAAGCTTGTCTAATCATTCATACTACTCATACATCTTGGCCAAGTGCATGTGTACTTTGATGTTTGAGTCCTTGTTCAAGCATCTTTCATCTTTCCCCTTTTTCTTTCTTTTTTTTTCTTCTGAAGATAAGGAGTGTATCATTCCTTTCTTCATCATTTTTTTTCTATTTTTTTTCTTTTCAGGGGGATGAAGAGCTTTCGACAATTTGGACTTTATTGATGCTCGTGTACGTGGATGGCCATGATGAACAAGATAGCACGAACGTGAAGGCAAGTAATTCAAGCAAGCTCAAAATTTAGAAGGTAGCTATGTAGAAGCTTCAACTTGAATTTGTTATATGGCTTTGGATAGGACATTTCAAGTTGATGATAACAAGGGTTGCCTTAAGTTTTATTTTCAAAAACAATCTCCAAAATCTCGAATCGGAAGGCTCAACTTCTCAAATCATCATATCATAAGCATCAATTAACGAGAATCAGGCAATCCTATTAAAAAGTTCCAAGGAAATGAAATACTTTCTCATGAAATATCACAAGTATATCCAAGTTGTCATGCGCAGGGGTTCACTTTCATGAGTTTTGATCAAGTTTTAAAATTATTTAGCCAGGAATTTTATTTGGATCAAAATCACGAAAGAATCAAATGTAGGGGTTGCAAACCGTGTCCTGGAGTCGAGCCAGCGAGATTGGCCACAGGCCCAGGCCGATCGGCCCAGTGTAGGCCGGCCGGCCTGGCCTTGTCGCCAGGCGTCCTGGTTCAGGTTCCTCGTTTATGTGATTCGCGAGATTACGCAGTGGGCACGGGATCTCCTCGAGCAGCTGCAGTAGGGGGCCGGCCGGCCTGGCATTGTGCCAGGTCGAGTCCTGCCTTGGCCAGCGACCAGAACACTTCCTGTACATCAGTGTTTCTGTGTGCTTCACTGAAACATCAGTCCAAGGGGTTGGTTGGCACACAAATGTGCACCAACCATTCATTTTTTTATGAGTCACTTCATTCAAATAAATATATTTATTTTATTCAATTGAAGGGAAACAATCATGGGGGTGCTGATTACAAAAGGGAAATTTGAAGGAAATAAATCAAAGGAAATTTAAACTAGGCACCCAAAACTAAACTAAACTATTCCTAGCCCACACTACTCCTCCTTCGGGCGGTAGAGATGTTCGTTGCCGGTTGCTTTCGCGAGGCGCTTGACCTTAGAGGCCATTGCCTTGCGAAGGATCTCGATCTTGTCATCGGCCTCCATCTGCCCGATCACCGTCTCCGCCACGCGCTCGTCCATGTTATTGACCTTGAGCTGCAGCGCGGCGAGCTTCCTCCTCAGCTCCTCCACGTCCTCCTCCTCCTCTTCCTCGGACCACTCCATCTGCCCGGGAGGTCCTTGGATCGGAGGGGGCACCATGAAGCGCTTCCTCCCCTCGTCGGGCTTCTTAGGGGCTAAGAAGAGCCCCTTCCCGATGCCTGGCCCTTCCCGGCGTGGAGGGCTAGGACTTCCCGGAGTGTACTGCGGCGAGTACTCCGGCGAGGTGGAGATGAACAATGGCACAATCTCCTTTTTGGACGGAGAGGCGACGAGGCGCTTCCCGATGACCTTCTTCGGGGACAAAAGTCCCGTAGTTGGCCTTTGGGGCGTCTTCAGCAGTGAACTCCCCTGGCTCTCCTCCTTAGGGTCACGGAGGGAGGCTCTGCCCAAAGGCGAGCCAGAGAGGAGGTGAGGGGAGGCCGGCCGGCCTGCCCCAGGCCGATCGGCCTGGGCAGAGGGCCGCCGGGCCTCCGGCTGCGCGACGACGGCTTCGACAAACGCCGCCCTCTCGATGATCCTGACGCTGCTGGTGTTGGAGGAGCTGGGAGTCCCTTTCAAGGACTTGGATGGGGAGTGGCTGTCATGGGAGACCGAATTGGAGTCTTGGTGGCTGGACTGAGAGGCCATGGCTTGGATTTCTCAAAGAGGGAGTGTTTCTGGAGAAGGGAGGCTCGAGAGTTCTGAGGGAGAAGAAGAGAGGTGGCCTTTCGATTTTAAACGGCGCTCCTCTTTTCAAAATCCCACAAATTCTCGGAAAGGATGACGGGAGGACCAATTCAAACAAGGAGTGTCCCGAGACGAGCCCGGGCTGGGCCGATCAGCCTGGGTGAGGCCGGCCGGCCTGGCTCTGTCTCGGGGGCCCCTGAAATTTTTTTCATGTGTGCCCCCTTTTCTCTTCTACCAGGAATTCTTTAGGATTTGGCTAGAAAAAGTTTAAGAGAAAGAAAATGAAAATAGAAAAGGGAAATCTATCCTAGATAAGGGCCATTTTTAGGTCCCGCCCGGACCTGGACTAGGTATCTCGGTTAGCTCGTAGACGTCCATCTCTTTGAGCTCCGGCATTTCGGATTCGAGAAATATTTTCAATCTTTGGCCATTGGCCTTGAAAGTATTTCCGTCATCATCCTGGAGGGTTATCGCGCCATGATCGGCGGCATCTAAGACTTTAAAAGGACCTTCCCACTTACTTCTAAGCTTACCATGACCAAACAAGCGAATATGGGAGTTAAAGAGCAATACCTGATCCCCTGCTTTGAAATGCTTGATCTTGATGCGCTTGTCATGCCATCTCTTTGTTCTTTCTTTATATAGCTTGGCGTTGTGGTAGGCCTTCTCCCTCCATTCATCCAGTTCAGCCAATTGCATCCTTCTTTTGAGTCCGGCTGTCTGGAGATCCATATTCCACCTCTTCATCGCCCAATGGGACTTGAATTCTAGCTCAACCGGTAAGTGGCATGTCTTGCCATATACCAGTTGGTAGGGAGTTATCCCTATCGGTGTTTTGAATGCTGTTCTATATGCCCAAAGTGCTTCCGGTAGCTTTCGCTTCCACCCCGTTCCCATTGCATTGACCGTCTTTTGCAGAATGTTCTTGATTTGTTTATTTGATGTTTCTGCTTGCCCGCTGGTCTGGGGGTGGTAAGGTGTAGCCACTCGGTGGTTCACTCCTAAGTCGCTTAGGCACTTCCGGAACATCTTGTCGATGAAGTGTGATCCTCCATCACTGATCACGACTTGGGGTACTCCAAAACGGGGAAAGATGATCTCTTCGAACATCTTCCTTGAATTCTTCGAGTCGGCTGTCGTGCACGGAAGTGCCTCCACCCATTTGGAAACATAGTCGACTGCCACCAGGATATATTCACACTGCTCAGATGCAGGGAAAGGACCCATAAAGTCTATTCCCCACACGTCGAAAATCTCCAATTGGAGGTTATTTTGCAATGGCATAGCATCACGGGCGTTGATATTCCCGTGTTTCTGACACCTGGCGCATCTCCGTACGAATTCCTTAGCGTCTCCATACATGGTCGGCCAGAAGAATCCACTCTGCCAGACCTTTGCATGGGTTCGGAAAATTCTGTAGTGTCCTCCGTACGGTGATGAATGGCAGCGATCAAGGATCTTGTGTGTTTCCTCGTGAGGGATGCATCGTCGGAGTAATCTGTCAGCACAAACCTTGAACAGATAGGGGTCATCCCATAGGTGAAATCTGCTGAGGTAGATTAACTTTTTCTTGTCTTCTCCTGGAGGCACATACCCAGTCACCATGAAGTTTACCAAATTTGCGTACCATGGACTGGATGTAGTGACCTTGAGGAGAGTATCATCTCTGAGATAGTCATTGATCGGAAGATCCGACCCTTGAACCTGCATTCTTGAGAGATGATCCGCCACACAATTATCTGTCCCCTTCTTGTCTCGTATTTCTAAATCAAACTCTTGAAGGAGCAGAATCCAACGGATGAGTCGTGGCTTGGCATCTTTCTTGGTCAAGAGGTACTTTAGTGCAGCATGGTCTGTGTATACTATCACTTTGGCACCAACCAAGTAAGATCTGAACTTGTCCATGGCAAACACCACTGCCAGGAGTTCCTTCTCCGTTGTCGCATAGTTTAACTGAGCTCCGGTCAATGTCTTGCTTGCATAAGATATAGCATAATGCTGTTTATCCTTGCATTGACCGAGCACTGCCCCGACTGCATAGTTGCTAGCGTTGCACATGATCTCGAATGGAAGATTCCAATTGGGCGGTTGTATGATGGGAGCTGAGATAAGTGCCTTCTTGAGGGTGTAGAAGGCGAGAAGGCACTCAGCGTCGAAGTTGAAGGGTGCTTCTTTAGCCAGAAGGCTTGTAAGAGGTCTGGCTACCCGAGAGAAATCTTTGATAAATCTTCGGTAAAAACCAGCATGGCCCAGAAAACTTCGCACACCCTTGACATTCGTCGAGGGTGGTAGTTGTTCAATAACTTCTATTTTTGCCTTATCAACTTCTATTCCTCTTTCTGACACCTTGTGTCCCAGCACAATTCCTTCTCTGACCATGAAGTGGCACTTCTCCCAATTTAGGATAAGGTGATGCTCTTCACACCTCTCGAGGACTCTCTCCAAGTGCTTGAGACAGTTGTCGAAGGTTTTACCATAGACGGTAAAGTCATCCATGAATACTTCCATGATCTTTTCGATCAAGTCAGAGAATATCGCCATCATACACCGCTGAAATGAAGCAGGTGCGTTGCATAGGCCGAAAGACATCCGCCGGTAAGCGAACGTTCCGTAGGGGCAGGTGAAGGTAGTCTTGCTCTGGTCATCGGGATGAATAGGAATTTGATGATAACCAAAGTATCCATCAAGGAAGCAGAAAAATGAGTGGTTTGCCAACTGCTCAAGCATCTCGTCGATGAAGGGGAGAGGAAAGTGATCTTTACGGGTAGCTTTGTTAAGCTTCCTGTAATCGATGCACATCCTCCATCCAGTAACGGTCCTCTGAGGGATAAGTTTGTTCTTCTCGTTCTGGATAACTGTCATTCCACCCTTCTTCGGCACAACTTGAACTGGGCTGACCCATTCACTGTCTTGCACGGGGTAGATTATACCCGCGTGCAAAAGCTTCAACACTTCTTTCTTGACTACCTCCCTCATCGCATCATTCAGCCGTCTTTGATGTTCTCTAGACGGCGTATGGTCCGGCTCCATAGGTATGCGATGGGTGCATAAGCTGGGGTTGATCCCCTTCAAGTCCTGTAGAGAATACCCGAAGACAGACCGGTGTTTCTCTAGGACTGTGATAAGCTGCCGAGTCTCATTCTCTGTCAGTTTGTCACTGATGACGACTGGCGAGCGTCAGTCGTTGTGGAGGAAAGCGTATCTAAGTCCAAGAGGCAGCGGCTTCAACTCAGGAGGGGGGTGTTGTGGCTTTTCTTCCTCGTCGAGTTTTATAAAACCGTCCGTTTCTGCCTCTTGGATGAAATGGTTAGCCTCTTCAGCCTGTGAGGACTGAGCTTGCTCTTCTTGAGCCGAGATAACTGCTTCTTCCACTGGGTCTGTCTCGGATCAGGCCTCTGCGATAGTGTTCACTGACCGCACAAGGCTGACCGGGATGATCTCTTTACCAACCTTGAACTGTATCGTTGCTTGATCATGGTTCGGGTTGGCAAGGTGCTCTATTGGCTGTCCAATCAGGAAGAAGTTGTCACCTCTAGGGATATCAAAAATGTGGAAGTCTAGGAAGATCCTGTTGCGTCCCATGTGTACGGGCACAACACGGATGATTCCTCTGCATTCCATCATTTGGCCGTTGATCCACTTGAGGTGCTTACGGGAGAAGGACCGGGGTTCGTCTGGTTGCACTCGTGATGCGAGTGCACTTGATATGATATTACTCCCGACCTTCGGGTCGTAGGCAACTTCCTGAGAGTCAGTTCCCTCAATAGCGCAATGGAGTACTCTGAAGTTGCGGGTGGTTCGGATGATGTCTTCGCAACTTTCACTTTCCTCCGTCCATTCCTTGCTCATGATCACAGATAAACCCTCGATCTGCGGTACGGCTTCTGGAATGAACGCCTTAGACCTTGAACTTGCGCACACTTGTTCCATGGGCATACGTGATGTATTGCCGATCTCCAAGTACTCTTCTTCTGTAAAGAGCTCGGGAATGAAGTGCGGCAGATCGTCAAGAATATTTTCTTGGTTTGAGGACTTGGGGTGTTCGAGCATTTCCTCTATGATCGGAGGAGGCAGATCGAATGTGAGGGCGAGGAGTGGCTGTTTGTCTGTGGGGGTTGTTGGTGGTGTTGGTGGGTCGTCGAAAACGCCAGTGTATTCGGTAGAGTTGAGAACTTTTTCCAAGATCTCTCGTACCTCATCCACTGTCTTGTATAGCACTGACCCTGCGGAGGTGATGTTCAAGAACTATGCACTCTCCGACTTCAATCCACCAACAAAATGCTGCATAAGCATTTCCTCTGGAATGTTATGCGGTGGCCCTGAGTTGGCCAATTTTATGAACCGCTCCCACGTGGCTCCAAGTGACTCATCGCCTTGCTGATATGTCATCAGCTCAACTCTGAGCTTCAAGATCTTTGAGACAGGGTAAAAGAACAGACAAAACTCGTCCTTCAACTTGATCCAATCTCCGCTAAATCCCCTTGCAGTCCGGTCGTACCAAGATTTTGCATTCCCCATCAGAGAAAATGGGAAAAGTTTCCATCGTATAGTGTCTTGGTTTACGCCGGGTATAATAAGAAGAGAGCAATTCTCTTCAAAAACCTGCAAGTGAGCATAGGGACTTTCGTCCTTCGTTCCACCGAAAGACTGTGCATGAACCATGGCAACGAGACTGGGACGGATCTCGAAGCCATGAGGTGGTATGGGGTGGCAAGATGAAGGCGGTTCCAAATACTCGCTAGATGGAACCGTCGGGTAACTAGGAGAAAACTCCATGTGGTAGATGGTTATGGGGGTAAAGGTGTACGGCTAAAAAGATCCTACACTAGTGTTGCTACCGTTCCCCGGCAACGGCGCCAGAAAAGCTTGTTGGCACTCCTTAGCCTAACTAAAATCTGCAAGCGCACGGAGTCCAATGTAGCCTTTCACCAGGGGAGTAAGAACCTGGATATCGAATCCAAGGAACGGTAGACGCGACTAGCCTAGAACTTTTCCAACCGGACCCACCAAGGAGCAAAAGGATAAACGGGTAGAGATCTTGACTTTAGTTAGCTACTCGTTACCCCAAACAAACTATCTATATCTAACCTGATCTGCTTCGACGGCTAGAACAGGAAGAACTCAGAACGGGATAAGAGAGGGATTCTTCCGGGCTCAGCACTACTGTTATGAGTACACCCGAACGTGGTGGAGTACAAAGGACGGACAGGGCTGTCACCACCTGCCGCCTACCACTGCAGTTCCGTGGGGTGCAACACAACCTGAGGTGACTAGCCAGCACAGGCACCACGCCTAAGCTTTCAGTCACTGACCTCCACCCAACGCGAAGGGCTATAGAGGAAACCCCAAACAAGAGTCGCTGTCACTCGCGCAGACTCAGGTACCCGCAGATCAAGATAAATAAGATAACTTGCTGAAAGTAAGTTGTAAACTAGCGAGGTACTAAAGACAAGAGACCGAGGACTTACTGAAGATAACTCTTGAATATATTCCTCGGGGGCGGAAATGTTGAGACGAGACCGAGGAAGAAATCCCGGACTCGCTCTACAAAGCTCGGCTGTCACCCGAGCAACTCACCCACTCTCTCCCTACTCTAACTCTAAAGATGAGAGCAAAAACCACTAAGCTACTCTTCTCTCCTTTGGATGGTGTGTCTTGGAATGGAGAGGGGGTGGCCTTTTATAGCCTTCCAAGGTCGGTAGCGGTTGCGTTCAGTTGAGGCTGTCCAAGAATCCGAGGTTGTGGGCCCTCTAATCCATGTGTATTGTACTCTAGGCCTTTCGGGTCTTTGGATCAAACCGACGTTGATCGCACGTCTCAGGATCATTAGTGATACGTTTGTGATCTCCTGGATCAGGGACGTGGCAAGGGGACACAGGAGGGAGCCGGTCGGCCTAGCATAGGCCGGCCGGCCTGGCTTTGTGCCCAATGTGGCTCATCTTTTGCTTGCTTGCTCCTGCACTCACAAATTATACAAAACTTGTGGAACTCATTAGAAATAACCAATTTTACTTTGTTATGAGCAAGATGAGCCTGAAATGTGACGGAATGTTGGTGGTGAAACCGTATCGTAACGACCACCAACAATCGGCAAAGTACAGCTTGATTGGAGCTTGAACAAAGCCTAGCTGCCTTGCTATCACAGAAGGATAGTAAAATTCGTAGGCATATTCGTCACAAGCCACGGGAAGAATATTCGGACGAATTATTTCCTTGAGGATTGACTTCATACTGTCATCCGATAAGACCGAGTCCAAGTGAAAGATGATCGGGTTTTCAAAAGAATTGTTGGGATCTTCATAAGCAAACCAAATCAGAGCAAATTTGCTGAGGCCATTGTAGAAGCAATTGAAGTAAGTAGCCAGCCGATTTGGAGATATTTTGTCACCATCAAGGGTTGCGGCAGCTTTCCCAAAAGATGTGCATCTACAAGGAGTGATTTTGGTTCCTTCTGCCTGGTCCGATGGGAAACCTTGGTTGAAAAGGTCCACTTTCCAAGCTCTATGCATGTGCAAGTTTAGCCACAGATTTATAAACCACCAAGGGCCACCAAGGCATAAAATCGGTTCTTCCTTTCTCAATCGGACCGATACCTCGTGTAGTAGCTGGTAAACCAATCCAAGAAGATACTTGCCGAGGGGAAGAAGGTTACCCGATGCTAGGTGCTCAGCTACTTTTTGGTACTTGATGCAAGGGGCAAAGGCTTTTCCGCAGAATATGAATTTTTCTAACCACATCAGAAGGAAGACTGAGTATTCTTTGTGGTCGATCGGTCCTTGGTCCTTTGAATAAGTGGAAATATAGGCTCCCCAACCTACTCTGGCCACCTTGATAATGTGACTCGGTCTGGCTAGGCTATCGAATCTGGTCGTTGAAGTGATGTTCAAACCTGTCAGCATGACCACGTCAAGAAGGTAGGGCGAGATCGGACCGTGGCCGAATAAGAATGCATTCAGGGCATCGGACCAAAAATGAGAAGCAACTATCCAGAGCGGTTCATTCTTCTTGATATCCGATAAGGATAGGGTGAGGTATTTTCCGTTTTGATATGTTTCCCAATCGGCCCGTTTGCTGCTCATTCGGAGATACCAATCCTTCCATCCTGTGATTACTGTTGGCCAAGATCGGAAGGCATCTTTCCATGAGGAGAGGGTATCTGACAGGCTCTTAAAAGGGAGGCGATTGGTTTCTAAGTTGACGAAATCGGTTGGGTCTTCACTACCAATCGGACCCAGGATAAAGAGGCCAGGAGTTTCTGGGATGGGGATTGTGATTTCGTTTGCTGGTTTCTAAAGAAAAAGACAAGGAAAAGGAGTTTAAATCTATGAAAAAAACATGGAGACGCTTTGGGAAGAACGAAGAACAGCAAAGAACGAAAAGGCGACATTGAGATCTGTTACCTGAGGGGCGAAAGAACTTGAAGCCATTGCGACTTGCGGGTTTGGGCGGTTCGCTTGGAGATGGTTGTTGAGTTGGAGATCAGTGAAGACAAGTCGCCGACGAGGTTCCTTGAAACTTGCGCTTGAAGAACTCTCGAAATGAAGGCAATGGCTAAGGGGGAGCGGCGGCTAAAGGAAGGAAGAAGAGGCAGAGTATTTATAAGCCTTACTCATGAGGGTAAATAGGGAATTTTGTGTGGTCAAATGAAAATCAGGGTTCCGCGCGAAACGGTAACAAATCGAAAGGGTCCGAGAATTTCGGGACAACATGGATATCCTATCCCGAAACTGGGGGGCATGTGTTGATGACATTTTTTGACACATGTTAGAGCCGGCGGATGAAGGAATTTAATGAGGAATAAGTCAGGGTCAAGGACGAGTTTGAATCAAGATCGGATCGAGTTTGTTTCTGAGAGGAGATCGGAATCGGATTGAAGACCCCAGAATCAGATCGGATTCGGAAGGCTGATCGAAGGCATCGTGAGCTTTGGGTAGGATTGGGCCACTATGGGCCAGTTTTTCTATCGTTGTTAAGAGTCTTAGTTGAATAGTTTATTTCTTTTGCGTCAAGTTTTTTATGTCGTAATCGACTAGGAATCTGTCATTCCAGGGTATAAATATAAGCCCTGAGGGTCGTGAGGAGTTTACATACACATCAATACAAAAAACCTTTACTACTTTGCATCTACTTTTTTGCAATATACTTCCAAGTCAGCGACTTCGTCAAGCTTTTTTTTCACGAGTTCTCTTGGGCGATTCAAGGCGATCCAGATCTCCAAGGCTTGCTCGTGAGTTGAGGACCCGGTGTGTCCGAGGACCGGTGGATGGTCACTTCCTGGTGTGATGAGTGAGTGACAACGTGGTGTGGATTGACGTTTCCCTTGGCTCAAGTATTGTAGGTATAGAATGCGGCTTGATTGCATTGATGCAGGTGAAGAACAGGCGCGAAAGGTCTTAGCCATGGCGGCTTCCGAGGACCGGAGAGACAAGTAGGCTTGGTTCGAGGGACCCGGTGGCCAGATGGATAAAGTGCGGTTCACATGGTTGCAAGAACGAGCGAGGGGACGTGGTTCCGGTGTGAGGTAGCGGCTCACAACCGAAGCTCGTACGCGGACATGAAGCCGGTGCTGGGTAGCAGCTCACAACCGAAGCTTGCACGCGGGGTTTGGTGGTTTGGCCATAAGACCATCAGGTGGACGGTTTCCTTGGTTTGGGCCTCAAAACCAAGGCAAGGACTCAGCGTCGCATCGGGCCAAAGGGGGCCGGCAAGCCAGCCCAGGGGCGGTCCAACCGCCCCTCCCAGTGCAGTTCGCCCAAGGGCGTCGAGGAGCTTCGATCCGGAGGACACGCGGCGTGATTGCAAGGTTTGCGTCGGATGGAAGCAAGCTTGCGGTGGAAGGTGTCCCAGCCGGAAAAATCTACAAGTCAAAATGTCAAATTTGCCCCTGAGGGGTATGTATCACTTAGGGGTAGTTGTGTCTTTTAGGCACCACCACTTGGACTATATATTAGACCCCCTAGGGGTTGGTGGCTGCCATCTCTTTGGTTATTTTCTATTTTGGCTTGTTTTATTTTCCCTTCATCTTCTCTATCTAGAACTTTGCTAGAATCATTCATGGTTTGTATAGATGAATTCATGGTGATGTGATTGAGCTTAATATATTCATCTTTGTGCCATGATTTGATTTCCTGAGCTATTTTTCTTTTTCCCATTTTCGGAGCTATTTTCGAAGCTATTTTTGGGGGATTTTCGTTCTTCAATTTCTAGGCCGTTTCTTCTCGGATTTCTTTGGGGGAGTCACACATGAGTGCCTTGTGCCTCTTTTCTTGGTGATCTCTTGCCCCCAAACGCCGGGATTCATCCTAGATTTGGAGATTTCGGGATGAACTCGTGGAGGGTGTGTTCTTTGCAAGATCTGAAATTCCCGGAGTTGTAGAGGGTTTGAGGCCGAGATTTTTGGGGCCGAGATTTCGGGATGAACTCGTGGAGGGTGTGCTCATTCTGCTTTTGTTGCGTCTTTGAGCCTAAAAATGTTGGACACACTTTATCTGATTCTGATTGGGTCAATGCCATGCATGAAGAGCTTGAAAGTTTTGAGAGAAACCGGGTGTGGGAGTTAGTTGAACCACCTCCAAATTGCCATCCTATAGGAACCAAGTGGGTGTTCAAAAACAAGAGGGATGAGGGTGGAGAGATAGTGAGAAACAAAGCGAGGTTGGTTGCTCAGGGGTTTTCGCAGCAGGAGGGGATAGACTATGAGGAGACCTTTGCTCCTGTTGCCCGTTTGGAGGCAATTCGGATCCTTCTAGCATTCTCTGTTGCTAAAGGGTTCAAATTGTACCAAATGGACGTGAAGAGTGCCTTTCTGAATGGGGTGATCGAGGAAGAAGTGTATGTGAGGCAACCCCGGGGTTTTGAGAGCGAGAGATACCCACACCGAGTGTTCAAACTCCACCGAGCTTTATATGGCCTAAAGCAAGCACCTAGAGCGTGGTATGGCAGGTTGAGGGGGTTCTTGCTTAGCAAGGGGTTTGAGATGGGAAAGTTTGATAAGACGCTCTTTTTGTTGAGGAATGGCAATGATCTTTTAATCGTTCAGATGTACGTGGATGATATCATTTTTGGTGGCTCTTCTCACAGTCTTGTTGCCAAGTTTGCAGACGATATGAGCAGGGAATTTGAAATGTCGATGATGGGAGAGTTGCAGTTCTTTCTCGGGCTACAGATCAAGCAAACCAAGGACGGGACGTTCGTGCACCAAAGCAAGTACACAAAGGATATTCTCAAGAAATTTGACATGAGCGACTCCAAGCCGATGACTACACCGATGAGTACGACTACAGCTTTGGATGCGGATGAGGACGGAGAACCAGTGGACCAGAAGGAGTACCGGAGCATGATCGGCTCCCTCCTCTACTTGGCGGCGACGAGGCCGGACATACAGTTCAGCGTGTGTCTGTGCGCTCGTTTTCAGGCTTCACCGAGGACTTCACATCGTCAGGCCGTCAAGCGGATTTTCAGGTATCTCAAATACACTCCTGAGTTGGGTCTTTGGTATTCTGCTGATTCCACACTTGCACTCCATATTTTTTCTGATGCGGATTTTGCTGGGTGTCGTGTTGATCGCAAGTCTACTTCTGGTCAATGTCAGTTTCTTGGTTCGTCCCTTGTGTCTTGGTCTTCTCGCAAGCAGTCCAGTGTAGCCCAATCCACCACAGAAGCCAAGTATGTTGCTGCCGCTAGTTGTTGTTCCCAGCTGCTTTGGATCACCTACACTTTGAGAGACTTTGGCCTAGACATGTCCCATGTTCCACTTCTTTGTGATAGCACCAGTGCCATAAGCGTAGCCAAAAATCCCGTGCTTCATTCCAAAACCAAACACATAGAAGTGAGGTACCATTTCCTGAGAGATCATGTGGAGAAAGGAGATATTGAGCTTGCCCATGTTTCTATCCAAAACCAGCTTGCAGACATTTTCACCAAACCACTTGACCAAGTTACCTTCTGAGCTGAGTTTTGGAGGCATCTCTTGTAGCATATGTATACTATTGTAGCATCTTTGTATGTTGATGTACACCTTTGTATCTTGATTTCATATTTTGTATCTTGATGTATAGTTTTCATCTTTGCATCTTGTGATATATCATGCTGCATTTGTATCATATCTTAGGATGAGCTTCTCCTATATGCAATGAATGCTACAACTTGCTACATTTAGAGTTTAGGCAGGCTGGCTAGGGATTGATTGTATGGATGGCTATGCTCTTGATGGTTTTGATATATATTCTATTGAGATAGTCACTTTTTAAAGTAAAATGACAAACTGAACTTAAACTCTTTTCACCCATGAGTAAATGCCTTTGCTTGTCTTGTTTGAGCCGAAATGGCTATATCTTGCTTAAGATCATGCTAGGATGTGATATTCTTTTCAATTGGGTCAAAGACCTTTGTCATTGTGAATGTTTAGCCCATGCTTTATCTTGTGGAGGAGCATAAGCTTCTTATTGTTGCGAAGACATTTCATGTACCATGCTTATTTTGAAAAACTTGAAAAATGAGATGTTTATGCATGAAAGAAGAAAGATAAGAAAAAGATACATATGAAGAAATTTATGCTCATGTCTCCATGCTTTCACCATTGCACACACTTGCACACATGGGTGCTAAGCGGTTGCATGTTGTTTGCCGGAGAAGTCTCCCTTGAGAAGTGAACACATGGCTCCGTGCTTTGACATGACATGAGATAGAATTTGCGCGTTTGTAATGATCTTTTGTCAAGAATGCTTGTCCTTGCATAATCTTGGTGAGATGAAGTTTATTTTTGCTTAAATGATCCATGTTTAGGACTTTGCTCATGTGGTGACTTTTTTGATAAATTTGAACAACTTGATCTTGGCCTTGTCAATTGGCTATATGTCTTTACCTTCTTGATGGCAATGCCCGTGTGACATGATGAACTATCTAGTTTGCCTCTTTTCTAACTTGTAGCACTTTGTATTGCTCATTGTATATTTGAGAAGCTTGTAGTTGCATTTTGTACATTTTTGCCTTGATTTGTGCATTGTCAACAAGGGGGAGAATTTCTGGAGCATTTCGAAAGGGGGAGAATTTCTGGAAAGATTTTAAAAGTTTTGCGAGCATTTGTGCAAGATTGCATTTTTTGTGCCTGATCTGCCAAGGGCGGTCTAACCGCCCCCCAAGGGCGGTCTGACCGCCCCTGTGCAGAGAAGCGCGTGTGTTGTGGATTTGAGCCATTTTCTACACATTTTCGCACGCACAAGTTCACTTGTTCAGGGGGAGTTTGCATCTATGCAGGGGGAGTGGTTTGTGTGGCATGAAAAGTGATTTGGAGATTTGTGACTTGTGTTTTGTTCTTTGCTCTTTTGCCGATGGTGTTGTGCCCTTTTCGCTTCTTATTGAAGGATCGACATTTTCTGGAGTTTTTCTCTTGTGAGTGACTTTGTTTTGGCGTGTTCGTGCTTTTAGTCACTTGCTTGAGCTTTGTTTTTCGATTTCCCTTCTATTTTTCTTTGATATCTATTGTGACTATGTGTGTGTTGTCAATGCACTCATCAAGGGGGAGATTGAGGACCCGGTATGTCCGAGGACCGGTGGATATTTCGCTTCCTAGTGTGATGAGTGATCGACAACGTGGTGTGGATTGACGTTTCCCTTGGCTCAAGTATTGCAGGTCTTAGCCATGGCGGCCTCCGAGGAGCGGAGAGACAAGTAGGCTTGGTTCGAGGGACCCGGTGGCCAGATGGATCAAGTGAGGTTCACATGGTGGCAAGAACGAGCGAGGGGACGTGGTTCCGGTGCGAGGTAGCGGCTCACAACCGAAGCTCGTACGCGGACATGAAGCCGGTGCAGGGTAGCGGCTCACAACCGAAGCTTGCACGCGGGGTTTGGTGGTTTGGCCATAAGACCATCAGGTGGACGGTTTCCTTGGTTTGGGCCTCAAAACCAAGGCAATGACTTGGCATCGCATCGGGACAAAGGGGGCCGGCTGGCCAGCCCAGGGGCGGTCCAACTGCCCCTCCCAGTGCAGTTCGCCCAAGGGCGTCGAGGAGCTTCGATCCGGAGGACACGCGGTGTGATCGCAAGGTTTCCGTCGGATGGAAGCAAGCTTGCGGTGGAAGGTGTCCCAGCCGGAAAAATCGACGAGTCAAAATGTCAAATTTGTCCCTGAGGGGTATGTATCACTTAGGGGTAGTTGTGTCTTTTAGGCACTACCACTTGGACTATATATTAGACCCCCTAGGGGTTGGTGGCTGCCATCTCTTTGGTTATTTTCTATTTTGGCTTGTTTTATTTTCCCTTCATCTTCTCTATCTAGAACTTTGCTAGAATCATTCATGGTTTGTATAGATGAATTCATGGTGATGTGATTGAGCTTAATATATTCATCTTTGTGCCATGATTTGATTTCCCGAGCTATTTTCCTTTTTCCCATTTTCGGAGCTATTTTTGGGGGATTTTTGTTCTTCAATTTCTAGGCCGTTTCTTCTCGGATTTCTTTGGGGGAGTCACATATGAGTGCCTTGTGCCTCTTTTCTTGGTGATCTCTTGCCCCCAAACGCCGGGATTCGTCCTAGATTTGGAGATTTCGGGATGAACTCGTGGAGGGTGTGTTCTTCGCAAGATCGGAAATTCCCGGAGTTGTAGAGGGTTTGAGGCCGAGATTTTTGGGGCATAGCCTCTCCTTGAGGTGTATATCATCCACCCAAAGTTTCGTCTCAAAAGCCTAAGCCGTTTGGGATATCCGTTCGAAAGTTGACTTTGCGCTCGGGTTTCTCGCGCAAATCCGCGCAGGAGCGGTGCAACCGCCCCTGGCAGTGTGGTACCTGACGAGGGCGGTGCAACCGCCCCTGGCCGAGAAAAGTTGATTTGGTTCGTTCTTGTTCGACTTGTGTTTGATTTGTACGATTCTTGTTCCGCTGCGTTGATCTTGTTCCTAGGGTCAGTAGCTTCTCAGTAGCTACGTGATCTTGGCAAGGTCGGTCCATTGGATTTGGAGTGAGTTGGGAGAAGCCGGATTTGGGAAAAAAATTTTATCGGCTTCCATTCACTCCCCCCCCCCCCCCCTCTCTGGTCGCCTAATCGGTCCTTCATGAGTTCCGCTTTTACTGAGTAATATCTAGGCTTTAGCATCGGGCGCATCGCTGTTGCTTCGTATAGATTTATTCGACAGTTATCGATATTTGCTAGACCTGCAAGTTTTTTCTTGTTGTTTTAGCTTTTATCACCACCTATCCAGCTTAGAATATTATCTAATTGGCTCTATCAAAGGCTTAATCTTAAGATTTATCTAATAGCTGATTAATCTTGTTCTAAGTGTTTCTTTACTAAGCTCTATCGGATCACTTTGCGGTCGTCTTATATTGCTTAGTCATCAATCGGCTCCTTGCTGTTTGATCGTCGGAATCGGCTCCCTGTGCTGTTTCAATACATATTTGATCGGTCCTTCATCGTTCGATTTCACTAACAATAGAATTGGCTCTTCAGCTGTTTCTTAACGTCCGATTTTTTATCCTTGTCAATCAACAGGTCAGATTGACTGACACGCACCGGATTTCAAGGCCACGCCTTTGCTCGTGTGTTTGCGCATCTGTCAAGTCCCGATTTTTGCGTCAACAGAATCTTACTGTCCATTTTTTATTTCAGTCTTCTTTTTAATCCGATGGTCAAATTTTTTTGTCCAAAAGAAGAAATATCGTCCAAAACATGGAAGGGGAGATGATAATTTGTTTTGTGGTCAAATCCTGCATGAACTCTGCATATTTCTTTTTCTTTGGTTTGAAAAGCAGTCTTCTTTTTCAGACACTAGCATAGCCTAATATAGGCCACATTGAAAGAGCTTGGAGAACCGCATTGTCAGGTCACCGCATTTTGGGTATCTGTGGTACATGCATTACTCTTGCCAGAATAAACCCGCTCCACCAACAACATTGTATTGGAAAAATTTTGCAGCTGTGAAGAGGTTAGGCAACAGCTCTTCATACTCCATCCATATATGATTTAAATGTCATTTAGGACAAGATTTTAGTCAAATCTTGGAAATATAAATCATTAATAGCTTTTAAGTTGTTGAGTTTGAAAATGTGAAAACCATATGAATAGATTTGTCTGGAAAAATATTTTTTATAAAAGTATACATATATTAGTTTTAAATAAACATTTTTATAAAAGTAAGAAGTCAAAGTTATATTTTGGAGACCGTGTCATTGTCCAAAATGACATCTAAATCATATACGGAGGGAGTATATGCACCATGTGCTTGAAGTAAACTGTGTGCTCCCAAAACTGCAGTAACAACAAACCTGTTTAGGATGTGTTTGCAGTAAACCATGTGCAGTAACAACAACGGAGGGAGTATAGTTTTGTTGCCAGTGCCTCTCAAACCCACAGTAGTTGTAGCCTCAATTAGCTCCAGACCTCCTTTTTTTATTATGCTTTGGCTTTATCCAGAATGTGAGAGCATTGAAGTTAACTTCTGGCTCTTTTCCTTTTTTTCCTTGCCCCTATATTGAAACCACTACAAAGGTAGTGCCACTCTGCATTTCCCTTCCATTTTGATTACAAGATTCATACTCGTTCGGTCTCAAAAATACAGCTCATATAATATTTAAAGTTTTTCCCACAAAATAAGTCACCGTAATTTTTACATAGCAAATGTGGGCCAACCTATATTACAACCCACAGTCACATAGAGTCACACACCCAGCCCCATTCCCTAATTTTTAGGCAGCCAATGTGGGCCCACATATATTAAACATGCATGGCACCAAAGGGCACAAAGGAACCCTAATTGCCAACTACTCCCTCCATCCACAAAAGAACGCAATTATAACATTTTGCACGTAGACCAAAAAATAGATAAAAAGGCATGTTTACCCCTATGTCAATATTAAATGTTGCAAACATCAATACAATAAGCTACTAGAGAACTTTAAAAAGTTTGGTGTTTTCTCTAAACTTGTATTCTTTTGGGGACAACTTTCGAACTCTAGAATTGAATTCTTTTGCGGACGGAAGGAGTTATTAACCTGCTTATAGATTGCAATCACCTGCACCAACAAATATGGGGGTTTGGTTCCACGTGCTAAAGTTTAGACCATGTCACATCAAATATTTGGATACCAATTTAAAGAATTAAACATATACTAAGTTTAAAACTAATTGCACAAATTTGCGACTGATTTGCGAGATGAACCTATTTAGCCAAATTAGTCCATGATTTGACATTTGAAATGTATGGACCACCTACAACTAATTTTTATTCTCCGAATACGAGATGCTAGAATAGAAATGGAATGAACCCTGGCTTGATCTTGTTTTCTTCACTGACAGTGTAATCGTTAGTACAAATTGGATGATAATTATCATTTGTTTATTCATGTGTACATTCAGGTTTTTATTTACTTCCTAGAGTAGGCTGAGTTCCTGTATGCCATAGGAAATTGGTTTCAGTTTAGAGACAGGTGGATCCTAGATAAATTGTTGTAATCTCAGCAACCTGGTGTCCTGGATCTGAGGCACTTCTCCTCGATGCCTGCCAACTCTACCTGTGCTTCTGGCCAGCTGAAGATGGAGGCGTCGAAGTCCACCCAGCAGCTGAGGAGTTAGCGAGTCGACCTACCACCTGGATGTCAGTGTTTTCGCAGCTGCGACGAAGTTGGGTAGTATATCCACGAATGTCTTTGGTGGTTGAAGTAAACACTTGACTGACTCGTAGTGAGAGGTGAGACCCTTCTCCAGTGGTATACCATGTTTTCTCGTTCAACTACACAATCAACAAGAAAGTTAAATTCCAGTCCAGCAAAATAACAAGAAAGAAAGACAAAGTGAAAAGTTTTGCTTTCAAATTCGAAAAGAAAACTCACCAGCAACCAAGCTATGAATTTCTTCCCAGTGCTTCTCAGGCCCACAACAGTCACGCTTTCACTCTTACCCAGAATATCAAGTCACAGAAATTAACAGTCTCAGTCTCTTGGTCCTATGTATGCTCCTCAGCTCTTCTTAATGACTACAACAATGGCACTATCACTCTACTCGACGCTATGTTTCTCTAACGGGACTGACGTCCATAGAATGCTGGAAATGCTGGGTCCATTTATGTGACAAAATCCCATCACGCTTCTTCCGGTATATAGTGTCATGGTAGTGGGGATATCTGTTGGTTACTTGTTTACATAAGATTGGTATATATATAGTGTCATGGTAGTGGTTTGTTAGAAGCTTTGTCTATAAAAGGCTGCAGTGAGTTCTAAGTTAGGCAAGCAGAAAAAGATCAAGGAAAGCACCTCAGAGCCTTCTAAGGGAGGGCGAGTTAGCCGATCTATTCTATTGTTCTAGTATCCAATAATCTGTCCACAACATTTAAGTATTCAGAGCCTCTTTCTTCCCCTGCGCACATCACAAATCCCACCCAGCCCAACCTTTCACCCATGGCAGCCACCATGGTTACCCCCAAACTCCGCATCCCGGCCTTTGACGGAAGTACCGACCCCTTGCAACGGCTGCATCACTGCAACCAGTGCTTTGACGCATGGAAGACAGTAGAGGAGGATAAGATATGGATCGCTACTTTCAAGTTGAAGGGCACTACATACCAGTGGTACTGCAAAACCGAACGGAATGTGGCCCTACCTACGTGGCCAGGGTTTGTCGCTGCAGTCAGTTATTAGTTTGTGCCATACCGTTGGCACCACCAGCAGTGGCGACATCCACCATCACCAAGATCTTTGCCAAGATCGACTCAGTCTTCGCATCCTCACCATCTTCCTTGTCGGTCGCAACGACAATGGCTGCAGCCACCCGCTGCGCAACCACCAGCAGATTCGAGGTGGCTTCACCAACGGCAACGCCGGCAGTTGCGCCCGCACTGGCAGCAACAACATGACGCTGACATCATCGTTTTCATCGCCGCCCATGTGCAGCCATGCACGAGATCCTCGTCAAACTCAGCTCCACCACATCTTCACCAGCATCAGCATCGCTGGTGTCTTTGCTGGCACTCCTTGCAACCATTGAGGCATCTGCACCACCGACGCCACCAGCAGCCATGGCTACATCGGCAATGTCCACGACGTCACCTTCTCCGGCAACATCGGAAGGGGGCACTATGTAAAAAGGTGTCAAAGAAGACACTTCACTCAATGACGCAAATTGCAAAATGCGTCACCTATAGCATATTGGTGACGCGTTTTAAGAAGCCGCGTCACCCGTATTTCTTGGTCTCCCCGGTAAAGATGAAAACACGTCACCGATTAGAGTCGATTGATGACGCGTCTTAACAAAACGCGTCACCAACATGATAGGTGACGCGTTATGTGAAGAAGTGTCACCAATCGGATAAGTGAGCGCAGACGCGTCACTAACAAACCGCGTCTCCGGTATATGGAGTTATACATCGCAGACACGGATGAATAAACGCGTCACTGGAGAGGTTGTAAGCGGACCCGAAATTTTTATGAACTCTAGTTCAGAAGAGTTACGTCCGCCCCCGCCGCCAGCGTCAACAAGCCTGTCTCACCCGAGTCGAAAAAAAATCTTACCTCTCCAGCCGCGCTTGTTCTCTCCTGTCCTATCTCTTTCTCCGCTCCGTTTCTCTCTTTCTCTCTCCGCACTGCACTCGGCCGCCGCTGCCTCACCTCCGCGCGCGCTGCTGCCTCACCTCCGTTCGCGCCGCCGCCTCCCTCTCCTTAGCGGCATGCCACCGCCGCCTGCTCGCGGCTCCCTACTCTCTCTTCCCCTCCCTCCCCTCTCTCGATCATCCCCTCCTGTTCTAGATCTAGCGGCGCACCACCCACATCCATGGATTCATACTGGCAACTGTTAGTATGGCGTTGCATGCATTCATGGATATTTCACTCTACTCCAGTTATTTATCCTTCTGCATAGTGAATCTCTTGGGATTGGAACTTAAAGCAGAATGTTGCACTTCCATATGTTATAACTGAACTTTTGAACCCTTCACTTTGCTCCACAGTTCAACGCTTAAGCTTGCCTCATATCTATCATGTATGTTTACAGTACCATGGTTGTGGTAATGGCTTCATCCCCATAGCTGAATATGGATTGGTATTTACCAAGAAATTCCAAGAATTGGAAGAAAAGGGCACCAAAATTCAAATGGTAGTTTGCCAAAAATTCCAAGAATTGGAGAAGGGTAAGTTACTGATTCATGACTAAGTGTGCATTCTTTTATTGTAAGTGAATACTACCTCTTTTGAATAATTACTGTAAACTGTAAATATTTTCTAAATTTGCAAGTAAAGAAATTTACATCTTCAGGTTCTATAAATAAATGCCTAGAATGGACTCACATGGTTATTTTATTTACCTAGTGTTGCCTGGTTGATTGGTTGGGCTTTAGTTCTGGAGTATACTATTGGTGGATCTGCTGTTGATCGCGGCATATCCCCCAATAGTTTGCCATGGATTTTAGCACGCCATCAGCTTCCATGGTTTGATATCATTGTTGATCCCTGTGCTGCCGCTCTTGTTCTTATTGTGACTATTTTACTGTGTGTCGGAATTAAAGAGGTGACCATATTGATTGATTCATAAGTTTTTATTCCATTTCTCCTCGAATATAGTGCGCTTATGACCATTATTTTGAATTGTTGCAGAGTTCATTTCACAAGGAGTTGTAACAGTTCTGAATGTTTGTGTAATAATATTTGTTATTGTAGCTGGTAGTTATATTGGCTTCCAAATAGGATGGGTCGGCTACAAGGTTTCTGATGGGTAATGCATAATGGCTTGGTGCTTCCAGGTATTTCCCATATGGAGTAAATGGAATGATTGCTGGATCAGCAATTGTTTTCTTTGCATACATAGGCTTTGATACAGTTGCAAGCACAGCTGAAGAGGTCATTTTTACATGGAACATAAACTTCCCATGCTCCTGCTAAACTATCCATGCATGTAATCATTACAAATGCTGTAAGCTCAGCGCAAAGTAAGCTGATGAGGTCACTCTGATATTCTGGCAGTGAAACAACTCATTAAGTGGCAATAACTTGTGCTAACTAGAATTTGTCTGTTTCTTTTGCTGTATTTACAGAGAAATGGAAATGATATGCAAGTACTAGGCTGTATTCTCAACGAAGTGCAGGTAGACAACTCTTTTCATTTCCTTGATGAGTTTACTCAGATTTGCAAGCACCATCTTTACTGTAAGCAGCACTATCCTTAAGATCTTATTTCTGTTTCGATATGCTGATGAGATACGAATAGGTTATTAATTAAACTGATGAAATGCTTGGTCTATGGCTTTGATATACTGATGAAATGCTTGGTCTATGGCTTTGATTCCCTTAGAAATAGGTTCTCTAACATTAAGTGACTCGCCGCCAAATAATCCTGTCTAAAGTTTGCCAACCATTGAATTGATTATGTTGGCACCTTTACACTGTAACAATGTTGTTCTACAGTTTGCTCACAAATTTTGATTTTTTTTTATTATTGCATTTGCGGCTTGCTGCTTGGGAAAAGAAAAGAGAGTTCAGATCATCAAAGGTATTTCACTTGAATGTTATTTTCTCTGCAGCTGCCTTGACAAAGTGAATATATACCTGTTCTAACATTTTCATTAGGTTTCATTTTTCAGCATGTCTTTTGCATGGAGTAGTGCTACAAGATATGTTCTGGTGCATGTTGTTTCTTGTTTCTGACAGTCAAGCAGGATGCAGCACATACATGTATGTTTATCATGGAGACTTGTTTCTTTTGCATTTTTCTTTTATAAGATTTCTTCAGGTATTCTAATAACTCCTGATCTCATATGCAGCTCGAAACATTAGTACATGAACTTCCATGTACAGTAGCAGTTCTTAAAGTGAAGAGCTCAGCACTCAACGTAACCAATCCAATCCAGCATTTTTTTTACTGCTGGTGCCACAAATCTTTATTCAACTCTTGAGCTAAGCATACAAGACGTACATCTTTGTTGCAACTTCTAAGCATACAATTTGTGTCTATGTTCCAAAGAAATGGGAATACCTGATTGCATAGAGTTTTATGTGCAAACGTGAGATGATTGCTTGTGTAGCTTCTTTTAATCTAAGTTACTTACACCAAAATATTGTATTGTCCCTAATGTGCCTTTATAACTAATATACAAAATTGAATCTGTATAATGAACGTGAATTAAGTTTGTGTTTTGAAACCTCATTAATCTTAAGTAAATTGGCAACAAAGTTCTTAGCGCCTTGCTTTTTCTTTACTGTTTATTAGCTAGCCCCAACAAAGCAATTGGTTCCCTGCTTTTTAGTAACAAAGCATTGGTCTCCTGCTTTTACCATCATTGATAATCCTAGCAGTGGCAGTAATGTGTATACTTGCAATGACATATCAGCAAACAGGCATCACCTAAATAGATATTTAACACTGCATGTCTTACTTAGTTGTATTTATTAAATTGCACCACGCTACCTTATTTTCATCTGATGATACATCTATTCTTATCTATTTTCCCCTTCAACAAAGTAGATCCTTTAATTTTCCATCACCAATCATGACACTGCCACCAAAATATATAAGATTATAATCCTAGCTACTGCATGGCTTACTCAGTTATTTCCAATGCCACAGTTACAAATACAAGGAATAGCCTTTACTAGGCTGGATATATTAATGATCCTGCCGTTTGAGTTCAGCCAGATGAATCTAGTACTAATTTTCAATAATGTCTTCAAGCTTGTGTTGGTGTAGTAGCTTTTCCTACAGCCGTCGAGTCCAAAAATGGCATGCTTAGTCTATTTAGCAGTTCAGTCTAACTACTTGTGTACTCCATGTGGTTTCTGCCTTAGGATTATCTTACGGAAATTATCTTACTACCTGCATTATTGTATCTCTACCAATATTATTAACTTGGCGCTTGATTGAACAAACACAAGTACTGTTGATGACCTCCCTGCAAGCCAATAGCAGTATGGAAATTGACTTCACACTGACAACAGCAACTCATAGTGATGTTTCAATTAACAGTTAGCTTGTTCCATTCTTGGAGCTTGTCTCCCTAAGTGCAATGTGCTCATGCACAGTTCCTGTTTCTCAGTTCTTAGAGTAGCTCAAGTTATTGTCTGGCTTTCAGTAGAATGTTTGCAGGTTTGCTAGTAGTATGCAGATAGTGAAGCATATATGCTCAGATGTATATGATCGATAAACGTGTATATAATTGATAAAACATGGGTATTTCTATCTATATAAACTGTATTCAATGCCCTATTTTTTATTTTTTTTGTTTTTTTAGTTCATCATCAGAGACACGTTTTCTTGAAACGTGTCACCAATGACCCTCACCAGTGACGCGTTTTTAGAGGACATGTCACAGATAAGGGTCATTGGTGACGCGTTTTGTAAGATGCGTCACCAGTAAGGGTAATTGGTGACGCGGTTTTGCTAAAAACGTGTCACCGATGACGCCTATCGGTGACACGAAAAAATCCGACTTTGATCGGTGACGCGGATTTTTCGCGTCACTGATCTTGTTTGACCGGTGACGAAAAAAGGTGACGAAAAAAAATTTCGTCTCCAATAAGACTTAAGACGCGTCACTAATGAGCCTTTTTTACATAGTGGGGACTGGCTGCATCGATGCACTTCGTGTGAGCAGATGTTGTTGTCCCCCTACAACTGGCGCGCATTTCTTCCAGCTCACCGGCCACGCACAGCTGCCAGTGCCGCCTCCTTTTGGAGGCATGGCTCAGGCGGCCTCAGCGGTGTCCGTGTCCATTGTGCTCTATGGGACACAGACTGCACCGACTTCATATATTGTCGTTGATCTGACCTGCTTTGCCTGGTGGGGCTCGGGCACGTGCCTCGTCTGCACTATGCGTGGTGGCGCCGGTACTGTGGGTCAGGCACTCGTCACTTCTTTCCACCGGCATCAACATGTCGTGCGCCCACACGACACCAGCTCCGCCTCTGCGCGTCACCAAGCTCAATGATGCGGTCACCTCCGCACGTTGCCGCACGCCGTGAAGGTTGCCCCCGGGCCACTGCGCTGCCATCTCCGTGGTTGCTACCGTCATCACCTCACCACGACCCACCCCACCGACTGTGGGGGGAGGGGGAAGTCGGCACCCCCAAAATTCGCCTAGCATTACAGGCTGCGACGACACCGCCTCTAGACAACGGTGAACTACCAGCCGCCGCCTATCTTATCCAGACGAAGCTTGCGCTTCGGGTGGATGGGCGTGATCCGCCTTGTGGGCCAGGCTGCCTTGGCCTTCTTCAGTCTCCATGTTTGGGCAGGCCCTAGGGCCACGATGTATCACGATAGGCTCTGCTTTGTACGCGTGGTCTTTACATGTTGGGTCCTGCCAAGCCGCATTCTCCTCTGGGCCGTACAGCAGGATGGGACCTATATATTGTAGCATCAACATTGCCCGACAAAAAAAGGGCTTGGGCAGGAACAACATTTTCTCAGCTCGACAATGAGCCATCTTCGAGTGTGGTCATGTGTCATGGTAGTGGGGCCAGCTCTAGGCCTAGGCCCACTACTGTAGCATGTGAACAGTACCATAAGATTAGGATTATTTTGTTTAATCCTGTTAGCCGATATCTTTTGGTTAGTTGTTTAGATAAGATTGGTTAGTGGTTTGTTAGACGGCTTCTCTGTAAAAGGCTGTCGTGAGTTCTAGGTTAGGCAAGACAATAGATCAAGGAAAGCAGCTCAGAGCCTCCTGAGGGAGGGTGAGTTAGCCAATCTATTCTGCTGTTCTAGTATCCAATAATCTGTCCACATATAAGGAGGCAGGAATACATAACGCACGACGCTCCTATTCCTTTGGCCCCATTTTGTGACGTGTTTTCCTGACAACGCACATGTGTCCGCCTATCATATATCGTCCGTCAAGTGATTCCCATTGGGACTGAATACATAATATCTGTCGGAAACCGTAACCTGTCTATGAAATGAACCATATTGCACTCGATCCTTCCTTTGAATATTGTTTCCACATGCCATGTATCTTGGCGGTGCCACTAGAAGTCTTAACGATGTAAGACCGCAGTCATAGAGATCTTCGAAAATGAATTAGTGGCGGTTTAGGTTTAGTAATAAGCTATACTTACAAGCTGTTTATTTTATCTATTATCTATTTTTTCAGTCATATACGTACCTTCGTGTAATAATAGCTTGAGATATTTCGCAGTATGATGTAGAGGCTGGAATATTAGACTATTCCTTAACTAAAATGAAGATACTTTTCACTCTGTTATCCTCAGATTAGTCCCTATAATGTTAGAGGCATTGATATATATTTTTATGCAATGTTATAAAACCTGGCGGACGTCTACCACTTCCTTGTGTTGCAGTCGAGTTGGTTGTTAACCACGATCACGTAGAGGAAGTGTTGACGATTTAATGGTGTATACGAGAGGAATCTTGGGGATAAAGTCCAGAAAATAAAGATGATGAACAGTAAAGTTGGGGAAAACTGAATGGATCGATGCTCTCGATCCTTCTATGTACTCTACTTTATCTCTTCAATAATTTTACACTTCAGTCCTTAATTCTAGTCACCTTTACAACATAAACCAACACTCCCCCTCAAGATGGGGCACAAACATCATATAGACTCATCTTGCTACAGAATGCAGAAAATATTTTTCAGACAATCCTCTTGTCTAAACATCAGCCACATGACAAGCAAACTTCACATAAGGTAAGCAAATTATTCCTGCATCCAATTTTTCCTTAATGGAGTGGTGATCGATCTTAATATGCTTGGTTCTATAATGATTAACATGATTATTGGCTATATCAATAGCAGCTTTGTTGTCACAATATAGCATCAAGGGCCTGCTCTCAAACAATTTCAATTCACTTAGAAGAACCTCCAGCCACAACAACTCACATATACCATGGGCCATGGCACGAAATTTAGCCTCGGCAGTAGAACATGCAACAACACTTTGTTTCTTACTACGCAAGCAACTAGATTAACTCCAAGAAAAGTACAATATCCGGAAGTTGACCATCTGTCATCCAAAGAACCAGCCAATCAGCATCAGTATAACACTCAACTTGCAAGTTTCCTTGTTTGATCTATAAAAGACCCTTCCTTGGATAACAATAGATCAGATTCCAAAAGAGAACACAAACTCGCATGCGACCAAGATATGGTTTTATCCTTAATACCTCAATCTCCATCCCACAACAATGTATTATAAGGCAGTCTTCAAGATTTTAGCTTTCTTCTCACCCTGCCTCATTGAGCGACTATAGTGGTATGGTTCACATTTTATAATGCATTCTTGAATGAACACGATTGATTCACAATTATGTTGGTTCCGAATCTGAGCAGATTCACATGATTACTCTATGTGCAAAATAAGAGCATGTTTGATATAGCTCTGGCTGCTTAAAAAATGGCTTTGGCTCTCTGGTGAAGCAGCTTCTTTGATTGAGATAAAGCCGTTTAGAAAACCGTTTAGCTAAACGGCTTCTTCAATTTCATCATTGCCTCCATCGAGACGGAAGCCGTCAATGAAGCCGATGGAAGCCGTTTTGAGCTTCACCAAAGCCTTAAGGCATAGAGCATGTCAAAAAATAACCCTTTCGCAGGGCTTCACGTGGAGCCGTGTTTGGAGCCCATTTGGAGTCCTGCCTAATTCTTCTGTAATGTTTCAGTGGCCTGTCTCTCAACCATCAATGCGCTGCATCCATACGGTTGACATTGAAACGTATGGCCCACCTCCAGCTATTTTTTATTCTCAGAATACGAGATGCTAGTAGAATAGACATGGAATCTGAACCCTGGCTTGATCTTGTTTTCTTCACTGACGACAGTGTAATCGTTGGTACAAATTGGACAAAAATTATCATTTCTTTATTCATCTGTACATTGAGGTTTTTATTTACTTCCTAGTGTAGGCAGAGTTCCTGTATGCTAGAGGAAATTGGCTTCAGTTTTGAGACAGGTGGATCCTGGATGAATTGTCATAATCTCAGCAACATGATGTCCTGGATCTGAGGCAATTATCCTCTGAAACCAACATGACCTCTAGGCCATGTATTTGTGATTTTGGTGATTGAGTGACAACATAGTCATTGGGACTAATGGTTTGTCAAGCATGTTTTTGTAGGCTCTTTTAGGTCCCAAGGATGAAATGACAAGATCAGAAAATTATCATAGACTCAAAGAAGATTGAATTGGATGAGTCACAGCAAGATTGTATGGATCGGATCAATAGACCGCCCTAGGGTTGCGGGGAAGTGAAGCAGTCAAGCAACGGATCGATTGATCCGACCGAGCAAAAGAGGAAGCGGTCGGAGCATTGGGCAATCGTCCGATCGAATAAGAGCGGCTGAGATGAAAGTTGATCGATTGATCCGATCGAGAGGAGAAGAAGGCGGTCGAAGCTTTGGGGTATGGTCCGATCGAGGATGTGCGGTGAAGATTTGAATGGATCTATTGATCTGACCGGTGTTTGATCGGATGATTCAATCTAAATATCGTGGTTTGAACAGAGAGCATGCAATGGCACGGGCGACACATGGGATGAGCGATGCACGGATCGGATGATCCAACCGGCAGTCGGAGGATTGGATCTATTGATCCAACCGGCGGTTGGATGAATCGACCCGTATTGATGGCGTCAGTTTCAACGGCTACTTAGTGTTCAAACAAGGCGATCTATCGATCCGACCGATACAAGAATACATGGGTCGGATGAATCAACCAGAGTGGGGCTGAGGGGCGCAACGGCTAATATGAAAAGGTACTTGCACGGATCTATTGATCCGACCGGGGCGTCAACAAGCGGTCGGATCAATCGACCCATGCAAAGAGATCTAGCCATTGGAGATCTTTTGAGCAACAGCTCTTTTGAGTTGTTGGGCTATATATACCCCCTCTACTCGTCCATTTGGAGAAGTTGGAGTGTCCAGTAGTCCATTGAAGCTACTACTACATCAAGATCACATCCAACCCACCTTTGTGCTATAGAGATAAAATCAAAGGCCTTTAGCACAAGCTTTGTGAGTGTGAGTGCTAGGTTAGGCTAGGATTGAGAGAGAGAGAGCAAGGTGTTGCTACCTTGTGTGTGAGGTTCTTGAGTGAACCATTTGTACAAGAGGTGTCAGCCAGAGCCTTGGAGTCTTGGTGACTCGCCGGCAAGTCTTCGACCCTCTGACTCGGTGTGGAGAGGCGACGGCGATCATGTGTGGGGGACGTGGAGACCCCCTTCCTTTGTAGAGAAGCTCCTTAGTGAAGACGACATCAAGGTGACCGGGAGAGTAGGGGAGTTGAGGCTTGTCTTCGTGACAAGTGACTCATCCGCCTTGGCGTGAGCCTCCGTGGCAAGTCAAGACATTGACCGGGAGATCTCATCTTGGTGACCAGGAGCATATCCTTTGTGGAGCTCCAACGTGGACTAGGGGTGGCATTTGCCTACCGATACGACGGGATAAATTGCCGCGTCAAGTTTGCATTCACTAACCCTCTTCTTTACGTTTCCGCATTTCATACTTCCAACTTGAGTGTCTTACTTTCATAGAGTAGTATCTTGCTAGGATTGTCTCTAGATTGCAAAACTCTTTGGGTTAGGGAGCAAACACTTAGTTAAACCTTAGTTGCACATCTAGATAGCTTGTTCTAGTTTATATCTTGTGAAAAATAGATGTTGCCATAGGTTAAGGTTTTAGAAACGCCTAATTCACCGCTCCCCTCTTAGGCTAATACGAGCACCTATTCCTTACATTGTAACACCCTAGAATTTAGGAAGCATTTAAAAAGGAATTTAAGAATATTTTTAATATCAAAAACTAGAATTGCTTTAATAGGACAATGCACTAGAAAATATAATGCATTCGATTATTTTTAAAACCAACCATGTGCATATGTTTGCTCTAACTTTAGAATGATCCTAAACCCTAAGACCTAGCCAAAAATTCAAGTTAGATTTGAAATGAAATTCAAATTCAAATTCAAACTCAAAATAGAAAAGAAAAGGGAAAACAGAAAATAGAAAAGGAGAAAACCTTACCTTGGGCCGTAACCCGCCGGCTGGCCCAACCCTTCCCTGCTCACCCCGCGGCCCAAACCAGCCTCCGCCTCCCTCTCCGCAAGTCCACCCCACCTCCCTCTACTCCTGCGCGCGCGCATTGCACGTCCCTGGTGACGTCACATGACGTCACCATCCATCCCCCCTTCTTCCTCCTCTCGCCGCCGCGCCCATCCCGCCGCCATGGCCGCCCGATCCGCCTCCACCGGTGCGGATCGAGCCTAGGGGGACGCGCACCCCACGTGTCGTCCCCACGGCCTTCCACCGCACCACGAGTGCGGCGCCGACCGCGCACCGCGGCTCCGAGGGACGCTCGCCGCCGGGAGGCACGCGTCGCCACCCCGCACGCCGGCGCGCCATGCGTCCGGCCACGGAGGACGCCGGGGAAGCTCCGGGAGCTCATCCCCGGGCTATAAATAGCCCCGGGCACGCTCCTTGAGCCCCATCCCCGCTCACTCGCTCCCCGCACAGCACACGCCCGCTCGCCGGCGCTGGCCGAGCGTGAGCCGCACCGCCGCCGCGCGCGACCGGCTGAAGCTACGCCTGAGGCCCAGCCACCGTGTCCCGGTGAGTTTCCCCGCGCCGCTACCTCACCGCTGCTCCTCTTTCCCACCACCTGCACCGCCGGCCAAGCACCGCCGGACCCCATGCGCCGCCGCGCTCCGGCGACCAGCTGGGGGTTCCTGGCTGGCCGCCGTCACGCCTAAGCGTGCCGCCGCACTCCACACACCGCCGGCTACACCTCCACCGCCCCGCAAAACCATGAAACTCCTTCCCCGCGCCTTTCCCCTTTTGCGCCGCCCGCCGCTCGAACTTCGGCGAGCTCAAGCCGCCGCGGTGAGCCTCGCCGCTGTGCCAGAGCATGCCCAACCCCGCCGCTGTACTACCCTCTTTCCCCTACGCCAACCCCCAGCCTCCACCGTGGCTCAGCGTAGCCGGGGCGCCGAACTCCGGCGAGGCGCCCTACCTCTGCCGCCGCGCGCGGCCGCACCCAGCCAGCTGGCGCTGGCGTGGCGCCCGCGTGGCTCCCACGCACACCGCGGGCCCACAGGCCAGCGGCACAGCCCGCCACCGCAGCCGCCACCTCCCCCTCTCCCCTCTCCCTACACCCGGTCCTCGTGGACCACAGACCCAAGGGGTCGCTGGTCCACGGACCTGTGGACCACGGGTCCACAGAATAGTAACCGGCGCGGGACCCCGCCCTCACGGAGCCTGCCTGTCTAGTCTCTTTCCCCTGGGTTTATGCTAGGTACACCCGACCAAGTGCACACAGAAAGTTAATTCACCACCTTAGTGCTTTCTAAAAATTCCCAAAAATTCACCAAAAATCTTAGAATAATTCCTAAGCCTAGAAATACCTTTCTTTCCCAAAAACCTCATCTTACAACCCCTAGAAGTAAATTATTACTCCTTCTAGGTTTAAATCCATTTAATAATAAAGCTGCCCATTATAACCCTTGATTGGTGTATTGATTTGTGTGATTAACTCGCAGACTCTGACCCCGAGAACAACGCCGAAGACCCTGGATTACGAAGAGGAAGCATGGGGACGACCCCGACGCTGGACAAGGCAAGTCCCGCCAACAATAATAATTATGAGAATTACTTTTATTATATAAGCATGCCAGGATGGTTAAACTGGAGAACCGGACACATGAATTGCACTGTATTACTTTAGACCGGGGAGTGGAAGGAAGATCCCAAGGCTGGATTCTGTCCTAAGAGCCACTTCGGGTCGCCACTAAGGACTGGTTCGCGGGAGAATCTTTCCATTGCCTAGTACAGTCCTGCATGCCAAAAAAGCATGGCCTTCGGGAATGCTTATTTATGTGACGCCTTGATCCACACCCCACTAGCCAGCCTTAGTAAACTGTCCCAAGGGGCCACGGTGGGCAACGGGACTATTGGAGACAGACCCCGACAGAGGGCTAGGTCTGGCTGGTATGAGTCGCAGGTGACAGGGTCGGTAGGACCTGGTGGCGGAATGCCACGATATATATATATTCTTGATGCATCAAGAATCTTTCCCCGGGAAGGTCCCTGTGTGGACGTGCGCGACTCCTACTTAGGCCCCAACAGCTTCCGTGGACAGAGCTAAGGAGAGGCTGTCTAGAGATAGACGCTGGTGGAAACGGATCTCGTAGGGCAGCACCACCAAAGTACACGGTACGGGCTGACCGAATGCGGGACAGAGAAGTACGACCTCTGTAGAGCGACAAACCTATCTGGATAGCCGTGACTCCGGCAAGAGTCCAATTGGTTAAAGTCCCCGTCGATTAGATCACTAAAATGAACTTGACCCGCGGACTTCCCTTACCGCAGGTTGATATACCTTTGTTCACTAATCGGGACTGGCAGGGAGGTTATGCCCCTCCAGGACCAAACTTATTAATCTATTAAATTACTTTGGGACTTGCTGAGTACCCCCGTCAGGAGTGCTCACCCTTGCTTCCACTTCGTACCAGAGGATTTCCTCAAAGATGGAGCAGGCGACGAAGGTCCGGAATGGTGACGTGCTCCACCGCGATGCTGAGGCTCTACATAGTACTGGTAGTTTTATATTTTCTGAATAAGCGGAGGCTTTGAGGCCCACTTGTAACCCTTGTACAGACTTTAAGCTGTACATCGATGTAAATTATCAATAAAAAGTTATCCGATGATGGTTTTCGATACCGCTTGTGTAGAACTACTTGCATTGGGGTTTTCGGGACTGATGCAGGTACTTGGGGAGTTCCGTATCACGGGCGTGCCCCACAGCAGTGGTATCAGAGCCAGCTGGACCTTAGTGCCCTATAAGATGGCCTGAAAAAGAGAGCTAGCAACTCTTTTAAAGTCTTCCGTGTGCTATTAAGTTGAGTAGAATGATTTCTGAATAATTCCTTAATCTTTTGGGATAGGATTATGGATGGAGATACGTGGACCGACGAGAAGGGTTGGTTGCATTCCGACTGCAACCGGAACATCGGCTTTCCGCGCCTCTTGAGAAATGCCCTTAGGGAACTAGGCTTCTCCAACACCCCACGGTACAAAGGACGAGAGTATGTGGTTAAGGGAAACCTATCCTGCGAAGTTTGGGTAACCATAGGGCCAGCTCCTAGACCTTCTTCGGGAAAAGTGTGGACCATCAGCGCCTATGGCTCGCGATTTTCGGATACCTTGCAGTTAGTGGCCAAGAAGGCGGTAATGGCAATTTGTCGAGACAAAGTAACTGGCACTGTGAACACGTCACTTCGCTACCTTCCAATTGGAAATACCACTAGGACAGCCTGGAATTATCGCATGAAGGTTCTCTTTACTGAATCCGTTGTCCCCGACCAAGCCACTCTAGTTACTACCCTGGACTATCTCCTGAGCTTAGAGAATCTGTTCGAAAACCTAAGCATACGTTGTCGAGAAGCTAGACGCCGCACCGAGATATTGGAAGATCGCCTTATCGTGACCAAGGATCGCATGACCGAGTTGGTGGACTACGTTGAAGCGACAGAGAAAAGGGCATTAATGGCCGAACAATTGGTAGAAGGGGCTAAAGATGATTTAAGCTGGGAATTGCGGAAGATAACTAAAAAGGCAAGAGGAAAGAACCCAACCAAGACCCCGAAGACTGCTAAGTAACGGACTCAGGCAGATCCTAAGGACGCCAAGACTACTTCTCTCCCTCCCATAGCTGAACAGCCGGAACTGGAGGCTGAAGCTTCGAGTCAATCGATTCCCATGGATGCTCACCTTGAAGGAGAAGGACTGAACCGAGTCGGGAAAGGTAAGGAACCCGTGGAAGAGACGAATCCGGAGAAGAAGAATGGCGGCATAACACTTGCTCAGGAAGGATGTGGCGAAACTTCTGGCATGGCAAGTGAGGTGATAGGCGTGATAGACGGTTACGGGATGGATATCCCTGTACAGTCCCCATGTTATCAACCGCGCCTATTCCGATCGCCAAAATAAATATGGAAATCATGGAACTCCTTAAACAAGCTGATTTCATGGATAACTGGGGATTAAATCATGTGACAGCCGAATCTTTTGCCGGCTCCATGTGGGATGCATCAACTTCCGGAGGCCAAGACCTCTGGGAAGACTTCACCTAAAGAGGAAAACAAGATGAGAGGAACCTCCACATGTAGATTAGAATATAGTGTATAATAGCCCTATATAGCTAGTCACATATGGTGTATTGCGTGCAAGGGACCTTGAGCTCCCCTCTTGGAAATAAATAAAAGTATATACAGTTGTGCATGGCATAAAGCATTTGTCCTGAACTCGTCTCTTTCAATAGGGAAATTTTGTTTAAACGATCTTACCCCTTTTTGCTTTTGAACCGTCCTTCTTGATATGGAAATTAACATGCAGATGAAGCCCAAGAGGTCGGTTAGGATACAAGAACGGCGGAGCCGTCAAGCCAGAAGCTCCAAGTGCCAACAAAGCCAAGGACAATCCGAAGAGGAAAGTGTGCACGGCAGGGCACGCGTCCAGAAGAAGCGAGACCCTTCCGCCGACTCCCAGGAAGAACTCGAAGGAGATGCGATGGACATCTCGGAGGATGAGGAAGGAGACACCGAAGGACAACATGAAGCCCAAGATCCACCACCCCCACCGATGGTTGATCTAGTGGCGGTTATGGCCAACCAAACTCGCCTAATGGAGATTATTGTTCAAGGCATGGGCCATACCCAAAATCCCTGTCCAGATAATGAGCCGGGACAACCCCGCAAGATTATAGAGTTCATACGGACCAACCCACCCACCTTTGATAGTACTGACGAACCCCTTGAGGCCGACGACTGGCTAAAGACCATTATCAAAAAGTTGGAAGCTATTCATGCCGAAGGCAGAAATAAAGTGCTACTAGCGGCCCATCAACTGCAAGGATCCGCCAGTGAGTGGTGGGATAACTATTGTATGGCAGCAAACAACGCTGCTGATATTACCTGGGAAAAATTTCAGAAAGAATTCCGGCGTTATCATATTCCCGAAGGAGCCATGGACGGTAAGGCCGATGAGTTTAAGGCACTCCGTCAAGGTGGTATGACAGTATCCCAGTATCATCGGAAATTCATGAAGTTAGGCCGTTATGCTCCCGATGAGATCAGTTCCGATAAGAAGAAGCAAGGTCGGTTTAAGAAAGGTCTTAATAGCATTTACCGACAACAGATGACCCCACACATATATCCAGATTTCAACGTCCTAGTCAGTCAGACTATCTCAGCCGAAACTGCCCATGATGACGAGGATCGGAAAAGGAAGTACCAGACTCAGCGTGGCCAACAGCGAAATATGTGAGCAACAAACTTCTCCGCACAGCGAACCCGCTTCAATCCAAGTTATGCAACCCGGGGAACGTTTGGTCGCAGTGCCACCGCGCAGCCAGCCATTCCCGGCCGTAGCTACAACTTAGGGCAATCCCCCACACCAAAGCCGTTACCACTCCCACCGCTAACGTGGGAGACAAAACCTGCTTCCATTGCCATGAACCCGGCCATTTCATAGCCAACTGTCCTTACAAGAACAAAGCACCAGCACCAGCCGCCTCGGTGGGAAGCTCACGCCCGACTTCCAATGGGCAAAATGGCCAGCAAAACAAAAAGCCTGTGTCCTCCTACTCTCAAGGACGTCTGAACTACATGGATACCGAGGAAGCCCAAGCCGCTCCCGACGTTGCACTCGGTAGGTTCCCTATCAATTCTCGTCCCGCGAATGTTCTATTTGATTCCGGAGCATCGCATACCTTTATTACCTTAAAATTCGTTAGGGAAAATCAATTACCTACCACCCCACTAGAAAATCCCATCCTAGCAACCACCTCTGGAGCTAAAATACCCTGTGAATTGCAAAGCCCAGGAATCCGAATCCTTTTAAGTGGGGTAGAATTTCTAGCAGATCCGGTGGTACTAAACTTGGAAGGTATAGACTTGATCCTAGGAATGGATTGGCTCAAGAAACATGATGGGCAAATAGATTGCGGTAAAGGGATAGTTACCCTTACCAGTCCTGACCACCAGCTGATACAATGTCAGGTACAAAACAAGAGTGTCTCAACTATGATATACCAAATGGATGTTACCATAATCGAGCAAGTACCTGTAGTCAGGGAATACCCTGTTGTGTTTCCAGAAGAACTGCCTGGACTACCACCAGACCGAGACGTAGAGTTTGTTATAGATCTTCTACCAGGCACTGCTCCGATAGCCAAGAGACCTTACCGAATGGCTAGTGATGAGTTGGACGAACTGAAGAAACAACTTAAAGACTTGCTAGAAAAGGAATTCATACATCCTAGCTCTTCACCTTGGTGGTCACCAGTTTTATTTGTGAAAAAGAAAGACGGGACCTTAAGAATGTGCGTCGACTACCGATCCCTTAATGAAGTCACGATCAAAAACAAATACCCGCTGCCACGAATTGATGATCTGTTCGACCAACTAAAAGGAGCCAAATACTTCTCCAAGATCGACCTCAGATCCGGGTACTACCAATTGAAACTCCGATTGGATGATATACCGAAGACAGCTTTTGTGACGAGATATGGTCAATACGAGTATACTGTCCTCCCTTTTGGCTTAACCAACGCCCCGGCATACTTCATGAACTTGATGAACAAAGTATTCATGGGGGAGTTAGATAAATTTGTAGTGGTATTCATAGATGACATATTAATCTATTCCAATACGGCCGAAGAACATGAGAGACACCTCACGATTGTTCTGGAAAGACTGCGAGAACATCAATTGTACGCCAAGTTCAGCAAGTGCGAATTCTGGCTAGAGAAAATCGCTTTTCTCGGACATGTCATCACCCAACGAGGTGTTGAGGTAAATCCTTCGAAAGTAGAAGCAGTTCTGGAATGGCAGCAACCGAGGAACGTACATGAAGTACGAAGTGTTCTTGGATTAGCCGGCTACTACCGAAGGTTCATTAAAGGATTCTCCAGCTTAGCCAAGCCCATGACAGAACTAACCAAGGAGAAAGTAAAATTTAAATGGACAGTAGCTTGTGAGAATAGTTTTCAAGAATTGAAGCAAAGACTAGTAACCGCTCCGGTGTTAGCTCTACCAGATATATATCAAAACTTTGTGATATATTGTGACGCTTCACGCAAAGGACTAGGAGCAGTTCTAATGCAGAACGAAAGAGTAATAGCCTATGCGTCACGACAACTGAAGACCCATGAGATGAATTACCCTACCCACGATTTGGAGCTAGCCTCAGTAGTTCATGCCTTAAAAATATGGAGGCATTACTTACTGGGCAAAAGATGTGACATATATACGGATCATAAGAGTCTCAAGTACATCTTCACGCAGAAAGAGCTGAACCTGAGACAAAGAAGATGGCTGGAACTAATGAAGGATTATGATCTACAGCTACGATACCATCCAGGAAGGGCCAACACCGTAGCTGATGCCCTAAGTCGGAAGTCCAGCTATAGACCGGAAAAATTAGCCCAAGAAATGCGGGCTATAAATTTGCATGTAATACCTTTTGGATACCTTGCGAATATCCATTTACAACCTCTACTCCAAGTGCAAATCAAAGAAGCTCAGAAGAGAAGCAAAGAGATTATGCTACTTCAGGACTCTATCGGACTAGGTAAGGGACCAGAATTTAAGATAGATAAGGAAGGTGCCCTCTATTTCCGAAAGAGAATCTGCGTACCACCTCAAGACGAGTTAAGAAAGACCATCATGAATGAGGCTCACAACTCGGCCTACTGCATACACCCGGGATCAACCAAAATGTATCAAGATCCTGAAAGAATCATACTGGTGGCCAGGCATGAAAGAGACATAGCCGAATACGTAGCCAGTTGCCATATCTGCAAAACTGTCAAAGCAGAACATCAAAAGCCAACCGGATTACTACAACCACTACCCATACCCGAATGGAAATGGGAAGAAATTAGTATGGACTTTATCGTTGGCTTACCCAGGACGGCAAAAGGGAATGATTCTATCTGGGTAATTGTTGATCGTTTAACCAAGGTTGCTCACTTTATTCCCGTAAAGGCAACTCATGGAGGCAATAAACTGGCCTGGCTATATATTGACAATATTCTGAAACTTCATGGAGTACCTAAGAGGATAGTAACGGATTGAGGGCCACAGTTTACTTCCACCTTCTGGAGAACCATGCACCAAAGCTTAGGTTCCGCCTTGGATTATAGCTCGGCATACCACCCCCAAACTGATGGACAAACCGAGCGAGTAAATCCAATATTAGAAGATATGTTACAAGCCTGTGTTCTGACCTATGGAAAGGACTGGGAAGAAAGTTTAGCATATGCGGAGTTCTCATACAATAATGGCTACCAAGCCAGTTTGCAAATGTCACCTTTTGAAGCTTTGTACGGCAGAAAGTGTAGGACTCCGCTAATCTGGTCAGAAACAGGGGAGAGATCGTTATTTGGACCAGCTATACTATAGGATGCCGAAGAGAAAACCAAACAAGTCCAGAAAAATTTGAAGATAGCACAAAATCGACAGAAAAGCTATGCCGATACCCGAAGAAAGGAATTAACATTCCAAGTCGATGAATTTGTATACCTGAAGGTAGCTCCTATCCGAGGAACGCGAAGATTCCAAATCAAAGGAAAGTTAGCACCTCGGTATATCGGACCCTACCGGATACTAAATAGAATCGGAAAAGTAGCCTATCGACTGGAATTACCAGAAGAACTGGGAGATGAACACACGGTATTTCATGTATCTCAACTAAGAAAATGTTTGAGGGTGCCCGAGGAACAAACCACCCCAGAAGTGGTGGATCTACAGCCAGACTTAGGATACCAAGAAAGACCTATACGGATATTGGATACAACCATTAGACAAACCCGAAGAACAACGGCCAAATTTTGCCGGGTGCAATGGAGCAATCACACAGAGGCAGAAGCGACATGGGAAAAAGAAGAAAACCTGAGAAAAGAATTCCCCTACCTGTTTCAGGAACCAGACGAATCTCGGGGACGAGATTCACTTTAAGTGGGGTAGGTCTGTAACACCCTAGAATTTAGGAAGCATTTAAAAATGAATTTAAGAATATTTTTAATATCAAAAACTAGAATTGCTTTAATAGGACAATGCACTAGAAAATATAATGCATTAGATTATTTTTGAAACCAACCATGTGCATATGTTTGCTCTAACTTTAGAATGATCCTAAACCCTAAGACCTAGCCAAAAATTCAAGTCAGATTTGAAATGAAATTCAAATTCAAATTCAAACTCCAAATAGAAAAGAAAAGGGAAAACAGAAAATAGAAAAGGAGGAAACCTTACCTTGGGCCGTAACCTCCCGGTCGGCCCAACCCTTCCCCGCTCACCCCGCTGCCCAAACCAGCCTCCGCCTCCCTCTCCGCAAGTCCAACCCACCTCCCTCTACTCCCGCGCGTGCGCATTGCACGTCCCTGGTGATGTCACCTGACGTCACCATCCATCCCCCCTTCTTCCTCCTCTCGCCGCCGCGCCCATCCCGCCGCCACGGCCGCCCGATCCGCCTCCACTGGCGCGGATCGAGCCTAGGGGGACGCGCACGCCACGTGTCGTCCCCACGGCCTTCCACCGCACCACGAGTGCGGCGCCGACCGCGCTCCGCGGCTCCGAGCGATGCTCGCCGCCGGGAGGCACGTGTCGCCACCCCGCACGCCGGCGCGCCACGCGTCCGGCCACGGAGGACGCCGGGGAAGCTCCGGGAGCTCATCCTCGGGCTATAAATAGCCCCGGGCGCGCTCCCTTGAGCCCCATCCCCGCTCACTCGCTCCACGCATAGCACACGCCCGCTCGTCAGTGCCGGCCGAGCGCGAGCCGCACCGCCGCGGCGCGTGACCGGCTAAAGCTACGTCGGAGGCCCTGCCGCCGTGTCCCGGTGAGTTTCCCCGCGCCGCTGCCTCACCGCTGCTCCTCTTTCCCTCCACCTGCACCGCCGGCCAAGCACCGCCGGACCCCATGCGCCGCCGCGCTCCGGCGACCCGCTGGGGGTCCTGGCGGCCGCCGTCACGCCTAAGCGTGCTGCCGCACTCCACACACCGCCGGCTACACCTCCAGCGCCCCGCAAAACCCGAAACTCCTTCCCCGCGCCTTTCCCCTTTTGCGCCGCCCGCCGCTCGAACTCCGGCGAGCTCAAGCCGCCGCGGCGAGCCTCGCCGCTGCGCCAGAGCATGCCCAACCCTGCCGCTGTACTACCCTCTTTCCCCTACGCCAACCCCCAGCCTCCACCGTGGCTCAGCGTAGCCGGGGCGCCGAACTCCGGCGAGGCGCCCTGCCTCCGCCGCCGCGCGCCGCCGTGCGCGGCCGCACCCAGCCAGCTGGCGCTGGCATGGCGCCCGTGTGGCTGCCACGCACACCGCGGCCCACAGGCCAGCGGCACAGCCCGCCACCGCAGCCGCCATCTCCCCCTCTCCCCTCTCCCTACACCCGGTCCTCGTGGACCGCAGACCCAAGGGGTCGCTGGTCCACGGGCTGTGGACCACGGGTCCACAGAACAGTAACCGGCGCAGGGACCCCGTCCCTCATGGGCCCGCCTGTCTGTCTCTTTCCCCTGGGTTTTTGCTAGGTACAACCGGCCAAGTGCACACAGAAAGTTAATTCACCACCTTAGAGCTTTCTAAAAATTCCCAAAAATTCACCAAAAATCTTAGAATAATTCCTAAGCCTAGAAATACCTTTCTTTCCCAAAAACCACATCCACAACCCCTAGAGTAAATAATTACTCCTTCTAGGTTTAAATCCATTTAATAGAAAAGCCACCTTTAACCTTTGATTGGTGTATTGATTTGTGTGATTAACTCGCAGACTCTGACCCCGAGAACAACACCGAAGACCCGGATTACGAAGAGGAAGCAGGGGACGACCCCGATGCTGGACAAGACAAGTCCCGCCAACAATAATAATTATGAGAATTACTTTTATTATATAAGATGGTTAAACTGGAGAACCGGCACATGAATTGCACTGTATTACTTTAGACCGGGGAGTGGAAGGAAGATCCCAAGGAGGTGATTCTGTCCTAAGAGCCACTTCGGGTCGCCACTAAGGACCGGTTCACGGGAGAATCTTTCCATTGCTAGTACAGTCCCGCACGCCAAAAAAGCATGGCCTTCGGGAATGCTTATTTATGTGAGGCCTTGATCCACACCCCACTAGCCAGCCTTAGTAAACTGTCCTAAGGGGCCACGGTGGGCAACGGGACTATTGGAGACAGACCCCGATAGAGGGCTGGGTCTGGCCGGTACGAGTCGCAGGTGACAGGGTCGGTAGGACCTGGTGGCGAATGCCACGATATATATATTTTCTTGATGCATCAAGAATCTTTCCCCGAGAAGGTCCCTGTGTGGACGTGCGCGACTCCTACTTAGGCGCCAACAGCTTCCGTGGACAGAGCTAGGGAGAGGCTGTCTAGAGATAGACGCTGGTGGAAACGGATCTCGTAGGGCAGTACCGCCAAAGTACACGGTACGGGCTGACCGAATGCGGGACAGAGAAGTACGACCTCTGCAGAGCGACAAACCTATTTGGATAGCCGTGACTCTGGCAAGAGTCCAATTGGTTAAAGTCCCCGTCGATTAGATCACTAAAATAAACATAACCCGCGGACTTCCCTTACCGTAGGTTGATATACCTTTGTTCACTAATCGGGACTGGCAGGGAGGTTATGCCCCTCCAGGACCAAACTTATTAATCTATTAAATTACTTTGAGACTTGCTGAGTACCCCTATCAGGAGTGCTCACCCTTGCTTCCACTTCGTACCAGAGGATTTCGCCGAAGACGGAGCAGACGACGAAGGTCCGGAATGGTGACGTGCTCCACCACGATGCTGAGGCTCTACATAGTACTGGTAGTTTTATATTTTCTGAATAAGCGGAGGCTTTGAGGCCCGCTTGTAACCCTTGTACAGACTTTAAGCTGTACATCGATGTAAATTATCAATAAAAAGTTATCCGACGATGGTTTTCGATACCGCTTGTGTAGAACTACTTGCATTGGGGTTTCCGGGACTGATGCAGGTACTTGGGGAGTTCCGTATCACGGGCGTGCCCCACATACATCCTCCATGTTTGCCAACTCTACCTGTGCTTCAGGCCGGCTGAAGATGGAGGCGTCGAAGTCCACCCGGCAGCTGAGGCACATCTAGTGCTTTCACTGGAGTGAGCGAGTCAACCAACTGGATGTCAGTGTTTTCGCAGCTGCAACGAAGTTGGGTAGTAGTATATCCACGAATGTCTTTCGTGGTTGAAGTAAACACTTGACTGACTCATAGTGAGAGGTTAGACCCTTCTCCAGTGGTATACCAAGTTCTCTCGTTCAACTACACAATCAAAAGGAAAGTTAAATTCCAGTCCAGCAAATACAAGAAAGAGAAAGTAAAAAGTTTTGCTTTCCAATTCGAAAAGAGAACTCACCAGGAACCAAGCTATGAATTTCTTCCCAATGCCTCTCAAGCCCACAACAGCCACGTTTTCACTTCTATCCCAGAATATCAAAGTCATGGAAATTAACATAGTCTCAATATCTGGTGTTATGTATGCTATTGTAAATGAGTACAATGGCACTATCAGTCTGCTCAATGCTATGCTTCTCTAACACAGGGTTCTGTTAATTCTATAAAACTTTTCCTCCTAGAATGTTGACAATGTTGGGTCCATGTATGTGACAAAATCCCATCAGTGCACTAGCGCAGTTTGCTAGACTATAACCCACTAATTCAAATAGATTACAGAATAGCACCTCCCTACCTAATCTACAGTGTTGCAGATCGTGAATAATCGTTGGATCCCCAAAATTCAAACCACATACGTTTCAATCTGAACCCTAAACAGTCCTGGATCTCCAATTCCAAACACGAGACGTCCATGCCTCAATCCCATAAAGCGTAAGGGAGAGAAGGAACAACAACACTGGACACCTAATACCTACCTCGATGTGATCGGTGAAGCGCCGACGAGGAGTCCCGCCTCCGCATCCGCCACCAGCCACTTGCCCGTCCTGCCGCTCGCAGGTACGGCACCACGAGCTGGCCCCTCCTCCTGATGCGACGGGCAACACTCCGCCCCCGGCCCCTGCGCCCATGGTGAGCGGCGGTGGCGGCTCTCTGATGGATGCCGGCGACGAGCCTGCCGGGAGCCCGGGATGCCTCCACCTCCATCTGTATCGACTCACCAACACAGACAGGGGGAAATGAAGCACAGAGGGGAAGGAAGAGGCAGCAGAATGATGGGCTTCACCCGAGAGAATGACGGGCTCGACAATTATTACATAGCCATCGCGTCCGTTGCTTGCAGATCAGCTGACTCACGGCGTCGACTTATGCGGATACAAGATTTAAGTCGCTTTACAACGAGTAAATCTCACCTTGTAAGGTGACTTAGATTATGCTTTCACGTAAGTCACTTTTGTGAACCATTACATAGATATCCAATGCACACCATTTAAAACTGTTACGTGACTTATATTTTGGTTTCACATAAATCATCATTGCGAGCTATTGGATTTGTCCAGTTACAACCCGCCAAAAAATAAATAAATACTAGTAGTAAATAAATAGACGGATCATGTCCAGGCTGCTTGTGATGTTCCGCCCCACTAACGGTAACGGATATGTTGTGTTGTTTTGGACCCGATAGGCCATACGGAATGATTTGTTGTATTTGTTGGGCTTATGGGCTGTTGTAATCTATGTTTAGGCTGCCTCCACATCTGTCTGTTAGCGGACTACAAGATAACGGTACTTTTTTAAGAAAATAAATAAATAAGGCCAACCGGCCAATTAGAAACATGTAAGCCAACATAATTATACACAATTCCAATAAGATTTAGAGCCCCCGTTTGCCACTGTAATTATGAGCCATGTGGAAAAAACCAATATAACACAAAAGAAATAAAAGTGTTGTATCCATTAGTGTCGCCAAAAAAAGAAGAAATATGTCAAACAGTCAACAACACTGGATCCCACGCAACCTGGCGGCCGCCACCTCCATGGACGAACCTATATCAAAAAGCAAGAGAAGACATGATGGAGAAGATCTTAGAAGCCAGAACATCGGGAAGTGAAAATCAAATGGTGAAGGGTAAGTATCTGCCAGTATCTTGCTCATCTTGCCTTGGTTCTGAACAACAAAAAAGAGTATTCCCCTATTTAGGCTCATCTCGAACAGATAAAAGCATGTGGTGTAAATCGTATACAACATGAGGTGTATAAAATCAATAATCTTGTACTACAATTTTTTGAGAAAAATGTAATAAACAAGTGAAAAAGCAAACTGCTCATTGACACATCAAAGAGCCATCGTATTATCAAACAAATGGACAAACATAGCTTAGTACACAAAGAAATAGACAAGATATGAGCTACGAGTGACATACCCAATGCCCTGGGATTTAACACAATGCCTCAGCACATCAAGAGGTGGAGTCAGCCATCACACTGACATTGTAACCCATATCTAGGAAATACTCAGCAAGTGGACATGGAGTATGCATCTATCTGGAGAACACGATTGACTACATACAACACATATATGGATGGAAACTAAGAATGCTTTCGATTAGAGATGATAGATAATACAGCTATAACTCTCATGCTAGTAAATGATAAGAAAGCCAACAACTCAAGAACTTCCAATTCATAACCCCACTTTAGCAATGGAAAAACAGAGAGATGGTTAGAGAAAATGAGGAAAACATGTTCAGACAAATATCCAAATTCACATCTCAGCTCAAATTAGTACCTGCAGTCTACAATAGAAACAACAAGATCGAATCACTGGTCTCAACAGAGGATGGCTGATATGTTGTGGTATAGTTTCTCCTTCACATTATACTGCAATTCCTGTTAAACACAGTTTGAGTTTTAGTTAAATCATCACATAAATAAATAAATAAACAAATGCAACCTATCCATATTCTCTTAAGTTTTGTTGCGCCCTTTTCCACACATTAACTATTGGGGAGCTACCTCTTTATAAAGCATCCCTACATTGCTAAAAATCAATGAAAATGCAGATTTCCAATGGCGAGATAAGAATTAAGTTACAAAGTACGTTTACTGAAATTACATCATTGATTATTAGTGTAATTCCCAAGTTGGAGCATGACACGTCTGACAAAGAAAAACATATCAAGGCATATATTCCTCAATGACAAGTCTTGCGAAAAAAAAAATTGGATGTCTAACATTTTAAGTCAATGCCTCGTGTTCAATTAGGTTTGGGTCCAGCCCCACTAGATGAACATACAGGGTAACAAATAGGAAGGTGGCCTTTCCCAGATTTTGCTCTTACAAAATAGAGTAGCATATGATCTTTAAGCATGTAAATTGAAAACCTCCATAGACCATGCACAAGCTAACAATGCATGGTGAAATAAGCCGATAGCACACAAAGCATCTAAACCTCCATAGACCCTGCACAAGCTAATAATGCACAATTATAGAGAAGAATAAATCTAAATCTTTCTAAAAAAACTTGCCACTATGCCTCCCCTCTTGTCTAGCATACATTAAGTATGTCATGCAAAAGGAAGGCACATGGAAATAGTTACAGAAAACACAAATGGAATGTAATCAGAAACAAAAAACCATGTATTGCATATGCCTATGAATTATCAAAAAACCTGGTCAAGTAATGCACATTTTTTCATATTTACAGTGACAAACTAGAAATTTAAAATACTAAATGAGGGTGTAATTCTAGTATAAATTTCTTATCGTTTTATAGCCTCTAATCAGGAGTGCTGGGCTACACAACATTAATCTTTTGACACTCAATTTCCAAGGGCCTAAGTATAACAACTTAATTAACCACAAATGACGAAGACTATGCAGACACCATACTGAAAATTAACCAAAATCAAAACAAAGAACTATCATTCTAAAACAGAACAATGATGATAAACAGACAAATCAGAAGAAAAGGGTTACAGTTTACATGGAACTATATATAAGACCATACTTCTAGAACTAGTTGAATCCACTAACCACAACAAAAGTGCAAAACTAGGAGACAATCCTAGTTATAGATTGGTAGCTTACAGTTTACACGAAACTACCACACCATAAACCGATACTCACAACAAGATTTTAGGTCACTCAATAGAACATCACCTGGAAAGTGCAGCCTTATAGACTATTAACCTATCAATTCGAATAGTTTACTGAATAACACCTCCCTCCCTACTATTCAGTTTAGTATATGATGCACACGCTTATTGAATCTCGAATCACGTCTGGACCCAACCAAATCATTGGTTGCACAATGAATGCCACGAATCAAAAATAGCAGCACACACTTGGAGGGACCCAACAACAAAATCATTAAACGAGACCCTATACCTAAGATCCTAACCAGTGGCAAATTCTCAAATCTAAACAGACTGTAAGCCCAAACCCAAAATACTTGAATAAATTTACACTAGTATTTGTTCAAATTTAAACATCTATTCTAAAATTATAGTTGAATATGGGAATTTGTTTAGAGCATTATACAAAAATGATCTACAGGATATAAAAGTGAATTATCCAAACACACATATGTATCCGATCAACAACCAGATCAGATAAGTATTTTCAGGAAACACATAGAGCAGTGTTGGTTTTTTTTTTTTTCTCTCAAATCACACACAAACATAATATACTAGTTGCAGATATATTCAGGCACCTGACAGAACACTAAAACAAACTCCCTCAATTGCTGCTGCTCAAATTTCAGGCCAGAGAGAGATGTGCTTTAGTATTTGCAAATTCTAGTACAGCTGCAGCTGAAATTAAGTGATTCTCTCTTGACGTGCATAATAGATGTTCAACAAGTGATCCTTTGGAATACAGGGCGTCACCTAGAAGTGCACTAGCGCAGTTTGCTAGACTATAACCCACTAATTCAAATAGATTACAGAATAGCACCTCCCTACCTAATCTACAGTGTTGCAGATCGTGAATAATCGTTGGATCCCCAAATTCAAACCACATACGTTTCAATCTGAACCCTAAACAGTCCTGGATCTCCAATTCCAAACACGAAACGTCCATGCCTCAATCCCATAAAGAGTAAGGGAGAGAAGGAACAACAACACTGGACACCTAATACCTACCTCGATGTGATCGGTGAAGCGCCGACGAGGAGTCCCGCCTCCGCATCCGCCACCAGCCAGTTGCCCGTCCTGCCGCTCGCAGGTACGGCACCACAAGCTGGCCCCTCCTCCTGATGCGACGGGCAACACTCCACCCCCGGCCCCTGCGCCCATGGTGAGCGGCGGTGGCGGCTCTCTGATGGATGCCGGCGACGAGCCTGCCGGGAGCCCGGGATGCCTCCACCTCCATCTGTATGACTCACCAACACAGACAGGGGGAAATGAAGCACAGAGGGGAAGGAAGAGGCAGCAGAATGACGGGCTTCACCCGAGAGAATGACGGGCTCGACAATTATTACATAGCCATCGCGTCCGTTGCTTGCGGATCAGACGACTCACGGCGTCGACTTATGCGGATACAAGATTTAAGTCGCTTTACAACGAGTAAATCTGAGGTTATAAATCAAAATTGTGTAACAATGCCACTGTGGGTGCGAATATTGGGACAGAGAGAAATCAGCAAAGCAAGCCAACAAAAGGACATATGGTCGATAAATTGGTCCTTTTGCTTCATTCACTTCCGGGATGTGGGAAGCTACCTTGACTGGATATTTAGTGTTTCGGGATCTGGTCAATAAACTGGAACATGTTGGGAACGGCAGGCCAGGTATATTTATTATTTTGTAACGTATGAAAATCATGTAACGAGTCTTGGAATTAATGGAACTGATAAGTGATAAGTTTTGATCAAGGATCTCCTATGTAACGAGTCAACACCACGTTAAGGTACGCATATGTGATACACAGAATGAATGACGTTTTTCCTATCCATTTGTTACATATGATGAAGAGGCTAGCTGCTCAGCGAACGTATCCGCAATGACGGTTAGTTATTTTTTCTTTTTGATGAGGCGACATGGGGTGAGATGCCCACCAAAGCATGTGTATTAATTCGAACAAAACATATGAAGGCGCGCGGCAAATGCAAGGTGTCATGTTTTGGGGCACGCACAGGCGCACATCACTGGTATATTACAGCACAAACACTATGTTCGGGGAGGATAATTAAGCACGAGGGTGCACCTCACGTTAGACCACAAAGGAAGAGGAACCAGGAACGAAGTTCATCGGTGTTTACATGGTGCGGAGCGTGATGCACCTCAGGTCGGTCATTTGTGATGATGAGAAATGGGGGTGATGGCTCTTGTGGTCAAATTCGGTCCTCAGAATTAAAGCTGGCCATATCCAAATCGAACCATCTACGTCACGTTAGATACCCATACCCACCTAAACTCGTTTTCCATCATTAAACCACCAGTCCAAACCAATATACGGTTAATTCAAACCAAAAGAAACCAGAGCCTTGGACGCCGCCGTTGCACGTCAGGGTGGCGGGACAAAGTGCGCGGGCGCCGAGCAGCGGAGAGCGTCGTGGGGCGTCGTGGCATACATGTCCAAATTTTTTTTAAATGATACAGTACAACGCAGACGTTCACAACACGCATGCACACTCACCCCTATGAACACACGTATGCTAACCCTACCGCTATTAGCACCTTCGAAGGACTGAGCATCCGGCAGATCCGGAGATTCCCGAAGTCACCATTGGCGCCTCGTTGTCGACGGGAACGCCGCTTACCACTTAACGCATAACGTCAGTAAATCCTGAAAAATCTCAGGAAAAGATGCGAGCACCAGGATTTGAACCCTAGCGGGTAGCGTCCCACTGGACCGTCCTACCATTGGACTACAAGCCAATTCGCACATACATGTCCATCTATGCAGACCTACATCAAATTGGCCCAAACCGATCTTGGCTACAAACCAAATCCAACTAAATCATTTCCTTGGGCCAACTGTTTTCCACTAGACTAGGCCTAACTAGATGAAGTCCCAAATCGAAAAAAATCAGGTTGCAACCGACCCACTTCCAGCTTTACTAGGAAGTGTGAGCCACGTCGGTCCAATGCAAACCAGGGTAGTAGATGTCAAGTTCGCAACATGGCTTGGAAAAATGGCGTTAAAACTCTTTACAAAATGATGTTTGCAACCATTCCGTAAGTTCCTCACTATGGATGGAACTACGCCTTTTGGCAGATCCTTGGTGGCTTGCCACCTTGTGGCCATCTTGGTACTATGATTTTTTTTTTTTTTTTTTTTTTTGCGAAGGGTAAGAGCTTTATTACTCAAGGAGTATCATTACAGAGCCAAAGTTCAGCGCACTCAGGCGCTTGACCCTCACAAGAACCAGAAGCTCGCGTCCTAATTGCTAGGTGCGCTAGCTCATGTGCTACTTTATTCTGAGCTCTTCCCACTTTACTGAATCGGACACCACGCGAAGACCTCGCCACCTGGATGATTTGGGTGATCAACGGAGCCACCAGGGACCTGTCACGCGCCCGTGACTTGAGCTTCTCCACCACCGACGAGCAGTCGGATTCTATGATCACGTCACAGTCCGTCCAGCTGCTAGCAATCCTGACCCCGTCTAGGCATGCTTGGGCTTCCGCTTCCTCGGCATCGCGGCAATTGCAGAGCCATCTCCAGGCAGAGAGCAATGGCTTGCCTCTGCAATCTCTTATGATCACGCCCGTGGCTGCCTCACCCGTCTCGAGGATGAAAGCTCCATCCACATTAATCTTGATGGTCTCTTCGGCCGGCGGCACCCATCTTCCATCTTCCCGTTGCTTGCGACGAGAGCTCCCAGGATCTTCAGAACACCCAAGCTTCTGTTTTCCTTTCCCTTCCACTTCTGCATCCCGTTGCCAGATGGTGAATAGTGCATCGATGTAGCGCTCAAGGAACACCACCGAGGCATTCACCGGGATTTGTTCTCCTCTTTGCAAGATGCTATTCCTGACATCCCAACATCACCATATAAGCATAAGAAAATTTGAAACAAGGGTAATGTCATACCTGTCCAGAACTTGGAGAAGCCATTCAGGTCCGGTGGACCTTAAGTCCTTCTCCTCCGGCAAACAAATCCGACGCCGGCCTGAGGGCGACACGGGCGGCGACCCGACCGCGCCGCCACCCTCCCCCTCCACCTGCTCCCCCCGTCTCGCCGCCGCCTGAGCAGGCCGCCGGAAAAGTCCGGGCGGCCGCGAGGATGGCGGCGGCGGGGCCGCTGCAGCTTTGCCTCGCGTCGTGGGGCGCCGAACTCCCCCACCCCACACATGGCCGGAGCTACAGGCGCTCATGGGCCAGATCCATGCCGGGGGACAACGGATCCGGCGTCCTAGCGCCCGGATCCGGCCGGGCTCCCTGGCGGCGGGACCTCTGCGCCGAGGACAGCGGCAGGGACTCGCCGAGCCACGGCACGAGATCCATGCGGGGGTCGCCGGCACCCGCGCCCCGTGTGCTGGCTCCAGCTCCTGCTGTGAAGAGAAGCTTCTCGCCGGCGTGGGTACTGGCCGGCCGCTACGGGACCCGGTGACGCTAGGTCCGGCAGTCAGGGCTCGTGCGGGGCGACCGGCGGCGGCGCTAGCTCGGTGGACCGCGCCGCAATGGTGAGGGACGCCGTGTGGGAGTGGGCAGTCAACGCCCCAGCCACTATGTGCCCGGCTGTGCGGGTGTCTGCGTGCTGGCCCCTGGATCTGAGGTCACACAGGGAGCAACCACGGTCGCCGGCGCCTGCTGGTTCCCGTTGTCAGCTTTACAGGCCACTGGTGGGATCCACTCTGCGGACCTCTCGGCCACGATGAGATGCTAGTGCCCGACGACACCGGTGTGGGGGTTGCCGGCGAAAGCCAATTTGGTTCCTAACCAGTGACGACATCGACGCCTGCGGGTGCCGATCTCCTCCATGGAGGTGTGGTCATTGCAACTCCCGCACCATCTTGGAAGCAACTGTGCAGCGAAAGCGTCGCGCTCGGTGCGTGGGGAGGTGTTCACCCCCGCACAGCATGCTCTTGAGTTCTTCTCAAACCAAGGTGATGCTGCTTCGATGCTAATCTCTAGTTGTCCAGTAGTTTGGTATCGTGATCTGTGGGTGTGCCACAATTTGCCCTTGTGCTAGGGTATGTGTTGTCATTAGTGGGTTAGGCCACACCTTCGCCCTTGTGCTGGGGCCGGTTGTTGATATTCGTGGTATGCCACACCATCGTCCTTGTGCTAGGGCGCGACGCCAAATTAGACCTGCTGTAGGTAGGTTGGTGTCATGGTTTTAGCCCGGTTTTCCATATTAACCGTGCAGTGTTGGGTTTTGCCTTGTTCCCATCAAAAACGAGGCCTTTGATCTGTGGTTTGCCACACTTTGAATACAATTCAGGTGGGGATACTCTCCCCCCGGTGACCATTCAAAAAAAAACAAATCCGACGCCGCAATTCATGTCGCAGGGCCTTTGCATGTGGGCAGGAGATCACCGCATGGAAGCAATCCTCCTTTGGATCCCCACACAGCTCACAACAGCCATCTGTGTCAAGGTGTCTGTAGTGTTTATTAGCTCTTGTTGGCAGCCCATTCTGTGCTACCTTCCAGGCAAATACTTTCACTTTTGAAGGGACACAGGCTTTCCAAATCTTCTTCCATATGGGGCGCTCATTGCCTGCAGATGAGCTCGTGCCCACATTGCTAACATCATGATACTCCTGCATGGCCAACCTATAAGCACTGCACACCGAAAAGATACCAGATTTCTCATAGTTCCAAGCCAGCCAATCCTCACACGCAGCGGTGGGTAGTTTGATCTTCAGAATCTCATCAACATTGCAGGGATAGAAATATCTTCGCACAACTGCCTCATCCCAACCATTTGTCCCTGGAGTTAACAGATGGGCAACCCGACGTAGTCTACACTGTCTCATCACCCCAATGGGCTTCAACCCGTGGGGTCTTGGGATCCAATTGTCTCTAAAAATGCGTGTGGACATACCGTCCCCAATCCTCCATATCGCACCCTTCTTCAGTAGCTCTAGTCCGAACTCAATGGCCCTCCATGTCGGCGAAGCATCGCTCGCAGTCATGGTATCAAGCAAATTCCCTAACGGAAAATATTTTGCCTTTAAGATCTGAGCGCAAAGGCTGTCAGGGAACATTACCAGCCTCCAAGCTTGCCTTGCTAACAAGGCCTGGTTGAAGAACTTTAAATCTTTGAAGCCCATGCCACCTAGACCCTTCGGGCGAATCAATGTAGACCAAGGAATCCACTGAACTTTCCTTCGTCCTTTCTCCGCGCCCCACCAATACCTCCTGATAGCTTTCATTAGCTCCTCACACAACCCACCAGTAAGTTTGAAGACACTCATGATGTAATTTGGCAAGGCCTGGGCTACGGATTTAATAAGTACTTCCTTGCCTGCCAGTGATAAATCCTTCTCCTTCCATGCTGCCATACGTTTTAGGAACCTTGCTTCTAGAGGCTGGAACACGCCACGTTTCATCCGACCATGTGGAGTTGGCAAACCCAAATATTTCTCCTCAAAGTCAATTCTCTCCACACCCAGGACATCTCTCACAGCTTGTGCAGTCCCATCCATTCCACCCTCTCGCATGAAGAGGGAACATTTATTTTGGCTGAGTGACTGCCCTGTATTCTTCTCAAAAATTCCCAGCACCTCTTTAATACTGTGAGCCTGTGATAAATTTGCCCTGAAAAATAGCAGACTATCATCCGCAAACAGCAAATGGGAAACACTTGGGCCTCTTCGGCAAACTTTGATTCCTTCCAGCCGCCCTAAGCTTTCATAGTGCTTTAACAAGACAGATAGACCATCAGCAACTAAAAGAAAGAGATAAGGCGAAAGTGGATCACCTTGGCGTAGACCACGCGACGGGGCAAAGGGCGCCAAAGGCACCCCGTTGAAGCGGACTGAATAGCGAACAGTAGATACACATGTCATGACCTACTGCACCCATTGACTTTGAAAGCCTAGCTTCTCCAACACTTGCTTTAAAAAGCCCCAATCAACCCGATCATACGCTTTCGATAAATCCAACTTATATGCACAAAACTCCTCTCTACCACCTGTCCCCCTCTGCATTGCATGTAAGCACTCAAAGGCTATAATGGCATTGTCCGTGATCATGCGGCCTGGCACAAAGGCACTTTGCTCCGGGGCAATTATATCACCAAGTATAGGGCGTAGCCTATTCACCAGGCACTTGGAGATAACCTTATAAATAACATTACATAGACTTATAGGCCGGAAGTCCTTTAGCATCTCAGGATTATCACCCTTGGGAATAAGAACTATGGTTGTATCATTAATACCTGGCGGCATAATCCCCTCAGCGAAAAACCTCTTCACAGCACTGATAACATCATCCTTTAGTGTTTCCCAATGTCGTTGAAAGAATCGGGCCGGAAAACCATCCGGTCCAGGCGCTTTCAGCGGGCCCATTTGAAATAAGGCGTCTGAAATTTCCTGATCAGAGAACTCCTTGCATAACTGATGATTCATCTCGTCGCTTATCTTTGACTCAGTTAGTTCAATAATCTCCGCCGGGTGAACATTAGAGTCAGCAGTATATAAATTTTGAAAGAACTCATTGACAAGTTGTTTCATACCTTGCGGCGTCTCACACCAGACACCCGCTTCATCTTTCAGCTTCTTTATCTTATTCTTCCGAGCACGCCAAATAGCTTGCCTATGGAAGTAGCTCGTGTTTCTATCACCTTCCCGCAGCCATGCAATCCGGGATCGTTGTAGCCACATCATCTCTTCCCGGTACAATAGCTCATCCATCTTATCAGTAATGCGTCTGATATCTCGTAGCTCAGACCTTGGATCAGTTTTAAGCTCCTCCAGCTGCCCCCTTAACCTTTCAAGTTCAGCTGTCACTGAGCCAAAATTTTTCTTGCTCCACGCCCTCAGTGCTCCCTGGACGTGCCGAAGAGCTGCAGCTATCCCTCCCAGCCCTTCTCTGTTCGGTGCAGTGCACCAAGCATCCTTTATCTCCGTCGCCAAAGACTCAAGTCGTTCCCACATGATCTCATAGTGGAACACACGTGGTTTGTGTCGTTCCCAGCTCTCTTTCCTGATTTCCAAAAACAAGGGGCAATGGTCAGATCGTGAGGATACCAGGTGATGAAGAGACGCCTCAGGGAACATGTCCCTCCATCCAGTATCTGCAACAGCACGGTCGAGGCGGACTTTGACGTTTGCAGCACCACCTCTCCCATTGTCATACGTGTATGGGAGCCCTACAAAACCCAGATCAGTGAGATCACAATCAATTAGAGTATAGAGAGCCATTTGTCTTTCCGAGCGCTCAGTAGCAGAAAAATGTTCGAACCCCCACATTGCCTCATTGAAATCGCCCATTACCAACCAAGGAGCATCCGACACCGCACGCAAGCGACGGAGAGCTTCCCACATGCGGTGTCGATTTTCAGTTCTAGGTTCCCCATAGACAAAAGTAATCCGAAACCACGTATCATTAGGGCTCACACGGGTCAAGACATCGATATAGCGGAAATTCTTCTCTATTAAATTAACCTCAACCGACTCATGCCAAAACAAAGCTAGACCACCACTTCTACCATCACTATCATAGGCAATACAATTTTTCAAACCTAATCTCCAGCGTAACTTAGAAACTCGACTCTCTGAACAATGCGTTTCGCAAAGAAAAACTAGACTCGGGCTTTTTGCCCTTACAAGGGCCACAAGCTCTTGAACTGTCCGGGAGAGCCCGGTCCCCCGGCAGTTCCAGCTCAAGGTATTCATTTCCCCTGGTGGGGCTCCTCCTGAGCGCCTACCAGGTTGTCCGTCGCCATTCGGTCGTGTGCCGTCAGGGGATCACAGTGCATGCCCTTCCTAGCCAACAGACCGGCTTTGTTCTCCTCCACCTGCACGCCCTCCATACTGGGCACGTCCACCTTCATCTCGTCCCTGGCAGCCATGTCATTAGCAGCCTGCAGCTCCTTCTTGGACGCCCGCTGCTTCTCAATCTCCCGCGCCGCACACGGACTCTTGGTCAGCGGCTTTCCTTGAGCAGTGCTGGCTAGCTTCCTCTTTGCCTTCTGGAGCCTCTCCTGCATGCTCACGAACACCTTACCAGCCTCCAACTCCTTCTCTGCCTTTGACATGGAGCCGTCGGTGGAGCCGGCATAGGAATCAATCCCTGACACCCTTTCTCTCCCATACATGTTCTGCTGCTCATCACCAATACCGGAGCCCAGGTTATTCATGCTGGGATCATCTACTGCCATGCGCTGAACTCCTGTTGCTAACTCCTCAGTAGCCATGTGTAAACCACCATCCTTCCTTCCAACTCCCTTCTTTTCCGTTTCGCCCAAAGCCTCACCACCATCCCGGCTGCGTGTCCTTCCCGGCAGTGACGACGCCGAGAAGGATGCGGCCCGCTCCTTTTGCAAGCCACAAAAATTCAGGCCCCTACGCGCAGTTGGCACGGCGGTATATACTGCTAGCCTTCTGCCCATCTCCCTCTTAAACGGGGACGAACGGAGCTCCGTCCCATACCGGAAACCATCCACCTGCAAATCCTCATCAGGGCACTCTCTTTCTGCGTGGCCAATCCGTCCACACACAAAGCAAAAGTGCGGAACATTCTCATACGTCACCGGGAACTCCATCTGCCCCCTCCCCTTCACCCTGATTTGAACACTTGGTTTCAAAGCTTCAGCCAGCGGAAACTCCACTCGCACCCGCTTAAAATCCTTCAGTGCCTCCCCAATCTCCATCACCTTTCCCACCATCGCCCCCAGGGCGTTCATAAAACCAGGGATCTGCATTGCAACTGGCACATCATAGATACGTGTCCACAGCGGGATGGACTCAATGATAACTTCTGAAAGCCTAGTAAAACCATCATAGGGAACAACAATCATCGCATCACCTTTAAACTTCCACAGGCCACCATGCAGAACGAAGTTGAGATCTTTCTCTGTCTTGAACTCAATCAAGTACTTGTTCTCTCCAAGATCCCTTGTAGCCACCTCCCCCCATGCATTACAGAGCTCATCAAAGGTAATCTTGGACTTGACAGTACGCCTAGAGTAAAAACGAGCAACAGCCAACCACTTCGACGCCAACCTGGCAGTGGAATCTTCCTCAAAGACAAACTCATCTATCTCCTCCTCCGTCTCCTTCGCAGCCTCCTTCCCGTGCAGCACCATCCTGTTCTCCAAGTTTGCCGCTGCAGCCTTAGCTTTAGATCCACCATCCCCTTCAGCGCCGGCCGCCACCGGCGGCACTGGATTTGCACAGAGCTTGTCGCCCTCCAACTCAGCCGCCATCTTCTCACCAGCAAAGCTCATCTTCGTGTCCATCACCAAAGGCTCACCAACGTAGTCGCCCAACGATCACCGAACTTTGGCTTCAGGTGGGTAATCTCCTCACCGGAGACCCCTTATCACCCCCCACCGCAGAACTTAGATCAGAATGGGAGAGAACGAAGGTCGGGCACAAAGGCAAGGGACGTACACCAAACCCTAGACCGGCACACCAAGGATATAACCCGTGCTGATGCAGCCGTGAAAAGCACGGACTCCACAAGAACCGTCAGATTACCCGAGATCGAACTTGCAGACGAAGAAACGCAAACAAGGCAAAACCCTATCACGAAACCCAACCACGACCAAACCCTAGATGGATTTGTCGCAACCAGCAGACACGCTACCCTCACGATCCCTACCACCGTACGCCGGCGGTGGCAAGCAGACCGGGACACGCAGACCCTAGCGGAGGAATCCGCCCGAAGATCGGCAGTCGCCGCAAGGTCGCCTCTCCGTCGCCTCCGCCATTCCCGGAGCTACGTACCGGTTCGCGGCCACCCCCTATGGCCCTTGTCTTGGTACTATGATATCCTCCTTGAAGTGCACATGATTGCTCTGCTGCAACACATACCTCTCGAAATGGATAACTTGGGTAGTTGATGGCCTCTGATTGACTTTTCGGCCATCGAAATATTACTTAAGCCCCACAACTTTATCCCATGTTACAATTCCTGCAACCTTGTTATGCAGGCACTCTAGAGTTCTTGGCACCTCCCAATCCCACGAAGATTTTTGAAAAATGAGTTCCAGCATTTTTGAGACCCTAAGATTGTGGATGCTAATCGCCACTCTTGTTCTCTTCTCCTCACCCCATGTGACATTACATAGCATGCATGGTCTTACAAACCAAACTATAAACACGCAAGGTACGTGCATATTGATTATAACCTGGCTCCCGTTAAAAAAGCACATGTATACTAGAAAAGAAATAAATATGCCTCTCAATCACTAGGAACTTCAGCCTTCATTAATTGTCCTACTGTAATGCTCTGAATCGAGCGTCCGACAGGTGAGAAAAAATCGGACGCTCGTGTGTGATGTTGCAACAGTTGGTTTTTAGGTGGTGTTTGGTGGGACGGATGAGGTTGTATGGGATAGATCATCCTAGATGGATAAGGGATTGATGGGATAATCAAGTATGACATGATACAGGTTGGATGTTTGGTTGGTTGTACTGTATGGGATGATACATGATTTTTGTTTGGTTGGCTGTATGGGATTGTGTGAGTTGGTACATGTATCATGTTTGGTTGGATGTACCACCCATCCAATTTTTGTTTTTATGTTATCCCACACATACGTACATTTTTTTTACAATAATTTGGTAAATATAAATGTAATAAATGTGAATTAAAATTAACCATGACAAGCCACTGTTAAGATGAACTTGCTTGAAGCCTGTGGAGGTTTTAGTGCCACTAGCAACTAGGTCAGCCAAGAACTTGATTACAAAGCCACACATTGCATTGGACCAATGGACTTGTCCAGCTCCACCATTGCCTGCCATGTTGTCTCCATGTTGCTCCAGGTCCATGGCCTATGGAGTTGTAAAATATGAAAAAGAAAACCAAGATAAAATGTCACAGCAATTAATAGAGTACAAAGCAAGGACCTCTCTTAAGCCGTATCATTTTGATGCAGGTTGTATCATCCTTGTAAATTCTTGTGTTTAGGTAGTCAATCCTTTTCTTATCCTTTTCCTCCATTGGAGCATATGTAATGCGTTTCCTTTTTTTGTTTAGTCTGGACCGAATAAACAAAACCACCATACAATCCGCTAGATATGTAGCAGCACTAATTAGTACATTATATTTTTTACATTAAGGTTAAAACCTGTCTCCGCCACTCCAGTGGAGCGCTTACAGCCAAGAAAACTGGCCCAAAAGCCAAAACTTACATGAGTACATAGACTCCAAACCTCAAAAAGAGGGCCAAAACAAGAAAGACGAAACTAAGCTAAGAAAGAAAGCTAGAGACTAAGCTTCAAACTTCTTCAAAGGCTTTGCTTCATCATTGTCTTGATTGTCGAACTAATTAATCTTGTCACTTGTCGCGTAGATACCGCACTAAGTCGAGATGTCCAACACGAAAACAACACTCCTTATTCAAAGCAATAAAAACCCATTGGCCTTTGTCGATCTCACAAAGCAGTCCATGTCGTAAATCCAAGGACTCCAAAGCGACACCCCTTCAGGAGAGCATTGTAGACGCAGTTGTCACCCGAACCATTAGTTCTTTAGTTTTCACCTGGAGAATTCCCTACGTGTAGTGGTCCTCACAGCAATGCCTTGAAGAAGGAGGCCAATAGTACCGCCATCGCCAGCCACGGTTGGAGACCGAGCTGAGCTTTCACCCGAGAACCTACACATCCTGACGACCACCCACCCTTGTCACCGCCGCTGCGCTGCCACAAATCCCCAGACACCTGAGTCCGTACCAGGCACTTAGGCTCTAGCAACGTCCAGGTCTCCAGCTTCCTGCGACTGGCACAGCGTGGCACACAAAAGAGTAGGCATAGACACTTGTGAGCCGACAAAAATGACCAAAGAAACCCGGCTCTGCCTCTATCTTCCTGCCCGCCGACTCTACCAACTTAGGACATCGTCGATCCATGGCACCATGAGAGCTCTGCAGATCCAGGGGAGGGAGGGGGAGGGGAGTGTGCCCAGACGCCGCCCCCGTCGACACCTGCCGCCACTGCTACCGCCAACCGCCGGAATGGGAAGCGGGACGGAGCTGAGCCGCGCCGGCTTCCCCACGCGAGTAGGTCACGGCGAGGTGACCCCGCCCGGCTGCGGCCGCCGTCGAGGTTCGCTGGAGGTGATGTCCGGGCGGAGCCTAGCTGCCCCGCTGCCCGCCCCACAAGCTGCAGCCCCGACGCCCCGCCGACGGTGGGGGATGGGGAATAACGCCGACGTCGGGCCGCCCTCACCCTGACCACCACCACTACCAAACTGGACGGGCGCCCCCAACAGCGCCGCCACTGGAGCCAGCCGGCGCCGCCTCGGATCCGTGGCCCCGGTCTTCGCCGTCGCAGAGCGCCGCCCGTGCCGGCGAGCGACCAAGGGTGACCCCGACCGCCGCACCCGTCAAGATCCGCCACCGGATGAGGAGGAGAGCCCCGTCGCTGCCTTCCTCGCGAGCCACACGGACTTTCGGCGGCCCGCTCGGGCGACGGCGCGGCACGGAGGAGGGGGAGGGTGGGGCGGCGGCGGCTAAGATCTGATCTAATTTAAACAACAGAATATAATGACACGAAGTAGCACACACAAGTGGAGGACAGCATATCAGCTTGCAATAAAAAATCACCAAGCCCGAATCCCAGCTTGCAATAAGAATTCATCAAGACTGAATCGCATCTGTAATGCCAAATAGTTAAGAAATACAGGAGAGAACAACCCGGATGCTGTAATGCAACGAATCGATCTATATTAAGTTGAGAATCCCATAACACAACTTCGGATTTGAACAGCACAAACCCCCTTTCGTGGCCTATGATTTATTCCATTCAAGTACAGACCACGTAACCTTGGCAAGTACCAATCAGATAGAGGGATGGCGAGGAGGGATCAATTACCTGGGGAGTTCGTGAAGCGCCGCCCGAAGAGAACGCACGCGCAGCAGCAGTCCGTGCGGTTCCGGTGGCTCCTGCGGAGGGAAGGCCGTGTCGCTCGTCCTGGATGGCGTGGTTCGATGTATCTATAGGGAATATTCGATGGCCCTGGATGGTTCGCTCCTGGACAAGATGGTTCGATCCGGCAACCAAAAGTTCGGACGGGTGGGTCCCACGTGGCCATCTAGGATGCACCGGTACATGTATGGTTCGGTCAAGTGAAGCAAACACAGCCTTAATGTTTCACTTGCTGATTTTTTATGTTGCACCATTCTGTTCTGTGAAACATCGCTCAATGTTACGGCGGTAATGTTTACTACATCGCATCCAGACATCTCGCTATGTTTCAGTAGAATTTTTTCTGTGTTGCAGTTGAATTATAGTGATGTTGCAATAGCTTTGTTTTGATGTTGTACAAAATCGAACTATGTTGCATGCAACTGAGATCCGATGTTGCCACGGGAATTTTTACTCCCCGCGTCTGGGTGTTTCACTGTGTTCTAGTACGTGGTTACGGATATTGCAAACATGTATTGTCGATGTTTCAACGGACCATCCAATGAGAAATTTCCATCCGACGTCCCGGCGCTAGCACGCCCTATTGTCCTATTATTTTGGCCTCGTCATCTGCATCAGATTCGTTATCCAGCCTATTGAACAAAACCGTGCAAGCAAACCAGAGGAGGCCTAAACACGTGCTCCTCTGTTGCTCAAGTACAAGAACAAAACCATATAACCAGCTTTGTTTACCGAACTGAAGTTTAGTGGGGGTAGACAAAGCATGGGGGCATGCTTAGATACCCAAATGTTTGATATAAAGTCTCAAACCTGTCAAATTACCTCTAATTGAAACAAATTCAAGACAAATATTGTAGTACTCAACAAGATCTGCAACTTCATAGTTGAAAACATTTTTATTCAAGATTGATTTAACGTGCAAACATTACATATAAGATTCGAAGAAATGAATACTAAAGGATAGCATCCTTGTAGTCACAACATATGGTGTGGTGGTAATTAAGAAAGCTACACATGAAGGATGAGATAGTGAATTCGAATCCCGATGAATCATGTTCACTCATTTTGCATGAAAAAGACATATGTGCTTGTGATGGAAGATTGTATTGTAAATTTTTAGGTAAAAGAAGTATTCCTTTTGTCACCATTATCGACTTTTATTCATTTTTTCTAAAACAATCAATTATAAAAAATTTCACTATCATGATATAGTATATAATTACAGAAGACTCTGGAAATGGATTAAAAAATTGGCAGTGATAGGGGTTATCTAGCCGGCGGAGAGAATGGTTTCAAGCTTCGGGGGAATTCTCCACGAGGTCAGCATATAGGTCCTTTTATATTGGTTCCATCTCTTTGGAACCATGGAAGCGAATCTGGAACTCTTGGCATGGGCACCTACGAAATGCAGAAAGTTTGTTTGGTTAGCAACGTAAGAAAGGATTTAACTCCATGGTCATGCTTAGATCTTGCATTATTTAGAAAAAACGTAAAGCTTGTGTGTTTCATGGCTCTCATACAAACCTTCATGGAGTTCTACAGGCTTGCATGGATGAATCCCACCTCTGGCGATTAGCTGGAGCCAAGGGTTTATCAAGTTTGGGGCTGGGAAGAACTATGATTTAGATTAGGTAGGTGATAATTGGTCAGTTGTTGCCTTTTTTGGTTTTGTATAGTTCGCTTTTAACTTTGAACCCATCTTATATCACTATGGTCCAAGTTGAGGTAATGCTTTGTAACTGGACTGCTCTTTCTGCTCTCCTGCGTGTTCAATAAAAAAATAGTAGTGGTTTCATTCAGTGTTATCATGAGTTTCAATTCCCTATGCGTGGGAGGGAGATTTTAGTTATATTGGGCATTGTCAAAATGCGATTTATCCAACTCTGTTTGTGCCCAAAAAAAAGAAAAAAATTGAGACATGAGATTTCTCATCCTCCACCATTAGAGCAAGTGTAATAAAATTATTTAGGAAGGTCATAAGGGTTGCCACGTTAGATTGACTAGTCGTCAACCCGTGCATTCAAATGGCCGGCTAGTTTAGAAAATAAATTTTATTGGTTTCTCGACAAAATTATATAGAAGAATTTTTATAAATAGAAAATGAATGTCTAACTGCAGCATTTCAAAGAGGTAGTGAAATTTTGACTTTACCTTATTTTAACTTTACAACCATCAGGAAGGGGATTAATATCCTGATGATAAAGTTAACTCAAGATGACCGGCTGGCATCAACAACGCGGATGCGGTGGCCTTTGGAGGTCAATCCTCACTTAGAAGCAGCCATAGTCTCAGAGTGAGGTATTTGTCATTTACTCATTTCCTAGCGCCTCCCAACCCAAACATCCTTTTCCCACATAGCGTCTCAACTCTTGTGTCCTATGGCTAATCAAAATCAACATGCTCGCTTTCTTACAAGCAAATAGTGCAAAGTATTGAGAAGTGATGGTATCAACAAACATTGAGCAAGAGCTTTTATAACAAGCAGCCTTGGTATCACAAAGCTTCAATGAATGGTTACAACATGGCCAGCCAGCCTCCCTAGGTGGCCGTGGGCTGAGCTGAATGTCAGAAACCCTGTGTTTCATAATTATATCTAACATTTTCATGCAGATTGTTAATGTTTGTACGGCGGACTTTAAATGCAAAAACAAACGTTATTTTTCCAAGGCGCACAATAGAAACTAGGTGGAGAGACGCGCTTTGCGCGTCCGCTCCAGAGTTGCATTGCCAGGTTGCCTGATTTAAAGAAACAAAGTTTTTTTTTAAAAAAAAGAACTGAAGTAACGTGGCCTGTAGGACCCAGGATGGATGGATATGGTCAGGCTTTCAGGTTTGAGGTCCTGTTTAGTGGTTACGGGGAAATATCTCGAATCCTCTCGTCTCTTTCGAATTCTGTCGTCTCTTCTCGATACGGACGCGGGATGCCACTATCCGTCTGCTCCAGGCGACGCCGCGTCCTCGTCCGGCGGTCGACGACTCAACGTCCGCTCGCGCTACGCACCAGCCGCGTCCTCGCGCGGCACGTCAGGCGCGGCCGCCATCTGCTCTCGCTGTCACCGTCGACCTGTCCAAGATGGCGGGTGGCCGGCCGGGGAGACGCGACCGGGCCTAGCCCGCGCGAGGCAAGGCCATGCTGGCGCGGCGGCCCCCGGCAGCGGAGCTCACTCGCGCGTGCTGCGGCGGCCCCGGCGGAGGAGCTCCTGCGCCTGCTGCTCCCTCCCTTCTCGCCTCGCTCCACCGGCCCGCTCTCCCCGTCTCTTCTCCACCCCGGCCGCTCTCGTTCCCCGGCTCGCTCTCCCCGTCTCCTCCCCGCCCCGACGGAGGAGCCGAAGCCCGCGCGAGGCAGGACCACGCCGGCGCGGCGGAGGAGCCGAAGCCCCGGCGGCGGAGTCGAGGAGGCAGCGCGGGGCGGGTTGGGTTCGGGCCGATGGCGGAATCGAGGAATCGAGGAGGCGGCGGCGTCGAGGAGGTGGCGGAGGCGTCGAGGAGACGGTGGACGGCTTCGATCCGGCGCGGTAGGGCAGGCGCACGCGGGCCGTGGAGGAGAGCCGTCGCGAGAGCCTGCCGGGCGCCTAGTGGAGGAGGGGGCACCCTGGAAGAGATCTCCTGCTCGGCGCCATGGAGGAGCTCCCCTGCTCGGGCCATGAATGGGGCTCCCTCGAGCTCGGACGACCTTCTCTCTCCGAGCTCATGCGCCTGCTGCTCCCTCTCTGCTCGCCTCACTCCGCGCCGCCGTCGAGGAGCTACGCCGGGCCGCTCTCCTCGTCTCCTCTCCACCCCCGCTCGCGACTCCACCCACCCACCGCCGCGCAGCGCTTGCTCTGCCCGGACCGCCACGCACCGACCGCGTCGTTCCGCACCTGGCTCGCGCAACGCTTCTTCGCAGCCGCCTTGCTGAAATGGCGCGGTCGGGATACGACCGGACGGGGCCGCGCGGTGCTGTCAACGGTGAGGCGGCTTGCCGGGGAGGCCACGGCGGGCTTAGCGGAATGGCGAGGACGACGGCAGCGAGTGACGACGATATATAGACGGACATGACGATATATAGATGGACATGAAATGTGCTCGAATTCGATGGGAAGATTCAAGGTTCTTCGCAGTAATGTTTTTTATTGTTGTAGTTGTGGGGTCCACGCGTCAGCGTCCATCTACAGTGCCTCGAGGCCTGAGCGATCGCCGATTCTTGGCGCTTTAATATAGGATAGTAATACCTGTAGCCCTAAATAAATAACAGATATATATTGAGGAGGCTCTGGTTGTTCTGCCTAATTTAGTGAGCAAGGCATTGGCGCAAAAAGCATAAGCCATAGCACCGACTACAAAAGAAAACAATGCATTAATCCATTTTTCTGAAATATCAGGGACAACTGATCTTATTAATTATCCGGCTGTCCGACTGACAGCAGGGCCACTGAGAGGATGGTTCCGGGAAGCGGATTCGTCATGCTCTACGTGCCATTTACTAATAATGTATTAATATCACGCATCCTAATCATCGCATGTCAAAGAATCTCTCATGTAAGCTTAATCAGCTTCTTACTCATACATGTTCCGTTCATGGCTTTCCAGGTTGCCCAGCAAACGGGCAAGGCACCCAAAGTAATTTTTTTAACTAATAACCACACACGGCATGTGAGTTTCATTGATATTGCAGAAAATACAAGACTATATCCCTGTAAGGTCATAATTAGACAAAATAAAATAAAGAGAAAACAACTAACAACCAACAGGTCGGATTTAGATATCGACAACGCAGCGCACAGGCAATCGGTCGGATTGGAGCAGCACACCACCGAAATCAATCCGTGCTGCAATCATTCGAGCACTAGAACGCACCACCATTAGTAGGGCAAAGGCCTACAGAGGATAAACCATTGTCACCAACAGCGTTGTCGTCATTCGTATATGTGGAGTTGAATAGCTCTGCTTCAAGCAATAACTTGAGTGCTATCTCATTTGCTTCCGGGTTTTCAGGAATGTGTTGCGTTAAGTGCATTTGGGATGCCAATTGAGTACCGGCAAAATGAGATTTATCCTACTCTGTTCTAGAAAAAAAATGAGGCCAAGAGATTTCCCTTTATCAATCATTAGAACGACATATATATATATATATACACATTACAGTAATAGTGCAGCGAAAGCACAAGTGGCATGATGTGGGTGCTTCAGATAAATGAATTTTTCTGTTAAATGAGTAATAATTCAAACCTAATGAACATAACATAATTCAAAAGCGATAGGTACAGTTGCCAGTGTGCCCGGTTGTCTGTGTTATGGTGCAAGAAAGTTTATTTGGACAGCCAAGCTTAAAGAGCCTACAAGATTTTAAACTTTTTTTTTCTTTTAACATGTTGAAGGAAAGAACTCAGAATGTTAGAAAGAGTAAACAAATTAAAGGGTGGAGTTCGGGCCCAACATTTCTAAAACTCTATAGTTCCGAGCGCATAATAACATCGTAGTTTCTCTAGCAAGGGCATGGCAGAGAAATGACATGCAGATCATGCGGAAGTCTCGATTCACAGCACATCCAAATGAACAACCAAGATCATGAGAAACTAGGAGAAAACCCCACGCAGTTGCACGGGCTAGCAAACATATATATTTTGCTCATAAAACAGTGGAATGCATTAAAAATATTGGAATTCATAGATACTTCCAGTAGACATATGTAACTATATTGTGCAATGGTTTCATCGTAAAATACATGATTGTTGCAGACGGAAAACATTTCATCAATTCCTGTACACATGTGACTGTGATAGCATCTAATGAGCATAAAGTTTGAGTTCGTATTGGTATTCAAATCTCCAATCTTTAGAGCAGCACCAAGCCAAAATTGACATTTTACAATTTAACCTGCATCCAGAGAGGATATTTGTGTTAATATTTAATGATGTGAATCGTATATATGCTTTCAGCTTCCATATTACCAAAGAAGTGACAAATCAAGATGAAAAAAAATCTGCAGGTGTAGTTATATCCAAGTATATCAGCATTATATCCAAGTAGTTATAAGGGCCTAATAAGGCCTCTTGAGAACTGGAACAAAGTAAAATGTTGAATGGCTTATTTACTTAGACATTAGACCTAAATAATCTGGAATACACTGTCAGACATATATTTAAGGCAAGTCATAAATGTCAAGTTGCAACAACATTTTAAGAACAAAGCTTGCCCTGTACATGAACAGAGTAGATGAATTATCTCGAGATGGCAAACGGCGTGGCCTGACCAATCGGCATGATAGAAGCAGAGGTTCTGAAACAGGGCTCCATAACCTAGAAATTATTCATTAATTCATTAGTGGGGGTGCCTGCATCACAAAACAAAGCTAATGGATAGTTTTACAAAAACATATCAAATACGAATGCTGGGACAGTTAAGTAAATCCTCTCATCGATGGAACATGCAACATTCGATGTACATATGACTTGTTAATCTTCCACTTGCGGCCTCTATTCTTCTAGAAATATGCAGGGAAAACATCAATGATATATATGATGCAAATGATCTCATATAGTACCCTGAAGAAAGCACAGAAGTAAATCATGGCTGTGTTCTAAACATGCAATTGTCACTACGATAGAAAAAAGAAACGTTCGCTGAACTTGTAGTTTCTAAACTCTAGCAGCATAATCCTATAAAAATCCTATACAGTCCAACTACACAATGTAAGTTATATACCCTAGTGTAGATCTTGACATGTGAGTAGCAAATAAATTGGGTAATGTGTATTAGCAGCAGCAACACCTGGATCGTCAAGAAGAGGCTCTAACAGGTGTGAACACATAGAATATCACAAATCGATAAGCATCAAGTACAAATCAGCAGAAATCAAAATGTTGAGCAGGGGATGCCGTCGTCGTTCTGACTGAAGACTGCAGGGACCAAGGAGGGACGGAGCTGCGCGCCGCCCGTCGAGCAGCCTGAAGGGGAGGGACGGAGTGGTTGGTGCCGCCCGCTGGGATTCATATTTGTGCAACTACAACCTGCAGGCATGCCCGGAACGGCACCTCCGCCCGCCGGCGTCGTGCCTCGCGACGCATGCCCAGATCCTTCGGCCTCCGCGTCCAGGCTGGGGCCGGGGGTTGCTGCGGGTGGGAGAACGGCCGAACGGGAGAGAGGGAAGGAAAGCAAGGGCTAGAGATGGGAGGGTGGAGCGCCCGCCGCCGGTTGCTTGCTGGTCTGGAGGAGGAGTCGGGTGGGGGACGGAGCGGGGGAAGTGGAAAAAAGCATCCATGACGTTGATTGGAGATCAAACGTCTGTAATTGGAGAGCGATGTGGCTTCGCGAGGGAGGAGAGATTGGTATACACAAACAATGATCACGGTAGATGAGCATGTACATCATGAGCAACGAGCATGCAGATCAAAGCAAAAAGCACCACATTTCCCGACGAGTCCTATGAAATTTTCTAATGCCTCGCAACGCCAGCACAACGTCGTGACGGAACATGTAAGAATGAACCAGCCCTATTCCAAGAACCATGTGGAATGTAATTTCCTAGTGCCTCGCATGCCAAATATCTTTTTCCCTAGAACCATCCCAGACTATTCTGCAACATGGGTTAATTTTATGTCTTTTTTCTTAAATGCAAATAGCGAAAAACATCTAGATGTCGATGTTCATATCAACACACATTGTGCCGCACCTTTTATAACAAGCTTCGGTCTGCTTCTCAGCAGAACTGGGATAAATACCCTGCGGGCTGCAGGTCACTATTTTTTTTATTTGGTGATGGTAGCTATTTTTTTACGTTCATAACTGCAGATTGTACATATATATTTGTTATGTGAACCAAAAGGAAAAAGACTCGTGAGAGTGCTCATTATTACTTCTAGTTCATCTTCAGGGACGAACGAATCGAGTCATATTGTATTTTACCGACATCGGAATCCTCTACCTATTTTTTTATAATTTTTATTCCCAAATTTATTTTTTTTCTAGGGAGAACCATAGCCTATTGGATTTTACTCAGTCGCTCTAACCACTAGGCTAAAGCACATTCACAATCGATTCATATTATTGCTTTTAAGTTGTTGATAAAAAAGTGATGTTTGATGTCTGTTCATTAAAATTTAATTTGAAGTATACAGTTCATTAATAACAAAGCATGCAGATCATATTTTCGTAGTCCAAAACAATTCAAGTGAGGAAAAGGTTGCGCGCTGGTCAGATAAAGTCAGTGCATTCTTCTCCACTAAAGCCCTGTTTAGTTCGCGGAAAAGCGTTCCCTTTTCACGGAAAGTTATCCACCTCGAGAACCGTATCGGTTCATTTCTATCTCTATGCACGCTTCCATATAAAGATTATTTTTCCGTACTTTTCACCCCTTTTTCTACATCTAAACACAGCCTAAAAAGAATCTACAGCTGCCAATACTTAGAAGTGCATCCATGATAAATTGTATCACAGACAAAAAAAAAGTTATTCTGTCCCAAAAAAATGATCAGGTTATACAGATAGAGTGTTAGTGAGCACAGAGTGGGAACAAAAATTTCCTTTGGCTACGGTTCAGGCAATGACTAGAGATATTTCAGATCATACACCTTTGCTTTTAGATTCAGGAACTCCTGCTCATCGAGGTAACCAACAATCCTTCAAGTTTGAATTATGTTGGTTACTACGGGAAGGGTTTCAAGAGCAAGTAAAGGAAGTCTGAAATTCAGAAACAAATGGAGCAAATTCTCTGCAAAAATGGCAACATAAAATAAGGCATACTCGAAAATACATAAGAGGCTGGGCTACAAACATCAAAGGACAAAATAAGAAAGAGAAAGAGGAAATCACAGCAATGATTGATAGTTTAGATAAAAAAAAGCAGAACATTCGATCCTGTCACTAAACGAGCAAGACATGCTTCGTTGTTTAAAAGATAGAATCTCTCATTTGTTGAGAGAAGAAGAAATTGCGTGGTTTCAACGCTCAAAGACAAAAAACCTGTTAGAAGGTGATAACAATACTAAATATTTCCAGATTATTGCCAATGGTAAACATAGGAAAACACACATTTTCCAGTTAGAAGGCAACAATCAGATCATAAAAGATGAGGAGGAGTTAAAAGAACATATAACATCATATTACCAAAATTTGTTTGGACCTCCTGAGGAAAATAACTTTACAATGTTGGAGAATCGCTTTGATGACATACCGCAATTATCTGAATTAGAGAATGACATCCTTGTAGAGAGGTTTACAGAAACAGAGGTTAAGGAGGCTATTTTTCAAATGGAACACAACAAGGCGCCTGGACCGGATAGTTTTCCAGCAGAATTTTATCAAGTGTTCTGGGAGGTCATAAAGGCTGATTTGATGGCCATGTTTTGTGACTTCTATAAAGGAGAACTACCTCTCTATAGCCTCATCTTTGGGATTATTACTCTGCTCCCAAAATGTCAAGAGGCTATCAAGATCCAGCAATATAGGCCAATTTGTCTCCTAAATGTGAGTTACAAAATTTTTACAAAGGTTGCAACAAATAGGATTAATAAGGTGGCAAAGACGGTCATTCGACCATCACAGACAGCCTTTTTACCAGTAAGATATATTCTGGAAGGAGTTACAATTTTGCATGAAACTATCCATGAACTACATAGAAAGAAGTTAAACGGGGTCATATTCAAAGTTGATTTTGAAAAGGCTTATGATAAAGTTAAATGGCCCTTCCTCCAACAGACCCTCAGGATGAAGGGTTTCTCACCTTTGTGGTGTCAATGGGTTGACCAATTTGTTTCTGGGGGTAGTGTTGCAGTAAAAGTGAATAACGAGGTGGGTCGCTATTTTCAAACAAAAAAAGGAGTACGGCAAGGAGATCCTCTGTCGCCAATCCTTTTTAATCTGGTGGTGGATATGTTGGCTGTATTCGTATCCAGAGCCAAAGAGGATGGTCAAATACAAGGACTTATTCCACACTTGGTAGACGATGGCCTCTCAATATTACAATATGCTGATGACACAATCCTTTTTATGGAGCATGACATTGAACAAGCCAAAAATATGAAAGCCATGTTATGTGCTTTTGAACAACTCTCAGGGTTAAAAATTAACTTTCATAAGAGTCAATTATTTTGTTATGGAGAAGCCAAAAACTTTGTGGACCAGTATTCACAGATCTTTGGGTGTGAAATGGGTCACTTCCCTTTTAGATACCTTGGGATTCTAATGAATCATAGAAAACTTAGTAACAGTGGTTGGAAAGCAGTTGAGGAGCGTTTTCAAAAAAAGCTCAGTAGCTGGAAAGGAAAACTTTTGTCCTATGGTGGTAGGTTGGTTTTGATAAATTCAGTGTTGAGCAGTCTTGCTATGTACATGATGTCCTTTTATGAAGTTCCAAAAGGTATACTGAAGAAGCTAGACTTCTACAGATCCAATTTTTTCTAGCAAGGTGACAATCATAAGAAAAAATACAGGTTGACAAAATGGGAAATTTTGTGTTTACCAAAAGATCAAGGTGGATTGGGAATCATAAATTTAGAAAAGCAAAATGCTTGCCTGCTTAGCAAATGGTTACACAAACTAATTAATGAAGACGGTGTTTGGCAAGAGCTTCTTAGGAAGAAGTACTTAAAAAACAAAACCATTGGTGAAGTCCAGTGGAAGCCAGGAGATTCACATTTCTGGTCAGGCCTTATGAAGGTTAAAGACCGCTTCTTAGATTTGTCTACTTTTAATCTCCATAGTGGCTCTCAAGCTAGATTTTGGGAGGACAAGTGGCTTGGCAACTTCACCCTCAAAGAAAAATACCCGTCTCTATATAATATTGCCAGAAAGAAACATATATCGGTTGCTAATGTTTTTATATCTAGACCCCTCAATATAACCTTCCGTCGAGCGTTAGTTGGGGATAAGTTAAATAAATGGTATGATCTGATCATAGCAGTTGCATTTGTACAACTAGATGACCAACAGGACTCGATCAAATGGAGTCTCACTAAAAATGGAGGATTTACAGTGCAATCAATGTATAAATATTTAGTAAACCAATCCGCTATGCCTCTAAACAAATCTCTGTGGAAGTTAAAGCTACCCTTAAAAATTAAGATCTTTGTTTGGCTCTTACTGAAGGGTGTTATTTTAACAAAAGACAACCTGTTAAAGAGAAATTGGAAGGGTGATGACATTTGTTGTTTTTGTAACAACAAAGAAACCATACAACACCTATTTTTTTATTGTCATGTTGCACGATTTGTCTGGAGAATTGTACAGGTTGCATTTGGCCTACAAACACCAAAAAATACAACAGATGTATTCGATGTATGGTCACAACAAATAGACCCAGCTTTGCGATCTCAAGTTAAGCAGAAATAATGTGATCTTTGATGGAAAACAACTATATTCTTATCTACAGGTTATTTTCAGGGCCACACATTGGGCGCGGTTTTGGTCCATCCTCTAGAAGAAGGGAGACAGTCCAAGGATGAAATGGGCATGTCGCACATTGGAGACAACAGCAATGGAGATCTTCGCCAAGCATGGGTGGTTGTCTAGTAATAGGCTTAGAGCTTAATTGGTTGTTTGAGTTTGAACATGTCTCCTTTTTCGTTGCTTTTTGAGAGCTTGCTATAATCAGCCGGAGGCTGAAACTGTAATAATGAATGGTTGGGTGCAAAACTCTTGCAGAGGCCGGAATACAAATTCCTTTATCTAAAAACAAATACTGAGAAACGAATAAACAATGAACAATGCAGACCACAGCAGGGTTGGAATTTTCTAAAATTGGGATTTTGATCATATGAATGTGGAACGTATACGACAGGTGAATCAACGTATTGCACATATATACGAAATGTTTACCTGTGTTCAACGTTTCAAAGACATGGAAGGCATATAGTAAGAATGGTCGTACAAATAAGAAAAAAATATTGTAGCATTACTAGAATTAATAATGCAGTTCAATCAACAGAGAACCAGCAATCATGGCGTGTACAACAAAAACGGGGAAATAGTTGCGTAGTCTATCATTAAATGGAAACAATTCAGAACAAACAGAAGAAGAAATGTTTCAGTCATGTTATGAATTTGCCGTGCATGCAGAGCAAACAGAGCAGGCTTCACTAGTCTTGATCTCCATCAACAGCCAATCCTTCCTCATATTCAATGGCAGCCCCAAAAGGGACCTGAACCGACGACCATTGCTGTCATGACTAAGAATGCTATAAGCTTTTAGCACATCCTCACGAGCAAGGCCAGGTACCTTTTGAAGTGCAGCCAAGATCGTCTTCTCATCAGAAGCTGTTTTCGAATTGCTAGCATTGTCAACGAACTGGTGATTGGCGATTACCAAGGGCGGCGGCACACAGATCGTAGCGTCTTGCTATTCATGTCAACCAAGATCAGCCGGTCCTTCTTGTGACTACGTTTCCTTTTATAAAACCCCACACACACCATGAAGAAGATCACATGGGGTTCGTCCAAGCTCACGATAGGGTGTGCTAGTTGGATCCGTGGGAGGCGCATGTAGGCGTCTAGCGCCCAGAGCTCGGTGCCATCCACCATGCCGTCTATCTCCCACTCCATGCCATCCATCTTCAGCGTCCAGGTTTTGATGGTGTAGGCATTGCTAGAGTGCCGGCAATGGGTGGCGCCAGAGCTACCACAACAGCAATGAGGATAGATGCTGACAAGCTTCACCGTGCCGTCAGAGGCGACGCACACGTCCTGAGAGGATCCCCGGCACTTACGATATGACGTTCCACCTCGTCGAACACGTTGGTGAACATAAGACCGTAACAAAACTGGACAAAGCACAGTAGCCCGTCCCCGCCCGACGGAGACCACGCTTTGGGTTTGCCACGTGGACAGCCGCAGCTCCTCCCCGTCTTTACTATCCTCGCCGGCGCTGATCGCCGCCCGCGTGACGCTCCACTTGCCATCGCGGAGCAGGAGGAGTTCTGCTTCATGACAACGATTCACTTTTGGGCCATCGTCGTCGACGTCAGCCGCCACCATTTTGAGTTTTTTTTATTTTTAACCTTTTTTAAATTTTATTTTATTTTTAACCCCTCCAGAACAATAGTTTGTGAAAATATTGTTCTGGAGCGGTTATTATTAAAATAAAATTTTAAAAAGGTTAAAAATAAAAAATTCCATTTTGATGAGCGACGCCACCACGAAATAATCATCCTCGCCGCGGCGCACGAGGGCGGTGGCATGTGGATTCAGATATCGCTGCACAGGGCCTTTAGATCTGCTTGGGTGGGAATGATATCAGCCGGCTGAACCATTCTCGGCGTGATACCATGGAGGGAGCAGGCACAACGACGGGGGCGCGGCGGCACGGCGGCGCCGGCACTATAGACGAAGTAGTCGAGTTCACGACTGTATCCATGGAAACCAACGGTGATGAGCACGGAATCGCCGTGTGCCGCCATGACGCACGCGTATGCGCCCATGACCTGGACGCATATCTGCGACTCCGCTGGGGGCGCCGTGGCGCGAACGGAGACGCGGATAGGATCGCCGGTGGCGGTGTGGCTGGCGGCGACCGTCTTGGCATCTCCGGTGGAGTTGGTGGCGCTCACGGCCTCGACCACACATCGGTTATCGAGCAGCACCCACCGCGGGTAGGAGGCAGATGCCGCGGCCGACGAAGCGGAGGGTGGTTGCTTTGCTTCGGTGTTCTTGAGTGCCGCCGCCGCGGTGTTGGTTTTCGGTCTCTGTCGTGGTCTTGGGGATGGAGACGGGGATCGAGATCGATATTTCCTCATGGTGTCAGGGTTGCCCGCTGGCTAGTTGGCTTGGGCTGGGCTCTAGAGACGGTTCGCATCAATACTTTTTTTTACGGCGTTGCTAGCGCCCGGACGTCCGACGTCCAGGCGCAGCATCGGACGCAGCGAAAAATTCTCACCGAAACATTTTATTAATGTTGCACGCAACATCGAGTCGTTTTTATATTTTTTGCAATTGTTTTCCGCCGAGCACTCTGCCATGAGCGGAGCCATCGTCAATCAACGAGCTCCTCTCCTCCCAAAATAAACCTGGCATTAACACCCTGACCTGGGATACCCGGCCCACTAGCAAACACTTTTTGTAACATTTGGGATGAACAAATGAAACATAAACGTTTAACAAATGCAACATTAAAATCAAACATTGAAATAGTTCAAATGATACATGCAACATCAAGTATCATCACCGTAACATTTTCTAATAGTTGTAGCAATATCACCACTCTATAGAGTATGCAACACCAAAAGTCAATTACTGGAACATCTCCAATACGCTGCTGCAACATTAAAAAAACGAACATGCAAAATCGCTTGCTACACCCGAAAGAAACCTTTGCAACATACAAAGTCATTGGCTGCAACACCCGAAAAAAAGTAACCTCAACATCAAACCACACTGTCCGAATCACGAGAATATATCATCAAATGCAACATCCAAAATATCACAAATTGCAACATGCAAAGATCTCTTGTTACAACACAGAAATAATAAACACAACATCCTAATTCATCTACTGCAACATCTCCGATGTGGCCTCACCTGCCCCTACCTATGGAGCCTGGACATGCAGCAACAAAAGGAGATGGGCTCCCCAACAAAGATGGGCTTTAGTTGGTGGGCTTCCTGCAAGGAAGAACAGGTCGATGAGGAGGAGCGCCGGACACGAGCCAGCCATGACGACGAGATAGAAGCAGCACTTGCAAGCGATAGAGATGAGAGCTCCTTTGGGGGTCGTCAGTGTGGTCGTCCCCAACGTAGTTGAAGGGAGCACTACCAGAAAACTCCACATTGGTGCGCGACACTTAGTGTCGGTCACCTTGGAGCCGGCACTAATGTTGCACATTAGTGCCGGCTCCAGGAAACAGTGCCCCTGGAGCCACGTTAGTGCCGGCTAGACACACTAGCCGGCACTAACATGCTACCCGGGCCCACCATTCGCAGAGAATATGCAAATCGCGCAACGGTCGGGATGCACGTTAGTGCCGGCTGGTGCCGCGAGAAATTTAGTGCCGGCTGGGGGCTTCAGCTGGCACTAAATTTCAACATTTAGTGCCGGCTAAAGCCCCCAGCCGGCACTAACTTCCCCAACATATATCAGCTTCTTCCTCCCGAGCCCGAGCCCAATCATTTGAGCTCGAGCTTCTCCTCTCTCCAATGGCGTGGTAGAGAGGAGGTGCTGCCCATTTTTTGTCAAATTTGTGGTGATTTCACTCATTCAAGTGGAGCAAAGGTTAGCAACTTCATCCTCTTTGGTTTCATGGTTTTAATTTTTCATTTTATGCTTTGTAGATAGAGAAATTGTTGATTTAAATCATGAAGAGAAATGAGAATGATTTTTTGATTTGTACATTCATTAATTTGAGATATATGTAAATCTTATTAGAGTAGTATGACACGTATAGATTGTTTGTGTATGACACATTTAGAATTATTAGTAGTGTATGGGAAATCTTATTTTTTTAATTATTTTATAGTGTGTATATTTTTTGCCCATGATATTAGTATGTATATTATTTTTAAAAGAAAAAATCTTAGGGTGTATATTTTTGGTGTGTATATTTTTTGACCTTGATATTAGTATGTATATTTTATAGTGTGTATATTTTTGACCATGACAAGCAATATAGTTTTTGTATTAGATAGTTTGTGTATGATATATTTATAATTGTTGCACATTAATTTGAGAAGGTTATTAGATAGTTTGTGCATGACATATTTATATTTTTTTATTGTTACATAGTGACATATTAGAGACAATTTAAAAAAAGCCACGTTGTTATGTTCTAATATATTTGTAATATGGTTCTGGACTATTTAAAAAAAAGTTACGTTGATGAATATGGCTTCTGCTGCTGGAGGGAGTGGTGCTGGTGGCGGTGACCGTCGTACGTCTGAAGACAAGAAGAAGAAAATCGGATCATGGGAGAAAGCAATGGTTCGTTTTTTGAAAAAAACAAACGAAAAATTGGTTGAAAGGGGCAAGGACCCAGGTTTTGATCTTGAGAGTGTATTGCGGCGCTCGGCACCATGTCCTACAGAACCGACACCTCCAGCTCCGCCATCTTCTTCAGCGCCAGGAAAAAAACTCTCCCAGCATCCTGATCCTGCTTTCCCATCCAAAGACGGTTGAAAATCGTGCTCGTGTTGCTTGTTAGCTATTGAGAAATTTATGTTCATTTGAATAAATAATTGTGATATAACACTTATTAAGCTTTTTTGTACTTGGTGTAAGTCATTTTTATGGATAATTTGTGTTGGAAGTTGAGACGTTATAATTTATATGTTATTGTAATAACAATTAAGTTGATTTGAGTTATGCAGGATTAATTTGTGTTTTTTAATAAGTCAATTCATTGCAGATGAATCGGCAATGGATGTACGGCGGACGAGCAACATCAATGTGGGTTAATGGACTAAAATCTTTTCTCGATGCAGCAGAAGCTAACAGATCACCAAAGGGTTTAATGTTCTATCCATGCAATGGTTGCCAAAATACGAGACAATACAAGAAAAGAAATACTCTATGGGACCATATTTATGAGAACGGTTTCATGAAAAGCTATAACGTTTGGACTAAACACGGTGAGATTGGAGTTATGATGGAAGATGAAGAAGATGACGCTGGCGCTGATGACGGTGATGATAACACCATTCCAGACTGGGTGCGGGTACAACAAGCTGGTGGCTTTAATGACGAACCAATGGGAGAGGGTGAAGCAATGGGAGAGAGTGAAGCAAATGGTGCACAAGAGGAGACACCTGACGAGCTAGGTCAGGCACTGCTTGATGCACAGAAAGACAGTGAAACTGTGAAAGAGTCATTAAAGTTTGAGAAGATGCTAGAGGATCACAAAAAGGCGTTGTACCCTGGTTGCAAACCGAAGCAGAAAACGTTGGGTACCGCGTTGGAGATGCTGAAATGGAAGGCAACTAATGGTGTCACCGATAAGGGATTCAGTGAGCTATTAAACATTGTAAAGAACATGCTTCCTGAGGGTAATGAGCTGCCGTCGACAACTTACGAAGCTAAAAAGATCGTTTGTCCTCTTGGATTGGAGGTACAGAAGATTCATGCGTGTCCTAACGACTGTATATTGTATCGCGGAGAGGAATACGAGAAGTTGGAATCTTGTCCAGTTTGCAAAGCATTGCGGTATAAGATCAGGCGAGACGATCCAGCTGATGTTGATGGACAACCAATCAGCAAGAAAGTTCCCGCTAAGTTGTTATGGTACTTCCCCATAATACCCCGTCTGAAGCATTTTTTCAGAAATAAGGACAACGCTAAGCTGATGCGGTGGCACAAAGAGGATCGTAAGCAAGATCACATGATTAGACACCCCGCAGACGGGTCCCAATGGAGGAACCTTGACCGAGAGTATCCTGAATTTGATAGGGACCCAAGGAATATAAGATTCGGTTTGAGTACTGATGGAATGAATCCATTCAGTGAGTTTGGCTGCAGTCATAGTACATGGCCTGTGACTCTATGTATCTTCAACCTTCCTTCTTGGTTGTGCATGAAGCGAAAGTTCATCATGATGCCATTGCTTATACAAGGGCCAAAAGAACCTGCCAACGACATTGATGTGTTCCTACGACCCTTGATTGATGATTTATTACCGCTCTGGAAGGAAACAGGCGTACGTGTGTGGGATGAGTATAAACAGGAGTCTTTCGACCTCCGAGCTTTGCTATTCGTAACCATCAATGATTGGCTTGCACTTGCAAAACTGTCGGGACAGTCGAACATGGGATACAGTGCTTGTACCCACTATTATGATGAAACAGATAGCATTTCTTTGAAACACTCCAAGAAGTGCATATACATGGGCCATCGCCGATTCCTTCCAGCCGATCACCCCCTAAGAAACGAAGGGAAACATTTTAAAGGACAGGCCGAAACTCGCCCTAAGCCTTTGTTTCGTAATGGCAAGCGGGTGTTCTCGATGATCAAGGATGTCAAGTGCGTATTTGGAAAGGGTGACGGTAGCGTACCTGTCCCCAAGGATCCGATCTCGGGACGTGCTCCAATGTGGAAGAAAAAATCTATCTTGTGGGAATTACCTTATTGGGTCGTCTTAGATGTTCGAAACGCAATTGATGTGATGCATTTGACGAAAAATCTTTGCGTCAACATACTAGGCTTTCTGGGATTACATGGTAAGTCAAAGGATACATTGGAAGCAAGGCGCGACATGCTAAAGCTGACAGAACGACAAGGCTTGCAACCCGAAAAGATAGACAAGGGACGCCACTATTTAAAACCTGCCAGCTACAATTTGAGCAAAGAGGAGAAGGAAAGTATGTTTGATTGCTTGAACATTATTAAGGTCCCGTCCGAATACTCCTCGAATATACAGGGCATAATAAACGTGAAAGAGAAGAAAATCCTAAACTTGAAGTCCCATGACTGCCACATCTTGATGACATAATTACTTCCGGTTGTGCTTAGGGGTGTTCTACCGAATAATGTGAGATTGGCAATTGTAAAGCTTTGTGCGTTCATGAATGAAATTTCTCAGAAGGCAATTGATTCGAACAATCTAATAAAACTGCAGAAAGACATTGTCGAATGTCTTGTCAGCTTCGAGATGTCTTCCCACCATCATTCTTCAACATGATGACACACCTTCTGGTTCACATTGTGACTGAAATAACTATTCTGGGTCCTGTCTTTCTACATAATATGTTCCCTTTCGAGAGATTCATGGGAGTCTTGAAGAAGTACGTCCGCAACCGTTCTCGTCCAGAAGGATGTATCGCTAAGGGCTATGGAACAGAGGAGGTCATTGAGTTTTGTGTTGACTTTCTTCCTGACATGAAGTCGATTGGGCTCCCTATGTCACACCATGAGGGGCGACTGAAGGGAAAGGGCACACTTGGAAAGAAATCTAATGTTAACATCTCCTGTAGTGATTTTAGCAAAGCAAACTTCACGGTTCTTCATAATTCATCCAAGGTGGCTCCATATATTGATGAGCACATGAACATTGTACGAGCCGAAAATCCTAAGAACGGTCCTGATTGGATCACGTGCAAACACATATCTACTTTTGAAGGCTGGTTCAGACGGGAATTATTGGGCAACAACACAGTTGATCAAGAACTTCAATGGCTGTCTAGGGGACCATCGATCACAGTCCAGCAATACCAAGGGTACGAAATCAATGGGTATACATTTTATACAACAGCTCAAGACAAAAAAAGCACAAACCAAAATAGTGGTGTCCGTATGTGTATAGTAAACAGTATTGGAGAAAAGGACAACTACTATGGTGTCATACAAGAGATATGGGAACTTGAATATGGACCCGTAGTTGTCCCTCTGTTTCTTTGTCAATGGGTGGCTAGATCCGGCGTGATGAAGGACCGGTATGGGATGACCATCGTTGACTTTAAAAAGATTGGATATAAAGATGAACCATTCGTTCTAGCCAAAGATGTGACACAAGTGTTCTATGTGAAGGACATGTCAAGCAAGCCGAAAAAAAAGTCCCAAGACAAAGCATAAAATGAACCGAAATGACACATAGTTCTTCCAGGAAAAAGAAAAGTTGTTGGAGTTGAGGATATTTCAGACAAGTCCGAAGACTATGACCAGATTGATGACCTTCCTCCTTTCTCCTTCTCTGTTGATATTGACCCCAGCATCCTTCTATATCAAGAGGACACACCGTACTTACGCCGCGATCACGCCCAAGGCACTTTTGTCAAAAGGAAGGTTGTCCACAATGTAATAGATAATGATGAGTAGTTTTGAGTTATGTAATGTAACCATTGTACGTGTCGTATTTGTGTAAGTTAGCTTGTATTTCAATTCAAGTGATGTAATGTAAAGCACTATGTTGTACCTTTCATAATTAACGGCACTAAACATGCAATTTGGAAACAATATAATTTATAAACAATATTATATTTTTGCATGGTAAAAATAATGTTTACTACCATTAATTTTTTATTACTAGAATTGTTGAAACATTAAATTATGAACAAGTAACTAAGTAATTTGCAAATTGATCACATCATTGCATAAGTTATCAATGAAAATATTTTTAAATATTTTTGCATGGATCAAAATGAAATGTTTTCGATTTAGCGTCACATATTGGTAATGTTAGTATAGGCATCCATTTATTTTAGTTACTATTTCTATTTACTTGATGGAATTAAAAGTACGCTAACAAAATTAAGATAGTAACTTTCGTACAATTATTATAATTATTACATACATAACGAATAAAAATCTAAATACAGAAATAATTAGTAGAAAATATAAAGAAATTTAAAAAAGACAGGTTAGTGCCGGCTGGAAACAATAGCCGGCGCTAACCTGTCATGGGGTTTTCGTTTCCCGCCAGGCCAGGCAGGTTAGTGCCGGGCCGGCTCCTCAGCCGGCACTAACGTGCACACGTTAGTTCCGGGCCGACTCCCCAGCCGGCACTAACCTGCCCTGGGGTATAACTCCCCCACACTTAGCCAATTTTTGGCTTCTCGTCGATCTTTGCCGCCTGCAGCTTGCCCGCCGCCGCCGTCGCCTCCTCGTCTTCCCCGCCACCGGTGCCCGTCCACGTCGATCCCCGCCGGCGCGCCGTCCCCGTCAATCTTCCCCACGCACCCCCGCGGTCACGGCTGCCGGCGCCGCCCTCCCCCCCTTCCCCCACCGCGCCGCGTCCCCGGCCCCGTCGTCCCCGTCCCCGGCCGCCACCGCCGGCGCCCCCTCTTCCCCGCGAGCGCCCGGCCGCCATCGCCGGCACGCGCACCGTCCCCGAGCGAGCGCCACCGCCGGCGCCCCGCGTCGCCGCCATCCACGCCTCAGCCGCGCCCTCCCCGTCACCGGCCCGCGGCGCGCGCGCGTGTAAGGGCCGGCGCCCTTTCTGCAGGGAGCTGACGTCAGCGCTTCCACGTGCTGACGTCAGCGCCTTTTTTTAGATATTTTATTTTTTGTTTATAGAATTGTTGTGAAATGTAAGAAAATTGTAGAAAATTGTAGAAAATGGTAGAAATGTTTGTAGAAAATGTTAGAAAATTGTAGAAAATGGTCCGCCGTCGCCTCGCGCCCGTCGTCCACGGCCGGCCCGTCCCGACCATAAATATTAGAAAATTGTTGAAAAATGGTAGAAAAATGTAAACAATGTTACAAAACTGTAGAAAATATTAACCGACACTTTTAAATTTTCAGCTCGCGCGATCGGCGCCCCGAGCCCACACCGCGTCGGCCCGCGTCGTCCCCGCCTGCCCCCGCCGTCCCCGTCTGCCCCGGTCGTCCCCGCCCATGTTAGCACCTCTTTTTAATATAGTACTTTATTTGTAGAATTGTTGAACAATGTTAGAAAATGTTGAGATGTCATATGTACACTAGAAAGTATGCGAAAATGAGAAAATGTTGAGATGCACGTTACGATTTCCAGAAAGTGTTTGAACATGTCATATGTACACTAGAAAATTACTTATACTTTTTTTGTCAGAAAGTTTTTTCTTTTGCTCGTAATTACTTGTAGATGGTTCAAAATTGTATACAAGTAATATATTTTTTCCAGAATATTCATGCTAACGTGAGCGGTTTTTTCTCGTCGGTTTTTAGAAAAATTCTGTAAAAATATTAGAAAATTGTTGAAAAATGTTAGAAAAATGGTAGAAAAATGTATAAAATGTTAGAAAAATGTATAAAATTGTAGAAAAATTTAGATAAATGGTAGAAATTTGTAGAAAATGTTAGAAAATTGTAGAAAATGGTCCGCCGTCGCCTCGCGCCCGTCGTCCATGGCCGGCCCGTCCCGACCATAAATATTAGAAAATTGTTAAAAAATGGTAGAAAAATGTAAACAATGTTAGAAAATTGTAGAAAATATTAACCGACACTTTTACTTTTTCAGCTCGCGCGATCGGCGCCCCGAGCCCACATCGCGTTGTCCCCGCCTGGCCCCGTCGTCCCCGTCTGCCCCCATCGTCCCCGCCCATGTTAGCACCTCTTTTTAATATAGTACTTTATTTGTAGAATTGTTGAACATTGTTAGAAAATGTTGAGATGTCATATGTACACTAAAAAATATGAGAAAATGAGAAAATGTTGAGATGCACGTTACGATTTCCAGAAAATGTTTGAACATGTCATATGTACACTAGAAAATTACTTATACTTTTTTTGTCAGAAAGTTTTTTCTTTTGCTCGTAATTACTTGTAGATGGTTCAAAATTGTATACAAGTAATATTTTTTTCCCAGAATATTCATGCTAACGTGAGCGGTTTTTTCTCGTCGGTTTTTAGAAAAATTCTGTAAAAATATTAGAAAATTGTTGAAAAATGTTAGAAAAATGGTAGAAAAATGTATAAAATGTTAGAAAACGTATAAAATTGTAGAAAAATGTTGAATGTTGAAAAATGGTTCAAAATTGTATAAATGTTGAACATGTCATATGTACACTAGAAAATTGTTGAGACGCACGTTAGAATTCTAGAAAATCACTTATACTTTTTTTTTGTATGTACTAGCTAGTTAAAATGACAGGCAGGAATGACGATGAAGAGGAGTACATGCACACGCTCATTCGTGGACCCAATCCGTACGAACCTGCCATTGAGCTTGATCCAAACGTGGATGATGGCTCCCAGTATCTGAACTTAAATAATCCAGATGGACAAAGTGATGACGAGCAGAGTGGTGGCGAGCAGAGTGGTGGCGATGAGCAGAGTGATTATGAGCAGGGTGCTAATGAGGACGAAGATGACAATGTTGACGAAGCTCAGGTATATAAACTTTGTCCATATACACGTGAATTTATATACGCATCGACGTAATGAATCGATATAGTTTCAGGCATTAGGATCAGTCACGCGTAAACGGAAACGTGGCTGCAAAAGAAAGATGGATGGTTATACGGCCATCACCGAGGTGTACGATAACGGCAAGCCAAAAGCCCCTGCTGGTATTAAGACGACATTCGTCAATCAATGTGGGTATCTTGTGAGGGAAAGCATCCCCATAAAGTACAAGAAGTGGAAGAGAACAAAGGCCTCTGATAATGCTGAAGATATCGTGGAGAGAGGTGAAGAGGCACTTCCACTTTCCCGAGGACAAAGAAGACAAAGTGAGAACGTGGGCATTTCAGACGATGGCTATTCAGTTCCGGACGTTCAAGAGAAACCTGCAAAAGAACTTTGTGTCAAAGGGTATCACACCAAATTTTGATAAAGTCTGGAAGAAGCAACGAGAGTGGTGGAACGAATTCGTCAACTACAAGTCATCGGAAGAAAGCAAGGCCGACTCTGTTCAAGCAAAAATAAATTGTAGTAAAAAGTCACAGTTTCATAAACTAGGGCCAGGAGGTTATGAAGTCGCCATTCCAAAATGGGAGAAGATGGAAGCAGCTATAATTGCAAAAGGCATCATACCACAGACCTTGAGTTGGCCGAAACGAGCAAGGCATTACTTATATGCTCATAGAGGCACACTGGACAATGAAACTGGGGCCTTTGTGACTAGCGACGTACTAAGGGAGACGACCCTAAAACTCAATGAGGCAATGAGGCGTAGGAAAGACGGAACTTTCCAGCCCAACAGAGAGAAAGACGAGTTGACTTATGCTCTTGGGAATCTAGACCACACTGGACGGACCCGAGGAGTGGGCGTAGTTCCGTGGAAGCGTGGCTTTGTTGAAGATCTAGAAACATACAGAAGCCGATGCAGAAGCAAGGCAGTTGTGACAGAGCAGATCCGTACACTCGAAGGTCGGGTAGCGGAACTTGAGGCAACAGTTAGCCAACGCCGCCTGCCACAAGCAGCTCCTAATTTAGAGAATAGTTCGGCCTCTCAGTGTCGCCCTAGCAGTGTCGCTTCGACAGAGCTCCATCTCGGTGATGGAAATGAGTTAGTTACGGAAAACCAGGGACTCCCTGTTGACAACATCACTGTTAGGGCCAAGTGTGAGCTACTGTATCTTCGCGGGAAAAAGCTCAAAGTTTGCGCTCATGGCTTTGCAGAACCATCGGAAGAAGGCGGTATGTTACATTGTCGGCCGATTCCTGCCGGATATGCTAAAGTACATGTTGACCGCGTCGAAGACGGCTGGGAAGACCTGGACCTCCCGATCCCTATAAGTAAACAAGAAGCGGACCTACAACATGCCATACACACTTGGATTGCTTGGCCAAAACGCGATATAAGATTGGTGGAAGCAGCCACCGATTCCGCTCAGTGTTCAAGACAGAGGGCATCAACGCCAGCAGACAAGGATCCGAGTGTTGAACCACCAGCATGAGATCCTACCCCTGACCCGCCATCGCCACCGGCAGCACGGGATCCTAGCCCTGATCCGCCATCGCCACCGGCAGCACGGGATCCTAGCCCTGATCCGCCATCGCCACCGGCACGACGGGACTCCAGTGCAGATCCGCCATCGCCTCCGGCAGCTGAAAGCAACCCAAACCAACCATCAGAAGCCGCATTGTCGCCTCAGAGGAAGCAATGAAAGGCAAACACGGTACCTTCGGTCAACCCAACTCCTAAACAAAAGAGAAAAAGAAAGAAAAGGCTCCAGTTGAGGTAGAGGAAGAAGATCCGGTTAAGAAATTTTTCGAGAATATAAAGGCCAAGAGAGCGGCTTTGAACAAGAAGCCAGAAATAGATCCAGTTGGGAAGGCACACTTCATCAAACATACCCAACCAGTGGAGAAAAAAAAAGAATCAGATTATGATCGGCAGATCAGAAAGTGTCACGCCAACCCCAAGAACTTGAAAAGGAATGCAAAACCCGTTGCCCAGCTCGGAGAACAGGCCAAACAGTCGATCCCTCCGCTGATAGTGCATCCTGAAGCCCCTCTCAGTGAATCAATAGATCTGAGGACCTTTGCCGGGATGATACTACAAACGGATCTTACCGCGGCTCAATTGCTAGGGAAAGCTCTACAGGAAGCCCGAGGCAAGAAAAGGTTTGTACTTGGTGAGCCTCTCGTATGGCCAGAGTTGTTACCGTTTCTATCAACGAGAATAGCGCAGTTGCACAAATGGTATGCAGTGCAATCTCAAAACGGAATTGACATGCTCTTGGCTCGGATCAAAGACGAGCATTATTGGCGGGGGCCAGCGGATATATGGATCGACTTTGATGCATTTTATGATTTGTTCCATCAAGATGCCCTTCACAAGTGCCTCATGAGCGTATGGTGCTTGTAAGTGTTTCAGCTCGTTTTATTATTTTATTTATACTCGCTCGGCGCATGTTTGTTGACTAATCCCTGCTTTTGTGT
>CM027120.1:58975160-59339454 GCA_015476505.1 Urochloa ruziziensis
GGCGAACGGAGCCGGAAGGGCCGATCCAGAGCAAAGCAGGGCCGATATGCAAATATTCGGATGGCGATTAATAATCACGATCCCAATCAGGGGGTTATATGTAAATAGAAGGGGTCAATCGTAAATATTCGGATCGCGATTAATAATCGCGATCCGAATCAGGGGGGTATATGTAAAACTCGGAGTCCAAACCGGGGTCTCTTCTGCAAAGCATTCCGGGGGCGGCGGACATGGCGTCCGGCGATGCCGCGGCTGCGCCGCCGCTCGCCGGCCACCGCTGACCTTGCGTCCTGCGCTCTCCTCCATAGTTCCATGTCACCACCACCACCTCCAGACTCCAGTCCGCCGCGCTTCGAGCAGCCACAATTACGTCTCCTGCCGCGGAGATGAAGAAAGAGGATCGCTCACCACCAGCGCCGGCGACGATCGATTGAGACGTCGCGCCGCCATGGCCGCGCCTGTAGTTCCTCTTCTTCTCAGGTTGCCTGCTGCTCTGCTGGGTTCCTCTCATTCGATCTAACAGTGACAAGGTATATGCAGGTATCATGCACAGCATGTGCTCGACGAATTGCCTACGAAGGAGCACTGATGAGTACAAGCGTGGTTCCATGCCTCTTCTGCACTTATGAGACCTGAACTGATGATGACGAGATTGACATGCATGCGCATTCCAAATGCCGCTGCTCCAAATCAAAGTTCAGGTCATCAGTATCGTAGGCCATCTCGATTGCTGTCAGCGCTGGTAACTGGTGTCATTGCGTTCTACTCCTTGTTCAAGTTCAGGTCCAAGAGCAACCCAACGCATCAACGGCAGTCAATCTTTCAAGTTTTGCACTGTAGCACTGCTGGCTTACAAAGGGCAAATACTAGGATATCAGATTTCATTCAATTCGCATTGTGATACATATGTATAGTATCCAAAAGCTTGGGAGGATATAAATCAGATCTGAGAGCCCAAGAATTGATATCACAACATGTTGCAGGCATTGCGGCCTAGGCTATATATGGGGAAGATTTATACAGAAAGAGGCACCATCATATCTCCTCATCGTCTTCTTGTTCTCCGACAGATCGATCCTCATGTCGGCTCCGTTCAAGAAGATGAACACAGTGGCAGCTGCTGCTGCTGCTGCTATTTGCATTGCTCTTATCGTGATCATGTCTTGTGCCCTCTCCTCCAGTCGATTGGAACAAGGTACGCATATGCACGCTCGTATATAATATAATGATATATGTTCACACAGTAATCTGTTGATTAATCTATTCCTATATATTAAAGCTCCAAGAATTGGAGCAATCCTAGGCTAGGTGCTACTATTCATGGGTCCCACGGGACCCACCATGTGTGGGACCCACGTGACACGCGTGTGTGGGGCTCACATGACCCGCATATGTGGGACCCGCATACCCGTACGTGGGACCCACGGACCACTATATGTGGGGCCCACCATATTTTTATTTTTTGCAAAACAGGACTTACAATTTTTGAAAAATATTATATCGTGCTTAAAGAACCAATAACATAAATGCCTAATAATTATCAAATTCTCAATCACGAAAATTACTGTATGGCGCTCAGACTCAAATAACCAATGATGTAAGGTATAACTATTTTGGGATGAATTTATATTCTAATACTGATCAATTAAATTTTTAATTATTTTAATTGATTTCTTGATTTAATAATCAATACTATGTTACTACTAACACAATACAAGCAATATATGTTATTTTATTAATATTTCAGAACATAAAAAATACAAGCAATATATGTTATTTTATTAATATTTCAGAACATAAAAAATTTTATAGTTAGCGCGCATAGCGCGCTAATCTGACTAGTATAATTAATCTTGAGAGTCTGGCTGGCAATGGTATGTTGTATGTATGTGTTCTGTGCAGCAGCGGAGTGGCTTGATATATATGGGTTTTTTAGTCTTCTAATCGACAAGAGAGCATAGCATATAAGGATAATCTGTCAAAGTTAGTAAGCACATTGGGATATCAAAACAAGACATCTTTTAGAATGCCGGCCTCTTTTCATAGATTTTGCAATTTTATTCTTAGTGTGCCCAGGACCATTGCTTTTCGTCCTTCCTACATAAATCTAGCACGGCTGCAGCTTATTCCGTGCATCATCAAATCTCTTCCTTTTCTTTTGGCAGCAAAATTTGACTCTGTAAAAAAAAAAGAAGCCCGTAATAAATCCCATCCAACATATTGGTAAAGGTATCGATTTTACTTCTCAAGGAAGGTTAAGGTATCAAAGTAGTAAACAAGAGATTCTAGTTTGACTTTAGTGCCTCCCTTTAATTTTGCCTCTATAAAATTAACCTGGGCCTCACAAGGAGCAAATAAGGCACAATCAACAGCAACACATCTACCTAAGATCTAAGCACAAGAATATAAGAGACCTTATTCTCCATAATCTACTAGATCACCATGGCACATGTCAAGAAGGGCACAGCAGGTGCTCTGCTGTTCGCAGCTCTCGTTGTGACCATGGTCTTCTCATCTTGCCAAGCAGCAGGTAATAATGTGTAGTTAATAATGCAGCAGGTTATTACTGTTTTTTTTTTCCTGCATACGCTGCTAACAGTGTGCTTTGGTGACAGACTACTGCCACGCGATCGTTCCGTGCTCGGACGAGACGTGCAGCAACTACTGCCAGAAGAACAACTTCAAGAACTTCCAGACGTACTGCACCACGGGCCAGTACTACCCCACCTGCTGCTGCAGAGTTCCCGATGCATGAAAGATGAACGTATGGCGTCCCGACAATCGGTTATCATCGAGCAGTATGATTTATGTAACGACGACAAGGATTTCAGGATGTGGTGATGCGATGATGATGTTCTCTGTCTTTAATTGATAATACACTTATTTGTAATCAACAAGCAGCATATGTCGTTGTGTGTGCTTCAGCAGATTCAATAGGTTGTAGTAGTCTGGATATTTGTTCCATGAAAATATATGATTTACCCTGTTAGCTTTAAACTATGTGATCTGAATGTGAAGTTTAAGCGCTGCAATTTATGTCCTTTTTGCAAATATCTTGAAAAATATATATATATATTCAGCAGCATTTCCCCGTCAGAAGTTTAGCAGAGTTGAAATCGAGAAAAGCAAACAGGCGACATGTATAGCTGGGCCAGGCCCATTAAAAAGCAAGCCCGAGTTTTCTTTTAGCCTAATACGGTCTGTTATAAATTATATTTCAGCCCATTTCTTTAAGGCCCAGTAAAGCCCAGCAGTTACTTTTCGGTCCAAACATAAAATTATTTTTCACCAGGGGCCACGAGGGACCAAAATCCCATGATGGTAGCTGCGGAGGAAATTCAATCTTGAAAAAGTGGCAACAAATAAGCGCCACCCAATTTGCACACATAAAAAATGGTCAACGGTGTATCGATTAAATCACGATCTATAGTTACCGGTTTATGCCTCCCGTGTATCATTATATAACCTGGGCCAAAGGATGATTAGCCATGAACAAAGATCACCATGGCTGTTTTCAGGAAGGGTTCCAGTGCTCTGTTGCTAGCGGTTCTGATGGCCTTCTTCTTCTCTTCTTGTCACGCGGCAGGTAATGCACATTCTAGCTCTTGTCTATATTTTGGTCCTGTCGTATGCCACTGATTGCTGACAATTATGTGTATATTCGTTTGGGTGTTTCAGACTACTGCCATGCCATCGTGCCGTGCGATGAGACGACGTGCTTCGAGTACTGCCAGAAGAACAACTACAAGAACTTCCAGACCTACTGCACGCCGGGGAAGGTCTACCCCATCTGCTGCTGCAGAGTGCCGGATGCATGAACAACCCGCCATCGTGTGAAAGCAGGGGAAATATTGTCTGGTCTAATTTCATGGCCAGCGATGGCATCTAGATAGCTTCTTATCTCGACCTTTCCACTGATGAGCAATATAATTCATGTAACGGATTGTTTAGTTTATCGACGAATGTTCGATGCTATCTGCATGTTCTTGGTCTCTGTCCATTGAAGTTATGCATTCTCTGAATGGTGCTTGCAGATTTTTTGAACCAATCCTTCTTTCAATTCTCCGAATGGTGCTTTCAGATTCAATAGATGATATGTTCGTTTGTTCGAGATCTTAGCATCTTGATCAAGTCAACAGAACTGCATATCTGTTATGAAATGGAAAGACAGCATCATCAGCTCTGTCATGTACTACTTACTTAACTGTCAAGTGTGAAATAAGACTGATATAAGGATTGGCTCAAATTCAACTTTTTGTTAATCTTTTCTGATTTGCAGCCAAAAACTGAGTCTCTCAAAAGTAGCAGCCTGTAAATGACATCCAAACATACTTTGATTAGTTTGGTATCTGTTTATTTTTTTGACGAAAGGATATGGTACTGAATTAAATGAGCGGATCTTGGTTGATTTCATGCCTGCCTTGTATATTGTACCCTCTATATAAGTCAGTCTGGGCCACAGGAGAAGCAAATGCATCCAGCAGGTCCAAACAACAGAAGAATAGGACGTACTTGTTCATATCCTCAACCATATGGCATCTCTGAAGAAACAGGCCACCGATGTTCTGATGCTCATGGCTCTTGTCGTGGCCATGGCCATGGCCTTGTCATCTTGCCATGCAGCAACAGCAAGTAATGCACTGCATGCACACTGACTTGCTTTGATTTGTCTCTGAAAGTTTGAATCCGAACGTTCCATATATGTCCAATGCAGTATGTATGGACTAGCTAGCTAGGTGCTTACTGCAAAGCTTTGCTTGCTTGTTTGTGCAGTTCAAACAGCGACCTGTGTTGGTGATCCCGGAGAGCCCACGCCTCCGGCAATCAGACACTCACGCTCACCGCACGAGAAGATCAGAACGAACAGAGATACACGAAGGTTTTTGTGCTGCTATGAATGGCAGCGTTTTCTGTATGTATTGAATCTTTAAATAGACAAGCTAACAACTACTTGACTCCTACAACCACGGCGAGCCGATCAACAGAACGTGCCATCCCACGTCCACACGAACCCGACGCGTTAACTCCTAAAGACTCGCTCTGCACGGCACAGCATGCATTGAGCTCCTACAGACTCGCTCCACCAGGACATCGTGGTGGGCTTATTTAACAGAAAAACGAACTAACAGCTCAGGATTACAAGTAACATTCTCCTCCTAATCCTGATGTTGGTGTTTCAGCTTGACGACTCCGATCCGGTCGCGTAGTTCCTGGAACATCACGCGCCCAAGTGACTTCGTCAAGATGTCCGCAAGCTGATCCTTGGTAGAAATCTGCTCTAGGACAATCCTCCCGCCATCAACACATTCCCTGATGAAATGATACTTGACATCTATGTGTTTGCTTCTTTCATGATGGACAGGATTCTTACTAAGATCAATGGCAGACTTGTTGTCCACCCTCAACACCGGCGCTCCAGACTTTGAACCAACAAGATCCTTCAGAAGTCGAGCTAACCAGACACCCTGACACGCCCCGTTCGCCGCTGCAATATATTCTGCTTCACACGATGAAAGGGCCACCACCTTCTGCTTACACGACTGCCAGGTGATTGGGCTGTGTCCAAGGCAATACAGCACCCCACTTGTGCTTCTCCGATCATCAGGATCACCAGCATGATCACTATCGCTGAAACCACTCAGCTGCCCCTTTTCTCCTCCCTGCTGCACTCTCTTGTACACCAAACCATACTCAAGTGTCCCAGCCACATAGCGGAGAATGTGCTTTACTGCTCCACGATGATCTTCATGAGGCTGTTCCAAGAACCGACTCACAAACCCCACAGCATATGCAATGTCAGGGCGAGTGTTCACCAGATAACGAAGTCCTCCAACAATGCTTCTGTACTCAGTTGCATTCACCAAAGGAGCCTCGCTCTTCTTGCTCAACTTGAGCCTGGATTCCAGTGGCGTTGCGCAAGGATTGCAACCAGTCAACCCGCTCTTCTCCACGAGCTTTGCTGCATACGCCGACTGTCCAATAGTGATTCCCTCCTGCATTTGTTTCACCTCAAGTCCTAGGTAGTAAGACAGCAACCCAAGGTCACTCATCTTGTACAGTTTCATCATTTCGGCCTTGAACTTGCTGATCCCGGTGTGTCCTGTGATGATCAAGTCATCCACATAGACACCAACAATCAACCGAGCCTTGCCTGCTCCTCGAGTGTAAACACCATGCTCTGCTGTGCTCTTCTGGAAACCAAGTGACAGCAGACTGCCATCAAGTTTGGCATTCCAGGCCCTGGGTGCCTGCTTAAGTCCATACAGTGCCTTCTTGAGCTTCAGTACCTTGTGCTCGGCTCCTTCCACAACGAACCCGACCGGCTGTGACACATACACCTCCTCAGCCAAGTCCCCATTCAGGAACGCGCTCTTGACATCCATGTGATGGACTTCCCACCCCTCTCGCGCAGCAACCGCCAACATCAACCTGATGGATTCCAGTCTGGCAACAGGGGCAAAAACCTCTTCATAGTCAATACCTTGACGCTGGACGTAGCCCTTTGCTACCAACCGTGCCTTGTGCTTCACGATCTCACCGCGCTCATCCTTCTTGACCTTGAAAACCCACTTCAAGCCAATAGGTTTGTGGCCAGCAGGGAGATCGACGAGACTCCATGTCCCGTTCTCCTGGATCGACTTCATTTCTTCCTCCATTGCACGTTGCCAGCATCGATGTTGTTCAGCCTCCTTGAACGATGTCGGCTCCTCCGCTGTAGTGAACAGCAGCTCACCGCCGTCCAGCACCCGCGCCGCGGGTCCAGGCGGTGTGCTTGGCCCCAGCACATCGTCAACCTTGCGGAAGCGCACGGGGGCGTCGTCGTCGTGGTCCGCGTCAAGCCAGTCCTGCATATCAGATGGCGGCGTCGCGTACTCGACGGGCTCGGGCGACTCAGATGTCGCGGTTGTTGCAGGTACCGTGAGCGGCGTCGTAGGCGTTGTAGGCGATGTAGGAGCAGGGAGTGATACCGGTGTCGTGGTGCTCAGCGTTGGGGAAGCCGGTGCGGGAGTCTCTCCTCCCGCCAGGTGCTCGTCGTCGTACTGGAACGCCACCGTGAACACGTCGGCCGTCGCCCCCTCTGCTTCGCCAGCTTCTACCTCCCAGCTCCACCGCGCCGTCTCATCGAACACGACGTCGCGCGCGACATGAACGCGCCACGCCGTCGGATCGTAGACTCTGTACGCCTTGGCTCCCTGCTCGTACCCAAACAGCACCATCCTGGAGCTCCGATCCTCCAACTTCTTCAGGTGAGGCTTCACATTCTTCACATGAACGATGCACCCAAAAGTTCGCAGATGGTGCACCGCTGGCTTGACGCCATGCCAGGCCTCATGTGGAGTCCGCCCAGCCAGGCTCTTCGTGGGCGCGCGATTGAGGAGATACACGGCCGTGACGACCGCCTCTCCCCAGAATTCCGCCGGCACGCCTCTTCCCTTCAGCAAGCTTCTCGCCATGGCGACCACCGTCTGATTTCTCCGCTCGACGACCCCATTCTGTTGGGGTGAGTAAGGAGCCGCTAGGTGACGCCGCACGCCGCGGTCAGCGCACCACTCCCCAAACTCCACGGAGGTGAACTCTCCTCCATGATCCGTGCACAGCACTCGGAGCACGCGCCCCGTCTCAGCTTCCACGAGCGCCTGCCACTGCTTGATCGCCGCCGGAGCTTCATCCTTGGTGCCGAGCAGCCTCACCCACATGAACCGCGAGTGGTCGTCGACGAGCAGCAGGAAGTGGCGCCGACCTCCTGGCGTCGCCGGTGTGATAGGGCCACACAGATCACCGTGCACTAGATCCAGTGGCCCCTGAGCTCGGTACTTCGCCGCCGCCGGGAAGGAGGTGCGCCGCTGCTTCGTCGCCACGCAGCACTCGCAGAGCTGCTCCACATGCTCGATGTCGGGGAGGCCGCGCACCATGTCGTCGCGCGCCAGCTTGCGCAGCGCGTCGAAATGGAGATGCCCGTACCTCTCATGCCAGAGCCACGCCTCGTCTCCGCGCTGCGCCAAGAGGCACACCGGTTTCGCGACCGCCATCCGCAGCAGGTACAGACGCGCTGGGGAACGCTGAACGCGAGCCACCAAGCGCCGGCTTCGGTCCCAGACCCGGAGCACACCATTGTCGATATCCACCTTGCATCCTTCCTCGTCCAGCTGCCCCAAACTCACGATATTCGCCGTGAGCCTCGGGATGTAGTACACCTCCGCAAGGCGCTGGTGCTCGCCGGTCTTCGCTTCAAACAGGATTGACCCGCGGCCCTCAATGGCGACCACGGATCCGTCCCCAAATCGGACCGTACCTTGGATGCTGGTGTCGAGTTCGCTGAAGACTTCGCGCGCGCCGGTCATGTGGTTTGTGGCTCCGGTGTCCAGATACCAGAGCCCAGCTTCACCTTCTCCTTCTCCGTCAAGCTGCGCAAAGACCTTCTCCTCCACCAGATGGATCGACCCCGTCGGCGGCGGCGGAGGGATGACGTTGACCGCCGCCGAGGCAAAGAAGAGGGCCGGGCCATCCTCTTCTTCACCCTGCGCGATATGGGCCTCCGCGTTCTTGGGCTTCGTTGGGCATCCGCGTGCCCAGTGCCCGGTCTTCCCACACCGACGGCACTGGTTCGGCCCAATGTTGCGGCCATCACCGGATGGCGGCCCAGATCCGCTGCCTTCCTTCTTCCCGGCGCCGCTCCCGCGTCGCCCGCGTGGACGGCGCTTCCCCTGTGCGCCGCCGCTGGTGTTTCCACCGTGGCCGTCGCCGCGGTCACGCTGCCTGGAACGGGCTATCCACTGCTCCTCAGTGAGATAGAGTTTCCCATCAGCGCGTACCGGCGCCGGCTCATCGTCTTCCGCCGCGCGCTCGTCTGCCGCACGCAGTCGCCCACCGACGTCCTCGAGGGTGAGTTTCCCGAGATCAGCGGTGACCTCGATCGCCACAGCAACCGTCGAGAGGCGCTTGGGGACGACACGCAGCAGCTTCTCGACAACCTTCCCTTCCTCCACCGCGTCACCGACTGTGCTCATCGCCGCGACGAGATTTGAAATGCGAATGACAAAATCGTCGACGGACTCACCATCCTTGAATCGGATCGCCTCGAATTCGCGCCGGAGCCGCTGCGCCTTGGTCTTCTGCACCGCGTCGCTGCCGACGCGCATCGACTTGACGGCCTTCCACGCATCAAGCGCGGACTCCTTCACGGCCAGCGAAGACACCATGTCCTGCGGCACTGCACTCGTGATGGCGTCCAACGCGAGCATGTCCTCCTGCGGCGACACATCGCCGGGCTCGATCGCCTCCCAGAGGTTCCTGGCCTTCATCTTGATCTTCATCAGCAGCGCCCACTCGGTGTAGTTCGATTTCGTGAGCATTGGCCAGTTGGCCGAGCCCCCGATCTCCCTCACCACGCGCACCGCCCCTCCACTGCTACTACCGGCGCCATCCCTCTCCTTGGGGACGCGCTTGCCGGGAGACGACGGGGGCGTCTTCATCTGTTCCTTCTCCTCACCCTTCTCGTCACCCATCTTGAGCGCCCAACGGATCGCCGGATCACGATACCAGCGGCGATACCGCGCCGCGATCGATTCCGGCCGCGTCCTCGGCTCTGATACCAATTGTTGGTGATCCCGGAGAGCCCACGCCTCCGGCAATCAGACACTCACGCTCACCGCACGAGAAGATCAGAACGAACAGAGATACACGAAGGTTTTTGTGCTGCTATGAATGGCAGCGTTTTCTGTATGTATTGAATCTTTAAATAGACAAGCTAACAACTACTTGACTCCTACAACCACGGCGAGCCGATCAACAGAACGTGCCATCCCACGTCCACACGAACCCGACGCGTTAACTCCTAAAGACTCGCTCTGCACGGCACAGCATGCATTGAGCTCCTACAGACTCGCTCCACCAGGACATCGTGGTGGGCTTATTTAACAGAAAAACGAACTAACAGCTCAGGATTACAAGTAACAACCTGCAGGCCCGATCCAGACTGCGAGTCTGCGGGGTGCAAGATTCAGTGCCATCTCCCACGCGTACAGTATTGCCAATCTGTTGGTCATCGGATGTACTGCTGCTGCGGTGATGGTGGTAACTCGGCCGTTATGGTGAATAGCAGCAGCCATCATTAGCTCGATCCTTCATGCGAAAAAATTTGGTCCTACAATAAACAGAGTGTATACGCACTGTTGTTTGCCATGGTTAACGCAAAGCCAGCAATAAACTTAATTGTCTCTGCTCCGTTATTGTGGATGAAGTTGGTTAAAGTAGATTAATCTGGATTATCGCAAGCAAGAAATTTGAGAACTATATGCTTGCAGCTTGCTTCCCGTCCGTCCGTCCCGGCGGCGTCCTCGTCCGTGCAATGATCGCGCCAGCGTCGTCCTCAACAGGTATGATACGCCACCGCCATGCTGGCCACGGCCAGCGCCGGCGACTCGTCCCCTTCGTCTCCGGCCAGCGCCGGCGCACGATCGAGTCCGTGAAATGCTTGCGCCAGCATCCCGTCGCGCCGCGCCAATCCTGCCATGGCGGCCGTCGCGCCGCGCCGCCGAGCACCCAGCCCAGTCGGTGCCCGCGTCCGCTTCGTCTCCGGCTATCACGCCAGCGCCGGCGCACGAGCGCGGCATCAGCGGTTATAATATGCATAACGGAGAGGCTCCGAGGTGCCCACGACGACGGCGGAGCCCCGAGAGCGGCGGCGCTCCGGCGAGCCGCTGCAGGAGGATGCCAAAGGGGTGGACGGTAAACGAAACCCCGTCCGGGGGTGGACGGTATTTCAAATACCGTCCACCCCCTGGGTGCCTGAGGCCCGTCCGATGCGACGTGGGCGGCCAGGATCGGCTGGATCGCGGAATAGATCGCCTTCCTTAGCTTCCTCTCGGCCGCTGGCCTGCCCGCCCGGCGCCCGCCGGAGCTCTTGGCCCCGCGCCGCCGCATGGACTTCCGGTCGGGCAGGAGCTCACCGGCGCCCCATCCCGAGAAGAAACCTGATGCTGCTGTGAATGTAATGGAGGGGGCATCGGGCAGGGAAGAAACCTCAAATTCAGAATCCTCGGCGTCTGATACCTGTGAGCTCTGCAACTGCAAGCTCTAATTCTGTCTCGCTTTTCTTAATTTCGGCCAATCAACTAGAAATTGTGCGTCGTCAGTCGTCACTCACTGCAGCCACCTCTGCAAGGCCGGCAATGGACATTCTCTGATTTACTGAACAGAGCGATGGAAAAAAAACAGAGAGATACATAAACTTTTCTGAGAAGAAATTCTGGTTAGATTTTTCTTTTAAATTAGAAAAAGTAAACAACTCACTTGCCTTGAATAATGACGTCTTCATCTCTATTGAAGCCCAATACTGAAATAACTCAGCATATTGTTCCCCCTACACAATGTATAGCAGCTAATAATTGACATTAAAATTAGCAAATAAAAGAGATTGAAAGTTTAGCATGACAGGAATTCAAAATAAGATTATGCCTGAACTTCTACACATACCACGGGACAAGAAAACAAGCAAACATTGAAGGACTAGAGAAAGGATTAGTTTGGATTACCAACCTGCCAGATTTTGTTCAGCCACCCATCTATTCTCTGTATAAGCATAACCACAGATGCCATACAATAATACACCAAAACAGAACAGCAACAAATTATATAGACCAGAAATAAATCGAGGACTTTCTCACCCTGCTTAAGGCATTTTTTAGCAAAGATACAAAGGGGCTCATCTGCTTACTTGTGCTTGTCGTCACGGCTTTGCTCTTCTCATCATGTTATGCTGCAGGTAGTAAATTACATATATTGTCAATCATACATGCTGCAGGTAGTAATGAACTCATCCCATCGAGCAAGCCAAGCTTAACCTGCGAGAGGGCTGTAAAGAGAAATAAAATCTGTTTAGTACAACACAAGCTGCACACTGACTTTAATGATTGATGAAGGTTGCCGGAAATGGAACTCAACCACAAAAACGGTTATATTTACGTGTATATATGCAAATGTTAAATGCAATGTATAAATATCTACTAAACAATAATGTATGATCTATCAAGTACTGACTGCCAATAGATTTAATATATATGTATATATTATTATGTACTGGAAGCGAATGAAATAGGGTATAAGAAGAGTATCCATGGTGTTTGGAGAGGTAGAGGGCTTGAGCCCCCGCACACCTTGGATCCACCCCTAGTTGGGATGGAGTTGTGTTGCCTGCCTTAGTTCAGCCTCTGCCTTCTCCGCCTCATCAACAGATGCACCCTTACGATTGGCATGTACCGACACTTCTCCATTTACACCCAGGGCTTGAAGACCTGCCTCTCCATGCATGATGGAACCCAGCGGAATGGTATAGCATGTAAGCCCAAAAACTGGAGATGCTGCGGAAGCACTACTCTGTCCCACTCCTCCCACTCCATTATGGCTTTACATGTATAGCATATCAGATTTAGACGAGCTTAATTGTGAAGATTGGCTAGTGATGACTGCACGATCCCTTCCAAATTACCAATAATGTTGAGCGCCTTAACTTATAGCATCTCCATGAGTCTCTCTAAAACTCACTCTCTAAATCATTATTTAGAGAGTCATTTGTATAAAATCGTTTTCTATATCTTTCTGTTTTCCAACAGTCTTTCTATATCTTGCATGCACTCTAGAGAGTTGTTCACTTTTCTATATTTAGCTAGCGAAAAATCCGGAATAGAGAGTGACTATGTTTGAATAGCCAAATAGAGAGGCTGTTGGAAGGTATCTTTTTAATCAAAATCTCTAAAACTAGCAATTAGAAAGAATTTAGAGAGTCTCTTGGAGCAACTCCAACAGTCTAGCTAAAAATGGATGGCCAAAATCTTGATTTAGCTATTATGTAAAACAAAAAAGCTATTAAAAAAGTGATAAATCCAACATCCTTTGTATGAATAGGTAGTGAGGTAGGCTATCTAAATATAGAGAACGGATGAGGTGGGATGAAGAGCTACTAAATTTGAAGAGTCATATGCAGAGTCTGTTGGAAACATTTTTTGTTTAATAATAGCTAAATTTAACTTTACAAAATGATTTACCTAGTCTCTTGGAGACGCTTAGCATGGGTTACCAAGATCGTTGATAAATTCCCGCTTTGATTCATCATTCAGGTTATTGATGCATACACGCTGATGAATTCATGGCAAATTTAGGCACATGAATAGAAATGGTTATGCATATATAATAAGCAGTTAAGCTTTCACAAAGAAAGCATAGAGCTAGTCCTAGTGTATATTTTAGTAGATAAAGATACAAATTAGTGATCAATTAAATTATGATTTGTTGTTTATCTGTTATATTAAAATGTACTAGTCCATTCAATTAAACTTGAACGGAAATCATACACTCATATATTTTTCACATGGCCCCCTCTATGCTAAAATCCTGGCTACGCCATTGCTGACCAATAACAAAATTAATATGCAGCGATATGTATTATGAAAAAAACACGCATGCACATACATAATTTAGAATATGCAATGATTACTGAAAAGCTACAATATGATGTTTAGTGTAAACAATATCAGGTTTTGGATAATTTTAGAGTCGGACTTTTGCTTTTTGTTAAAGAAAACAGCGCGCGGACGAAAGGCTTCTAAAGACTTGCAAACTCAATGAACAAAATATTGGTATACATCACACATATGATGTAAATTTGTGGAACAAAATGATCTACAAACTCAAACAAACTGTAGGAACAAATAATTATATTTCACGAATAAATAATTCTGCATAGAGAACAAAGGCATACACATCATGAACAAATTAAACTTGCAGACTAACAAATATGTATTATATAAAGGAAATCAAAAAGTAAAATAGAGAAAAAAAATTGTAAAGAATTAATTTTAGGAACAAAGAATTATATTTGACAAACAAAAACATTAAAGGCCACCAGTAAATAGTATGCGAACATGGTGTGGTTTGAAAATATAGTTATTAGCAATATAGATAGATTTGCACTTTATAATAATAACAAGTGGCGTACTGGTACAATGATATTTATGCCAACACTATTTGCTAAATTGGTGGATTTTTCTACAACAAAAAATTGGTAGAAAAAAAGAAAACACGTGGAAGAGGGAAAACGGCGAAAGAAAAAAAGCGGCAAAACAATCGGAAGAAAAAAACTTGGAACAAAGCATAAAAAAAAGTATATTTTACTCCCCTCAGCTATTCACTTTGTCCGCTTAACCCCCTAAGCAAAAACGCAAAAACACACTAGTGGGTACGTTGGACCAATCGAAATAGTTCGGGGAGTAAATTGAGCCTAAATTTTGCTTAGGGGATTAAGCGGACAAAGTGAATAGGTTTTTCCGAAAGAAGACGCAGTGAAAGAGGAGGAAAAAATGGCGGAAGAAAAAAAAAGGAAGAAAGCAACGGCAGAAGAAGAGAAATTAGCAAAAAAGGAAGAAAAAAATGAAAACACGGTCGGTATATAGAAACGATAGGAAAAAACTCGGTGGAAAAAGGAAAAATGACGGAAGGAAAAAAATCGGAAGAAAACAACAGCGGAAGAAAAGAAATCGGAAGGAAAAAAAAAACGCAATCGGAATCGGAAGAGCGGGCGCGCCGACGTCAACACAAGATCAGACGCGGGCGGGCGGAGTTCAACTTGGAATGGCCCGAATTGAACAGTTGAAACACCCACTCACGGCACCCTTCCGTGATACTCCGTACGGGGTACTTCGTTAACTGGCGCTGAAGCGACAGCAGACAGCTAACAATTCCCTAGATATTCTCTCTGACCAATAACAACTCTTAATTAATATATGAAGCGATATGTATTAGAAACAAAACACCGCATGTACATACATAATTTAGAATACTCAATGATTACTGAAAACTATAATATGATGTTTAGTATAAGAAATATCAGGTTTTGGATAATTTGAGTCTTTTTGTTAAGGAAAACGGCGCGCGGACGAAAGACTTGTAAGGACTTTGGGCTGTTTGTGGTTTGCGGGCAGTTTCGGGCCTGTTTAGATGTATATACGCATACGCTGGGCCGCCGCTTTCATCAAAACATTAACGTGCGATTTGAGAACCAAAGGCAACAAATGCCACACTGAAGAGAATTAGATTTAGCAGGCACACCCTGGCTGTACACGCTGAAAGAGTGCCCACTAAAGTGCATGAAAAAAGAGATGATAGGTCGGCAAACTGATAGCTTGCTATCATATACCACAGTCGTGCAATGTCTTGCCATTCCCAAAACTGGGGAAAAAACAAATAAAAAAGGTTGCTCCAGCAATATCCTTCCAAAAAACCACTCCGGCTCATTGGCTACAAATTAAAGTGCTTAACCATCTCCATCCACAATTCCACAGATAATAAAATACAATTCTAAAAAAAAAAAGATAATAAAATACAAGAGCAATGTCACCCTCACAGAGGAACAACACTCGAGAGGCCAAAAATTAAATGTTAACGAAAAAGAAACGTATAAACACTAAAATCTGCACATGTATCCTATCCTCTAAGCTTGTCGATGAACTTGGACCAAATGTTCATATTCAGGAAATGCCTCCACGATTCGCTCAACTAGGCTATCCGCCAACGTTTGGGCCTGCAGAGCAGGTTGGTTCTGCACCAGAGAAAGGACCACTTGTTGTACGTCCACTTCATCTAGAGAACCTGCATTTGCTCAAAGAGACAAATATATAGTCACAAAACCATCTCAATTTTTAGGGGGCGAAACATATCGATCAAACAATTCAAGAAGTTTACCCAATTCAATGTCTTGGGTTTCCTCATCCAGATCTCCTTCCTCGACAACCTCGATTGACTCACCCGCAGCCGCCAGTGCATATCGTTCGAGGAATTCTTCTTCTGTCTCTTCTCGCACATCATCATCCTCCGAATCCTAAGTGCATTGTTTCTTTTATCTTTAGTGGTATGCTTAATCGTGACAAGAAAAGATAGAAAGCGTAATTCTAGATTTTGTTACCTCATCGTCATCTTCAGTGTCTTCCTCTTCACCGTCATCAAGATCTTCAGCACCATCGTCGTCATCGTCATTGTCCCCATCCTCCTGAACTTCCTTCAGCTGAATGCAAGATTCCATCAATGATACATAGCAGTCTTGCAACACTTTGGTGCCACCCATGGAAAGGAGACGCTCAATCACAGCTGACAGCGTTAGCACTGCATAAAGGTAGCAAACAGTTAAAGGACGACCAATGTCGTAAGATGTCAGAGAAAATATCTGCAAGATTGAACATAGCCACTTACAAGCTAATTTGATCTCAGATTCAGATGACAGGCCAGGACTGAATGAGCTGCTTGACACTTGTGCCAATGCAGATACCCAGACTGCATAACCATTACCATCATAGTCGTTCAAGACTTGTTCAATGATATCTGGATAGCAAATGTAGCATGATGAAATTGCCAGCAATAGTGGTTTCCATATCCCAGCAGGACTGTCAGAAATAGACTTGAAATGGGTAAATGCTGCTTGCGCAAAGGATATGGCAATAGTCTTTCTAGCATCTTCTGTTCCAAGGGAGAAATTTGGAGCATGCAGTAGTGCATGGATGCATGAGCATGCCCTCCATGTTGCAGATGGGTAGACTGCAATGGCCCTCATCACAAAATTAGAAACCCGGCTAATGATTGAACTCTGTGAACCATTTTCAGACTGCGAAGGAAGCATTTTCAGGAAGAACCCAGTGAGGTCAAATATTTGGTGGAAATTGACAGCTTCTTTAATTGTATTGAAAACTCCCTGATCCTCCATCTCCTCCCAGGAGTCCCAGTTAGCAATAATGTCAGCCCATACAGCTACTAGCTCAAAGACCTTCATACTTGTAGCTTCTTCCATGCAAGTCACAGACCTCATGACAAACTCAAGTAACACAGAAGCATCATTTACACATGACGGAGGTGGCAAAGCAGAACAAGAGTTCTCCTGAACTGGTGCTAACCAAGCTTTCTGTAGCAGCAACGAAAATGTTTGAGCAATAGCAGACTGGCCTGACTGCCAGACCCTTTTTTCATGTTTCCTGTTTTCATCTGGCGCAGAGCTCTCCCAAGCTTGAGCCATTGCTACCAGTGAAGCAAAACCCTGTTCAACAACCTAAATAATAGATACATTTAATAGTGTGGTTGGGATTTTCTCAAGGAATCCAATACGTTAGGAATATCGGGATACCAGACAAGGTGATGATAATAAGTACATGAATGCGAGGAAACATGCATTTGTTTTTAAAAAAGGGTACACTTTCGGTAGTTCCACATGAATGATTGATGGTATTAATTATTTTTTGAATAATTATTGTATTAATTATTCTATTGAAAGAAGTTTATAAGGTGGATTCAGATTCTTTTCTCCGATTTAGTTCAAATGAGTACACTGAATCAGCTAATCCGTAATTTCCAGAAGGCAGGTAGTAACTTTATTTATATGGAAGTAATAATTGATCAAACGATTAAAAGCAAGCGATGATGCTTTAACCTCCTTGCACAAAGTATGAGAATATTGGACACACAGAAGATATAGCACTATTGTTGGCAATGGCCAAGGTAATTCTCTAAGAACCACCAACAACTATGAATACTAGAGCTAGAAGATGAACTAGAGCAAGAAGAGGAGCACAGCACAACACACGCACACCTCTCTGGTTTTTTGGTTGCTGCTGAACTGACTAGAGCTGCAGTTGCTCTTTCTTTCTTATACATACAAGAGTCAATTTCCTAGTACAACTACTTGAGTACCTAGTACACATACTTGAGCACTACTACCAACTATTCTACTGCTACCAGTACCTTCTATACAAGACAGGGCATACAGCCCTTTATACTCATGGCACTGCTGTCCTATACGACAGGCAGTGTACAATGGAGCTCACCTGCTCCATTGACCTTTGCTAACAGGGGAAGGTCAATCAAGAGCAGCACAATTACATCCAACAATCCTTCCCCTAAGTGGGATGCTCTGGACTGATCTTCTCCACGCCAATCTTGCTCCTCAGCTCCTGGAGTCGAAGTCGCCCGAGTGGCTTGGTGAGGATGTCACCGAGCTGTTGAGCTGTCTCAACATACTCTAGCTTGATCAATCCTCCTTCGACACAATCTCTGATGAAGTGGAATTTGGTGTCGATGTGCTTGCTGCGGTCGTGGAGGACTGGGTTCTTTGCCAAAGCAATGGCAGACTTGTTATCTACCAACAGAGTCGGTGTGCGGAGCTCCTCGCCGGTGAGCTCCCGCACCAACCGCTCAAGCCAAATTCCCTGGCAGCATGCTGTGGCGGCGGCTATGTACTCTGCCTCGCAGGTCGATAGCGCCACCACCCTCTGCTTCTGTGACTGCCAGGAGATCGGGCACGAACCGAGGAAGAAGATGATCCCCGTCGTGCTGCGCCGCCCATCAATGTCGCCCGCCATGTCGCTGTCGCTGTACCCAGTCAGCTCCAGCCGTGCTCCTCCTCGCCTAGGATAGATGATCCCGTGCCCAATCGTCCCAGCGATGTAGCGGAGGAGGTGCTTGATCGCGGTGAGGTGATCTTCCCGTGGATCCTCCATGAAGCGGCTCAGGTAGCCGATGGCGAAACCGATGTCGGGCCTCGTGTGCGCCAGATAGCGCAGTCCGCCGACGAGGCTGCGGTAGCTCGTCGCGTTCACCCTTGGTGCAGTGCTGTCCTTTGACAGCTTGATCTTCTCCTCCATTGGGGACTGGCACGGCTTGCAGCCCCCCATTCCGCCGCGCTCGAGCAATTTCTTCGCGTAGGCGCTCTGCCGGAGCGTAATGGCGCGCTCCGACTGCTCCACCTCGATGCCGAGGTAGTAGCTGAGCAATCCCAGATTGCTCATCTTGAACAGCGATGTCATCTCCTTCTTGAACACCTCAATGTCTTCTTGCTCCGAGCCGGTGATGATCAAATCATCAACGTACACGCCGACGATCAGCGTCCTTCGTCCCTTCCGCCTGGTGTAGAGCGCATGCTCAGTGGCGCACTTGGTGAAGCCCAGCGATGTCAAGCTCTCATCGAGCTTGATGTTCCAAGCGCGCGGCGCCTGCCGCAGGCCATACAGCGCCTTGTGCAGGCGCAGCACCTTGTGCTCTTCTCCGGCGACGACGAACCCCGGCGGCTGCTGCACGAACACCTCCTCCTGAAGCTCCCCGTTCAGGAATGCGGACTTCACATCCATGTGATGGACCTTCCAATCTTCTGTAGCCGCCATCGCCAACACCAGGCGCACTGACTCCATGCGCGCAACGGGGGCAAAGACTTCCTCGAAATCGATCCCCTCTCTCTGCACAAATCCCTTCGCCACAAGCCTCGCTTTGTGCTTCACGACGTTGCCCTGCTCGTCGTGCTTGACCTTGTAGACCCATTTGAGCCCAATTGGTCGGCAATTAGCCGGCGGATCGACAAGGGACCAAGTCCTGTTGTCTTCAATCGAGCTCATCTCCTCGATCATGGCCTTCCGCCACCGGTGATCTTGTTCCGCCTCGCGAAATGATGCCGGTTCCTCTGCGCTCCCAAGGTGGAGCTCGTCCTCCACTTCTTCTACCTCCTCCAGGATGCGCCGCGCGCGTCCTGGCGGAGCTTCCTTGCCGATGATGTTGTCCACTGCGCGGAATCGCAGTGGCTCGCCGTCGTAGTCGTCGTCGACAACGTCCGTCACCTCAGGCGGAGGTGTGGCGAACCGGACCGACGAAGCAGAGCTCGAGGTTGTCGCTGCGGAGCCTGTCACCGGCGATGCCTGCCCTGCAGGTGCTCCTGATGCCGGTGATGCCTGTCCTACAGGCGTTCCCGACTCCCCTGCTTCTCCTGGAGGTGTCGCCTGACCCTCCCCTTCTTCTTCCTCTGCTCTGCTGTACACCATGTGCTCGATGGTGAACGAGCTGCTCAGTCTGCCCGTTCCTCCTTCTTCCCCATCGCCGGACTCCTCCCAATTCCACCCCTTCGCCTCGTTGAACACCACGTCGCGCGAGACATGGACTCGCTGCGCCCGTGGGTCGTACAGGCAGTAAGCCTTGCTTCCCGCCTCGTAACCCAAGAGCACCATCGGGGTGCTTCTGTCTTCCAGCTTGGTGAGGCCGGGCTTCGTCTTCTTGGCGTGTCCCACGCACCCGAACGTGCGCAAGAATGACACGTCCGGCTTGCGGCCATGCCACGCCTCGAACGGTGTCTTCCCCGTCAAGCTCTTCGTTGGAGCGCGGTTTAGGATGAACACCGCTGTGCCCACTGCTTCTCCCCAGAACGCCGCCGGTACGCTCATCGCCTTGAGCATGCTCCTAGCCATGCCCACGATGGTCTGGTTCTTCCTTTCCACCACGCCGTTCTGCTGCGGCGAGTACGGCGCCGTGAGGTGCCTCTGCACCCCTTCCTCTGCGCAAAACAGACCGAATTCAATCGAATTGAACTCACCGCCACGGTCTGTCCTCAGCACCTTCATCTTCTTCCCCGTCTCCGTCTCGACCCGAGCCTTGAACTGCCGGATCGCAGCTGCCGCCTCGTCCTTCCCCGTCAGGAGCTGCAGCCACATGTAGCGGCTGCAGTCGTCCACCAACAGGAGGAAGTACCGCCGTCCGCTGTGCGTGGCCGGCGTGATGGGCCCGCACAGGTCGCCGTGGACGAGCTCCAAGAGCTCCTCGGCGCGGTACTTCGCCGTCTTGGGGAACGGTGTCCTCCTCTGCTTCCCCGCGAGGCAGCTGTCACACAGCTCGCTCGCGTGCTCGATCCTGGGCAATCCCCGCACCATCTCATGGCGCGCGAGGGTCGCCAGCGCGTCAAAGCTGAGATGCCCGTAGCGGGCATGCCACAGCCATGCCGCCTCGCCGGTGTGCGCCGCCAGGTACACGGGCTTCGTCAAACGAAGATCGAGCAAGTAGAGGCGATTGGTGGAACGGTTCACCTTTGCGAGCAGCTTGTTGTCTCGGTCGCGGATGCGGAGCACGCCGTCGTCGATGAGCACCCGGCAGCCTCGCTCGTCGAGCTGCCCGATGCTGATGATGTTGCTCCGCAGCCGGGGGATGAAGTACACGTCGGTGAGAGCACGGTGTTCGCCGTTCTTGCACGTGAAGACGATGGTGCCGCGCCCGCGGATCTCCACGCGCGAGCCGTCGCCGAACTTGACTGTTCCGACGACGCCCGTGTCGAGCTCGGAGAAGGCCTCGCGTTCTCCGGTCATGTGGTTGCTGGCGCCGGAGTCCAGGTACCACAGCTTCTTCTCGCCGCCGCCGCCGCTGTCGTCGCCATCTTCCCCGAGATGGACTTGCGCGCGCGTTTCGTCGAGCACCACGCGGGTGCGCGGTGCGTCTTGTTCGTCGTCGTTGAGCACGCACACTCGGGCCATCATGAGTGCGGGCTCGTCGTCGTCCTCCTGGACGAGATGCGCGCGTTCCCGGCACGGCTCCTTGCAGTCGCGGATCCAGTGCCCAGTTCTGCCGCAGTTGAGGCACTGGTCCTTCCCCACGCGGCCTCTGCCGCCGCCGCGGCCTCTGCCACGGCCGCCTCCACGGCCCCTGCCGCGGCCGCCTCTGCCTCCACCACGTCCGCCTCCGCCGCCTCCGTGCGGGACCAGGGAACCTTCCCCTGTTTCGGCCTTCCGCCCGCGCGCCTCCCACTGCTCCGCCGTGAGGAGCAGTTGCCCGCTGGCGGCTGCGTGCGCCGGCGCCTCCGTGATGCGGTCCTCGACCGCCTTGAGCCGCCCCGTGACCTCCTCAATCGTGAGGGTGTCCATGTCCAACATGGTCTCGATCGACATTGCGACCATGGCGAGCCGCGGAGGGACGACGCGGAGGAACTTGGCGACGGAGGTGGACTCACTGATGGTGTCGCCCAGCGACGCCAGCTGAGTCACCATGGTGGTGAGGCGGAGCGCGAAGTCCTCGACGGTCTCACCGTCGCGGAATGTGAGCGCCTCGTAGTCACGGCGCAGCTGCTGCGCCTTTGTCTTGCGGATGCGCTCGTTGCCGATCCGCATGGTCTTGAGGGTCTCCCAAGCCTCCTTCGCCGTCGCCTTGGAACCGAGCGCGATGGCGAACTCGGAAGGCACGGCCTTCAGGATGGCCTCCATGGCCATCTGGTCTTCCTGCTCGTCGTCGGCGCCGATGCTGACGGCCTTCCAAAGGCCGCGCGCCTTCATCATCACCTTGACGACGACCTCCCACTCCGCATAGTTGCTGCGGGTGAGGATGGGGTACTGCGCGCCGCCCATGTCGCGGACCGTCTTCGTCACCACGTACGTCGTCCCACGACGGCCGGGCTCCGGTGACAAAGACGCCGCTGCACCTCCATGGCGGCCTGCAGAGCGCCCCCTTCCCCGACGACCCCGCTCAGCCATTGCCGGTCTGATCGCTCAGAACACGGCTCTGATGCCACTTGTTGGCAATGGCCAAGGTAATTCTCTAAGAACCACCAACAACTATGAATACTAGAGCTAGAAGATGAACTAGAGCAAGAAGAGGAGCACAGCACAACACACGCACACCTCTCTGGTTTTTTGGTTGCTGCTGAACTGACTAGAGCTGCAGTTGCTCTTTCTTTCTTATACATACAAGAGTCAATTTCCTAGTACAACTACTTGAGTACCTAGTACACATACTTGAGCACTACTACCAACTATTCTACTGCTACCAGTACTTCTATACAAGACAGGGCATACAGCCCTTTATACTCATGGCACTGCTGTCCTATACGACAGGCAGTGTACAATGGAGCTCACCTGCTCCATTGACCTTTGCTAACAGGGGAAGATCAATCAAGAGCAGCACAATTACATCCAACAACTATTACCTGAGGCCAGGGCTCTGGAACAGGAGGCAGGAGCTTCATTACAGTATTGGCAATGTTAGACACAATTTCAGGAATATGAGGCAGAACTTTTTCTTGCCCGCCCTCAACTATAGTGCCCAGAAGCTTAAACAGAAGAGCAGACTCATTTTCATCTCCAGTACTTATTCTTTTCACAACTGCTTGCAAAAGAACTAGCCAGTCAGGTGGAACATAGCTGTTCTGCAAAATGCACAGAGAAAATACCTCAGTTTATATTTCCAGGGGCAGGTGGACCACACTGAAAAATACCACGTTGACTGTCTGTTACCTCAATGAGTTCTGCAATAGCACCAGAAGCAGAGGCACAAACTGGATAGCAAGTTATATCCTCCACATCCTCCATGGTCAATGCCTTCATTAAGGAATGATAAATACTCGTGCTCATGGCCTACAGGTAAGCAAATAAAAGTTAGAAAGCCAAATATACAATGTATATGAATTTACATATTACATGAAAGCCTTTTACTTTGATCCACTACGTCCTATGAGATTATGAAATTAAAAAACAAGGAAATGAAGTAACCTCTGGTAGGCATATTGCAAGCTGTCCAATAACCCAGTTAGCTGTTGAAATCAAATATGGGCTGCATGGATCCAAAGAATACAATGGAAGAATCCGATTCCTGATCAATGTAACTGTTAAATCTTTCTTCTCAGTCAGAAACTGCAAGGCAGATACTGAAATGAATCAGCATTTATTATAAAATAGAATCGTAAAATAAGATAGCCTGTGAATGATAAAATTTAAAAATCTTACATCTTGGAGGCCTCCATATGCCATCAAAACGCCAAAATAACTGAAACGAGACAGCGAAATCAACTACTTAGTACATCAGGAGTTGAGGACAGCAGCAAAGCTGCATATCTGTAATTCTTTCTTTTAGGACAAAAACTAATATTTTCTTACTTCCGCACAGCCATTGATGATGCATCTTCACCATGGGAAGGTATAGGAAACTTTGATAGGAATGGGATGACCAATAACTCTCCAATGGAGCTCCTTTCTGATTTTCCTTTACTCTTATCACCTTTCTTGCGCTTGGATGCTGCAGATGCAACTGGTGGACCCTGAAACCAAAAAAAAAAGGTGTGAGTAAATGAGTGGAACATTTGCACATCTTGTATTAGTTTAACAAGCTACCTGGTTCAATAAAAAAATAAAGATGGGTATGAACTGAGAAATTTGTGCATGAAGCTATTAAAATCACTCGATATAGAATAAGTCACGGACTACAGGTATAGCAATTCAATATCTAAATATGTTTTTGCTCAGCCTGAACTCAACAGTATGTGTGTTCAATAAGCTAGAAGGAAAAAAAAAGAGAATCACAACCTTTGACAGCGCTACAACACCAAGTAAATTGATTGCACTTTTCCTGGCAGTGAATAAATCCTCAGTCCATCCTGAAATTTCATCCTGCCAATAAACATATCAGTCAACAGCATGAGCACAAGAAACAAAACTAGAAATGCTGAATCCTGCACTTACAAGTTCAGAAGGAAGATTCTTTTGTACATACTCATCAGTATCCTCCTCCCACTCTGCTATATCCTACATACTGACAAAAGTTAGACAAAAAAAGGTATATACTGGGCATGTGTTATTTATGAACAACAAATAGGGAGCTAACCTTCTCATTCAATGCTAATGCTGGAAAAATTGCTGAATCCAGAAGTGAAGAAAAATGTGGTGACACAAGTCGCCACCCCTGCAAACAAGAGAGCAGATGAACACGAAGTTCGAACATGAGAGTATTGTCAATCCGAACTATTTGGAGCTGATACTTACCGGTCCTGTTTCCAATACTCGAGAAATCACATCAAATGCTAATGAAAAAATCCGATTGGGGAGAGAGTCAAGTTTCTGCAATCAATTGGGTATCAATCAAGAATGTTAGTATGGGGCTATGGGCTCAGAATGCTTGTCTCCATCGTGTTGCACAAATAAGTGAATTCCATAAGATATCAAACTTACACTTAAATTGATGCTTTGCTTTGATATTTTGATTGCGCAGTTGACAATTTGAGGCATCTGGCTGAGAACATTGGAGCGTAAGTATTATGGAAAATACGCAAGAAATGAAAACAAAGGCTAAACTACATACTCATCTGCATGTTTCCGGTGACGAGTAACAAGTGCACAAAACATAATAAGACATCTCTTTGCAATCTTGAGCCTTATCGAAGCTCCATCTTCAGGAAGACTATTAAAGTTTAAAGAATCTAGTATACGGAACATGTCTTTGCAAAAGGAAGGCAAAATTTGCTTCACCCTAGATGGCATGTATGACCTCACCTGCAAGAGTATAACAATCAGATATACCATGAGAATAGGGTTGCCATTTAACAGGCATAAATGCAACAGAAATTGATTAACTGTAGCATTACAACAATGTCAATACACAGAAAGGTGAGTAATGTGCGCTCCAAAATGCAAAAGAGCATAGTCAGACCCAATATAGAAATCCTATGATACCCCCTTGAACAGGCATGAAAGCTAAACTACTCAACCCGCCATTTCATTGTTTTAGCTCCCTAGATTTTAACAACTGGTAATCTTCAAAGTATTTCTGCAAGTGATACTTAGTTTACTGAAAGCAATTTTGAGATTTTCTTCACCTTTATCGAAGAAAATGTTGCAATGATATGGCTAATACATAAAGAATATGAAATACAAAGGGGGGATGGGGGGCTTACAGTGAAATACATGCATTTGGATGTGATGAGTAACAGCTGCTCATATTCCATTTTAGCCACATCAGGTGACAACAGAACCTATTGCACACACCATAAATGTTCAAAAGGAAAAGATCGAACAGACATAACATTTAACAAAAAAGAAAGTGCGCAAGCATTACCTTCTCAGCAAAGTGATGGAATGTCACTTGCAATGGTACAAGAATATCAGCTGCAATTTCCTCCAACTGTTGCGGAACAGGCTCTTTTGCAAGTTTTGGATTCAAGAAATACTGTAAGATGACACATAAATTAGAAAAACAAAAAGAAATATGGAACCTATTAAACCACAATGTGAAATCTGGAACACCAGTGAATATAACTAAAAATAAATCAGCGTGAAACTTCAGTAGGAGTCTGATGTGGCATACTAACAACTTGGCTAGTGAATTGAAATGCTAAGTAATGAGTATAGGATTTCAAACAGTGTATACCAGGAAATAAGAATAATAGCGAGTTCCAAAAGAAAAGGAAATTTGGAAGGGATCAAATTTCAGCTTCAAAATTTTGTTACAGGAAAGCTAGTGACTTTACCCTCGACGAGAAATTTGTAACTGTAATTGCAAGGGGCACTTTGTATAGCCATCAAAGTCACGTATTCATACTTCTGGAGTAAACTGAAGTTGAAGCAGATGGTTTTGAAAAGAACGCCAGAAGCATAGAAAGCAAGAGATATACCTGGAAGGGCCTAACAACAGATTGAAGTACTTTGAGAGCATTAATGGTATTCCACTCAGGATGCTGGCCTGGACTAATAAGATTGCTGCTCTGGATCACTAGTTTCAACTGGGGGATAAGCTCAGGCCACAGGTTATCCTTGACAAAATCTTTTTCCACAACTGGACGGAACTGTTCAGTAGAAATTGCAGTAAACATAAGTCAGTTATTAAAACAGCCTTACTAGCGAGGCATCTAATTACAGGGCTCTTGATGGATATGAGACTTACAGCTTCAATCAGCACTCGAAGAATTGCAGGTTCCACTCGAAGCAAAGCCTGGGCAAGTTGGTCACGGAACTCCTTGTACAGCTCAGACAAAGACAGGCTGCCTTCCAAATTGCGCCTGGTGAAATTCTTCAAGTACGTAGCGGCAGCAACTCTTATCCCTTGATCACCATCCCCTATAACCTCAACAGAAAATAAAAGGAACATAATCAGTGAACTTCAAGAAGTAAATTTTACTAAACTTCAGCTTCTCTCGAAAAGGAATTTCTTTTTTTCTCAAAAAAAGTACATATGAGTATATGACTCCTGTAAATTCAATCGGACCCATGGGTTCAAAACTTGGTCAATTCAATCATGTCCATATCCATGCTTTGTCTTGCCATTGTCATCCCATCTACATAAATAGCATCCGCAGACCAGTAGCCGCTATTTCCATCTTTAAGAAAATTAAAGAGGATTCTAGGTGCTCTGCGTGCTAATTTAACACAAAAGCATCAAACACTCAGAGCTGCCCGTCACCAGAGCCACGTGCATGTATTAATTCCTAAAGGATAAAAGCTACAATTTTTCCAGCGAACTACAGTGAAACGAGAGAACAACACCTGGCGACCGTGGTCACACAATCCAGACACAAGGATCCCCAAAATTGAATTCCGCGTAGGGCAATAAAAGGCGCAAGCTTTCGCATAATCGCAGGGAACTAGAGCTTGCGCGAGCGCACAGCTACAATTCCAAGCAGCGGCCGGAGGAAGGAAGGGGATACATACCTGCGGCGACGGCGAGGATGGCGAGGGGGAAGCGCGGGTCCGTGGCGGCCCTATCGAGCCCCGCGGCGGCGGCGTCCACCGACGCCTTGTCGGGGCTGATCGTGGCGGCGAGAAGCCGCCGCAGCTCGTCGCCGGCCATGGCGGCGGCGGGGGTCTCGATCTCCATGGAGGGCTCTAAACCCTAGGATTTTTTTTCCCCCTTTCTTTTTTGACCAAAACTCAAGTGGCAGTGGATGGAGGGAAAGAAGAGGAGGGACCGGGGACGTTTGCGCGGGAGAGCGTGGCGGGAAAATAATACAACTGTTGGCCTGTCGCTACAAAAGCAGAGATATGGCCATTAGCCAGGTCAATCAACTTCAGTATTCTATTGTTTCAAAAAAAATGTATTCTCGGATTTCTTTTTTCTGATTTTTATTTCTCCGTGTTTTCTGATTGTAAGATGAAATAGAATCACATTCAAAAATCGTTTGACTAGGTCGACTGGTACGAATTCATGAGAATGTTTTTTTTCTAATGTTGTGATTAGAGAATTTTGCTAGCTCATGCTAGTGTGTAAAACCAGAATTGTTTCTCTTTCTCGTGCTTTTATTTTTCTTGCAGCCCTCCTTTGAGAGGAGGGCAGGTTACTTAATACCTGGGCCTAATGGGCCGAATGGCGAATGTCATGAAATTCATGTAAAAGCACTGCGTTTCTGTTAGGTGTGTGAATTTCCGCCCCCTCAAAAAAAAAAAAAAAGGTGTGTGAATTTTCTTGAACATGTGCTGTGCTTGTGAATTTGAGTGTGAGTGACTGAACGTGACTTCAACCATGATGGGCGCTTTAGGAGAGACTCGAGAGGACCAGAAAAGCATATGCAACTGTTTTTTTTTTTGTCTAAAAAAATGAGCATTTCCGGTGCTCTGTGCAGTCTTTGTCCTCTAGCCAGTGAAGAGGGAAAGTGATGCATGACTAATCCGTTTCGGCATATTAGTGGGCAACGGAAGCTGCTTACCTATTTTATTTCATTAGTAATAAGCTAACCCTGAACGAAGATCTGCTTTCAGAGCATATCTATTGCCATACGTGATCCAGAGTACAATTCAAGATCTGAGGAACCTAAAGATCCATCCATAAAACTAAGATGTCTTGAGCAGCAAAGAACCGTGCATAAAATCGACTATATATTGAAAAAAAAAAACTGCCACGTACCGTGAGGAGGGGCAGTGATGTAGGGTTAGTCCATTTCGACAATGTCCACAATCAAGTCTTGACATATGAGTAAACTGCTGTCTCCCGCTGGCAAAGGATTAAACAGACAGAAGATGGCGACTTGACATATGACATATGAGTAGTCAAACCTGCAAAGAGCACGTGTAAAAAAGGGTACAGATTATGATTAAAAAATATGAATATCACAATCAATTCTATGGTCCTGTTTGGATCAACTAGAGCTAATATGGTTAGCTGAGTGGAGATGGCTGGCTAGTCATTAGCTGGCTATCTAGCTTGGGAATTGGATTAGTTAGAGCTAAAATTAGCTAGATGGTTGTAGCTGGGCCGGACAAGACAAATACCTAGATCAAGTAAGAGCTTATCACAGACAATTTGGCTAGAACCAACTGTGATAATTAATTTTACACCTAGTCCCCATTCCTATTGTGATAATAATCATTAGTATTGTAAGGTTACCTAGTTATTGTTGGGCTTTATTTCAAATATGAAAATCGTGAGGAACAGTCTGCAAATATGGTATGCGTGGTATTATATTTTCTTTAATCATAGGTCATTCTTTTAGGTATTTTTTTAGGCTGTAATAAAGCAAGGACAAGTATACATCCTGTTTTCTCTATACCTTCTCGTCCATATCGTTAACTCTGGAGTGTTCAAGCACGCTTAACTTTGGCCACATATTACTCGCGTGGAGTTCAACGATAATCCTCTAAAGTGAGGGCACGTGCCCCCATGGACAAGACATCAAAGTCATATCCACCATTTGAGATATAGCCATTTCCGTTGGTTGGATAAAGTCTTTGCTTGTCCACAACAATGTCAATATGTATCCATCAAAATATGTTCATCTTTTGAAAATATATTTAAATATAAGAAACAAGTTTTCAAATGGGGAGGAAGTTCATAATAGATAAGTAATGACCGCTCATATTATTCATATCATGACTGTCGTAAGGTCCACAACCAATTGAGTCCCCAACATGTTAGACACCAAACTAGATAATAAAATAGTTACTGATGCTTCCGGTAATTGTTTAGGGCACTTGTCTACATAACAAAATATCCCTCCAAAGAACATTATTTTGGATTCTCATGATCAAGTATGATAACCTTGAAGTCTTATGGGTCAAACGTCCTTGTAATGTGAGGAATATCTCTAGATGCCTAAATCCGCTAAATAAGATGAATTGAGGGGTGAGGGCATGTGACCCCACTGGGGGCACGTCTAAATTGCGGTCGCCCGCACGGGGGCTCCGTGCGCTCGGTCGCCCCCCAGGCGCGCCGCCCCCCGTCACGCTCCTGTGCACGCGCGCCGACAAAAACAGCGGGCGGGCCTCCATTCCCACCACGGTGCTACACGTAACCCTGCATGTGTATGGTATCTGTAAAAAAAGTTGCATAAAATTTTTCAGAAATTTTGTAGCAAAGTTTTGTCAACAAACTTTTGTTTGCTTGCGACAAAATTCTTCGGCGAAAATTTTTTTGCAACAAAATTTTGTCAATAAACTTTTGCATGTTTGTTTGATTGCGACAAAATTCTCCAGCGCCAAATTTTTTACAACAAAATTTTGTCAACAAACTTTTACTTGCGACAAAATTTTTACAACATTTTTTCTTACTTGCGACAAAATTCTTCAGCATCAAAATTTTTGCAACAAAATTTTGTTCAGCACACGGCGCTCATGAGTAGCGGTGGTCGCCCCGTCCGTGTGGGTCCCCACACGTGAGGTCCACCATGTGCAGTTGTGCGGTGGGACCCCGCAGGAAACGGACGCGCGAGCGCAAGCGTGAGCGTGCGGCCGTGCGCTCACGCTTATATTTGGGATTTCGCCCCACTGGTGTTCACGTGGGCAAGCCCTATGCTAGGTAGTTAATGCTTGATTTTATGTGGACCTTTGAAGAGCTAATGGACAAGTATAAAAAGAAAGGACAAACACAACCAACCGTTACGATGCAATGCAACAGCCCAGGAGGGGGATCATGGCTGTGCTGCCTAACTGACACCAACCAACCGACCGGAGCGTCGGACGCACGCAGGCTACCAGCATTGCATCCATACGCCAAATTCATTTCGGTCAGCTAGCGATTAGCGAAGCCAATCCATGACATTCATCCCCCCGTCGATATTGTCGTATTTATTTGAATCAGTCATAGGATATCAAACTCAATTAGCATTTGCGACACGTATCCAAGCCTGAGTGGAAATAAATCTATATTATATATATAGAAGACCAACATGGGTACATCATCGATTCTTGTCCTCGCTCATGGCTCCGTTCAAGATGGTGAGCACAACATCTGCAGCTATTTGCATTGCGCTTGTTCTCATGTCTTGTGCCCTCTCCAGCGGAGAAGGTGCGTGAGCGCTGCTGGTTGAGGATGTGACGGCATTGAGACATATATAGAACTATAGAAGCATACATGACTTCCAACTAGGAGCATGTAATGAAATTGATGTAGCGCAACTGCAGACATCATTCCACTAACAAGGACAACATCTCCGAACTTGATTGTAGGACCTGTGCAGACATATTTGACACAAGAACAAGTCAATAATAACCATGAACACAAAATAGCTTGACCAGAAATCACAAACCCAATCATAATTTGTGATTCACTATCATGAAGCATTTGGCTGTTGGACCTGTGCAAACATATTCGACACAAGAATAACAAGTCAACAATACACTACTACAAAAAAGCTTTTTAGGGGCGGGTTAACAAGCAGCATTTGTAGGGGCGGCTCCAAAATCCGTCCCTGTTTTTGGCTGCTAAAGATAGCCATTAGCAGGAGCGGGTTAGTAGCCCGGCCCTGCAAATAATTTTTAGAGGCGCGTGATGCCATCACCTGCCCCTACAAATGAATTTTAAAAATAAGATAAAAAAGAAAAAGAAAAAAATGGTTAATTAATTAAAAAAACATGATTAGCAGGTGACTAATTACATCATTATAATCAAATTTAACAAATAAAAATAAAAGAAAAAAATGAATTTAAAAATAGAAAAAAAAGAAGAAGACGTCGGCGCCTGGGGCCCGCCCTACCGGCCGGGCGCCGCCGCTGCCACTGCAGGCCGGGGTCGCGATGCAGACCGGCCGCTACAGGCCGCCGCCGCGGCTCGCGCGCGCCGGTCCTCCCCGGCCGCTGCTGCAGGCCGTGCCGCGGCCAGCGCGGGCCCCGCCGCTGCGCCCTCACGACGGTCGGACGGATGTCCACAGTCGCGGCCTCGCGCCGACCCCGGCTCCGCCGCCGCGGCTCCTCACACAGGCCGCCGCCTGCGCTGGCCCCTCACCGGTCGCTGCTACAGGCCGGCCGGCGTCGCCCGCGCGCGGCCTCGCCGGCCAGAGGCTCCGCCGCCGGGACTCCGTCGGTGCGCCTTCGCTGCCGGGACTCCGCGCGCTGGTCCTAGCCGCCGTGCCGCCGCTGCCCGATGGGGGAGAGAGAGGGGGGGTGGTGTTCGGTTGAGAGCTGAGGGAGAGAAGATAAGGTGGGGGGGGGAGAAAGAGGAGTGTTTCAGCCAATAGGAAGCCATCATTTTGGAGCCCAAGATCGCTGACGTGATGATTCGTGTTTCTTTTATGCCCTTATAACAGATATTTCAACACCTAAACGGCCTTAGCTGAAAATGTTGTGTAAACTACAAAGTTTTATATCTCGTTGAGGTCTTCAACTTTGGTATAGAACGTTTTTTCATCCAAGGTCATTTGAATATTTTAAAATTTTAAAAATTCAAATAAGATAGCGATATTTTGAAGTACTAAACAATCTCAAACAAAAACGTTGTGAACTACAAACTTCTATAACTCTTCGAGCTCTACTACTTTAGTATATAACTTATTTACGTCGGAGATTATTTGAAAATTGTAAAGTTCAAGATTTTAAATTAGGTAACTTATAGTAATATTTAAAAATACTAAATGATTTTAAATATAAAAATTACTAACTACAAAGTTTTATATTTCGTCGAGCTATGCAACTTTGGTATAAAGTTTTTTTCATATAAGATCAAATAAAAAAGTTTTTTTAAAAAATACATTCACTAACTATCTCACATACAATCAAACATATACTCTTACATTCACATATACTCACACATACAAGTAGCACTTTTGTGAAATTTAGTGTGTAGCATTTATATTGGTGTAAATATGTATTTTTAATTCATTCACATAATCATATATACTCACATGTACATATACTCATTTATTATAAAATCATCAAATTACAAAGTGTTGAAAAGTGATGACAGGATGAATAACCAATCATCCGATGCATAACCAACTATCTTGTGTTTTAGTCTCTGATGCATAAGACAATACTATCTTTGCAGTAACGACTTACAAAGCTAATTAAAATTCCCTCTTTTTTTGACAAATACAGTGTAAAAAAAAAGAGCACGGTTTCATCCTCTTACTTACAAGAAGGAGGAGAAGATGAAACAATGCATATAAAAAGTAGAGCACCGTTTTATCCTCTCATCCACAAGAAGGAGAGGATAAAACGGTGCAAAGAAAAAGTAAAGAAAAATACCTATCTCACATACAATTACACATATATTACTTCATGTAACACTTAAAACATAACTTAAGATTTGTACACTTTATCGTTATACTTACTAGCAAAGTGCCCGTGCGATACAATGTTTCTTTCATATTTATAGCAATATTTGTTTATTGTTCTATCAAATATCATATTAATGTCACATTGTCCTTTCGTCTAACAATCTTCATAGCAAGGAGCCAAGGACTTTACCACATGCTCACACTCTATGTTACTTCTTTTATTACCGATCGCGTATGACATGTATGATCTTTGTACTTGATCCGCAACTTTACCTACACAAATACATTTCTATTCAAAAATGATTATTTATATCGTTATATATTTTTTGTTATTTCAAATTAACATGTTTAATGGGCATGCATCGCGTATCAATCGGACTAGCACAAATAATAGAGCACCATTTTATCCTTTCACTAATAGAAAAAGAGAGAGGATAAAAGGGTGCATATAAATAATAGAGCACCCTTTCATCCTCTCACTTACAAGAAGAAGGAGAGGATAAAACAATGCCTACAAATGATAGAGCACTCTTTCATCTCTCACTTAAAAGAAGAAGGAGAGGATAAAACGGTGCATGCAAATAATAGAACATTGTTTCAAACTATATAACTTATAATGATTTTCTCAAAATATTAAACATTGCGAGACAAAATAGTTGTGAGCTACAAAGTTTCTTACCTTGTCAAGCTCAACTTGGATATAAATATTATATAAATAAAGTTGTCAACTAAAAAGTTTAAAGTCATGTCAAGATCTACAATTTTCATATATTATTTTTTTCTTTCTTGTAGACCATCTAGAAAGCCCAACTATGCTTTATAGCCCACTCCTCCAATCATATATGGGCCGGCCCAACAAGTTTTTGGCCCAGCAAAGTCTATATTTCTAGTTGAGAGAGCTTATAATAATATTTTGAAGCCTTAAACATTCTCAAACGAAAAACTTATCGACTACAAAGTTTTAGATCTCGTTGAGCTCTATATTTTTCATATAAAATTTATCTTCATCCAAGATCATATAAAAAAGTTATGATTTTTTTTTGTGAAACTATTTTTAGGGGCGAGGCATGCCATGACCCGCCCCTGGAAAATGCCACCATTTTTAGGAGCATGTCATGGCATGCTCCATCCCTGAAAATGATTTCCCGGGGCGGGTCATGGCATGGCGTGCCCCTGAAAATGATTTCCAGAGGCGGTTTTTATCTACAGTTGCGCGTGCGCTTTTGTAGGGGCGCATCGCCTTTTACTCCGCCCCTAAAAAAATACCCCTGACTCTTACAAATGTTTTTTGTAGTAGTGATAGGCATGAACACAAAATACCTTAACCATAAATCACAAACTCAATCATAATTTGTGACTCACTAACATGAAGCATTGGGCAATAACAACAATAATCCACCCAGTGGGCTGTAAGCCGCCATTCTTATCCCAAGTTCTCTGATATTATCACAGCAAGAAAAAATATAAAACAAAAATTCCCACTTTTTGTCTAACAGGTGGCATGTATGTAACGTACCTGCAAGTATGTCTTCTTCCACATCTCTGCACAATAGGGACCACTCTAATGGAACTGTAGTAATACGTGGATCTCTTTTTTTAATTGAAACAGGAGGCAAAATCCTCTACTGATCTATCTTCCATTTATATAAAGGTAAACAAAACTGTACACAAACGAAAGAAAAAAACAATAGTACATGTCTATATAAAAGAAATGGAGAAAGAACGTTAGATCGGCAGGGCGCCCACGCGTCATTCAGTCAGGACGGTATGCACGGATCGCAGTTTGCATACCGTCTCCACCGAATCTTTTTCCCGCCCTACTCAGTTTTGCTGCACGTTTGATTTTTACTCGCCCCCGCCGCCGCGGGCTCCCTGGCAGCATTATTGCTAGAATAATATAATAATACAGTATTATAGAGTCACGGCGAGCAACGATCAGTTGCTTATTTATCGGCAACCCACGCTCGTGTGCCTCTATGGGCTTGCAAGTCTAGCGATTACATGTCTCAAGAGATTTGGGATATATGAAATGTGGTGGTTATAGCATATCTTAAAATATTTGAGATAATTAAAATATATTGAAAAAAATCGAGATCCTCTTAAAATATTTGAGATAATTTAAATATATTGAAAAAATTGAGATCCTCTAATTGTGTGCCAACAAGAGGAGCTACGTCCAAAAGCAGCCACATAGACACGTAAATTTTACGAAAAAACTATTTATATACCAAAATCAACCACGGTTCCTCTGGAACAATAATCTTTCTTTTTTTTAATGTATGGCTTCCTATGATCTAAAACATTTTAACCCCCCCCCCCCACACAAAAAAAAAAATCAAAACCTAGCTTTGCAGAAAACCACCTACTATCACATATGCCAACCCCCCCCCCCCCCCCCCCCTCCCCATGCCTTTGCCTACCATCCAAAGCTTATCCGGCGACACAACACCCTCTTCATTTCCCTCCTCGAAGATTTCCCTTATCATCCTAGGAAGTCCCTCATCACTCTTTCCGCATCATGGACCCACCCGTAGCCTTAGCCCCAGCCTAGAGGATTGTGCAGGGATTGAGAAAATTTCACGACGGACTCATCCTTGCGCATAGCGCATTGCACCACTATTTGTTCTGGCGTTCGCCCATGGTGCACTAGGATATCGCTCTCCTGGCTAGGCGTTGCCACAATGCCACACATGGAGGTGCGGCACACATTTTGCCACTTCAAACCTACTCCACAGGTTCTAATGTAGGTCATTTTGGCACTTATAGATACATAACTTTTAATATATATCTAGACGTAGCATGTATCTAGATGCATAACAAAATCTATGTATCTAGATTTTAGAAATGTAAAAATGACCTATAAGTTTGGACCGAGGGGATTAGTAATTAGGTTAAGATTTTGCAAATAAATACCGTTAGTTTATTCATATCTAAAGTTCTTTAATACGATACCAAATTTGTTTTTAGTCATAAAGTATGTCAGAGATAGTGAGCACTAGTTTTGTGGCTCCATCAATTGAGTGCGAAAAGTGATGCTCCTCGAGAAGCCAGGCCCAAGCACCTGCCTCTTGCTTTGTTTCGCCAGGCTCACGACCCACCTGCAGATGGAAAACCAAGTCGTATGGTGTGATCATCATAGAATATCATCGTCCTCCCTCCATTTCAAACTGTATATTGTTTTAGGTTCTCCAAATTCATAGATTTTGCTACGCACCTAGACATATGCTATTTCTAGATGCATAACAAATACTATGAATTAAAAAAATCAAAATGACCTAAATTTTGAAATCAGTGTGTAAAGTGACCCCAAACAAGCGTTGGATTATCATCGTCTTCATTCCATCTTTTTTCTTCTTCTCCTCCTTTTATTGTTCCTCTTCTTTGTCTATAGTTAAGAATTATATAAGGGCTTCGCGAGATTCCATGGATTTCATAGCTAGGCATGGGTTCCATGGGGAGGGGGCTCCCCTATGTTGGGACAAAAAATGCTCACAGGTTCTGGGCCAAAATACTTGCTTCTGTGTGTGTGTGATTCGAAAGGCCCTAGCAACATCAGGCCCACGCCCCACCCGCAGCTGAAAAAACAAGACGTGCGATCTTTCTTGCGGCAGGGGAAGAAGCATTGCAGTGTTTTATTTGTTTGGTGTGTGATTGAGCTAAAAAAAAAACAATTGTTCGGTGTGGTGTTATGTTGCGTGTGTGGTCACAAACTAAAAAAAAGACAAAGGGCACAGGAGGCCATGGCTGCCTAACAAACTGGCGCCAACCAACCGACCGGTGCGTCTAACGCAGCCTAGCTACCAGCATTGCATCCATCATACGCCTAATTCATTCCGGTCAGCGAAGCCCATCCATCCGTCCGTCGCCGCACCTGCCACCAAACACCAGACTTGATTGCGCTTTCCTTCACTTGCAAATCAACTCACTAACCGTTCCATTTTTCAAGTATAAAAAAAGCCATTTCATTTTTCTCTCAAAAAGCAGCTTTGCTCATGACCATTGCTGGATTATTATACCCTCCGGCAGAATCTGTGTTAGTCACAACACATGAGACCTGCCAAATCCGTTTCAAATACTGCACGCTGGCTAGTTGGTGTAGAACTGTAGACTATTTGCAACGGTTCACCGTAAACCATCCTGAACCGGCACTTTACCTTTTTTTTTCTAAAAAACGGACTACAACGGCGTCCTCTATCTCGTCCTCTACTCTTCAGGGCCCGCCGCCCCCCTCCCCCATATCTCGGGCACGACGTCTCCTCCTCCAAATCGCCTCCTCCCCCTCCCCCTCGCCGCAACCTCCCTCTCGCTGTCGCCGCCGCCACCTCCCTCTCGCCGTCGCCGCCTTCCCCAAAAACTCCACCCACGACGCCGGGTCTCCAGTCGAGCTCCGCCGTGGTGGAGGAGCAGCGGACCGATCTGGAACACAGCGACGACGGAGGAGCAGCAGCGGGGAGCGGCGGCCCGTCCACGTCGTCGGAGCTCCACCACGCGCGGGGAAAGGGTAGGGTCGCTCTGTTCTTCTCTCCGTCCGACGGGCCTCACGGAGACGCGGGCGGTGCGGGTGGCGAGCAGCGGCAGAGGAGCACCGCAAGATCTTGAGTGCGCGCGAGGTGGAGCCGAGGCAGCCCCTTTCTCCGGCGGCCTTTGTCCCCCGACAGCAGACACGAAAGTGGAAGGGCCCCGTCCCAGGCCATCACATGGAAGTGGAAGGGCCCCGTGCTGACATGTGAGACGAGCATAAAAGATGAAAATATGGAATAGATAAGAGAAATAGTGGGTACCATTGCAACATTATGCTATTTAGAGGGTGTAATCTTTTAGAAAAGGGTTGAAATATTTTTTAAAGAGTGATATTTAGAGGATACCGTTACAAATAGTCTGACATGGATGACATACATGAGGCTATACTCTGTCCAACATATGTCAGGGACATTTTTGACCGAAATAAAGTATTGAGCTCTAGTATCATATTACTAGCCGTCATCATCTCGTCAAAAATTAGTTACCACCACCACGCTCTAGTCATCCACCGTCAGTACGAGTACGACCATCACGTCAAAACCAAAGTTAATGCTTGCACGGAGTATTTGACAGGATGCACACAATCTTGTGCTCGTCGGTCGGACCACGCACGCACATGGCCCTTTTCCTCACGGATCTTGTATCCATCCGTCATAATGAAGACTCTTGTGATACGGAATTTCTCTCTCATTTTCTCCATTTTTTTCCCGTAAGAACTGATCTCCTCCATCCCTTTTCAACTTTGAGGAAAAAAAAAACAAAACTCAAGAGTATCACGACATATGAGTTTGAGATTGCTAACCACGCCTTCCACGCGGTCTAGAGTATCACAACATACTAATTCAAAGATTAAGCCTTCCACGTAGTAGATCCCATCTAACACACTCTCTCTCTATATAATGATCCTCTGTTCTTCCCGTCTCTCACTACGTGCACCTCGGCACGCCCAACGCCAGTGACCAACCCGCCTACCTACCACTCCTCTCCTAGTCCAACACCCCGCGCGCCCACGTCCATCGGCCATGGCGCGCAAGAAGATCCGGGAGTACGACTCCAAGCGCCTCCTCAAGGAGAACCTCAAGCGCCTCGCCGGCATCGACCTCACCATCCTTTCCGCCCAGGTCAGTGCGCCGGCTCCCTGCCCCCTTCTCTCCCGTCCGCATCGAGCAGATATCTCCCTGATCCCGGCCTGCTTGGATCTGTCTCCGCGTTCGCGGTTTACCTGTACTCCGGCCTGGGGTAGTGTAAAGATCCGATTTTTATGAGCGGCCGACGGGTCAAGCACCGGCATTTCTATGATTTTAGTATTGAATTAGTTTGAGGTTTAGGATTTGTCTCGGCTCGGATAAAATGCGATGGATTAGAAAGGGGATCTCGGCGGAGATCTTGTGGAGATTCAGGTTATCTGAGGCTGGAAGTTTTAGCAAAGGTGTTTTTAGGAGGAATATGTAAAGGTGCTATTTTTATTTATACAACCAATGTGGCAATTCTTGCTGGAGTATTGCAAAATTTCTGGTTTCTTAGCTAGATCTGGTGAATGCTTAGCCGTGTGATTTGCTTGTTCATGTCTGCTTAAACTATTACACTCATTTCGTTGCTTGGATCCATAGTCCGGTTGGTCTTGTAGTACTTCTGATTGGGCAGTGCCATGCACTCGGGTAAACATATAATTGGCAATACAAGTTGGACTGATTTTGGTTGCTTGCTTATTGACAGATCACACAGTCAACAGACTTTGCAGAGCTTCTAAGCCAGCAGCCATGGCTGTCAACCACAAAGTTGGTCGTGAAGCCCGACATGCTGTTTGGGAAGCGTGGCAAGAGCGGCCTTGTGGCTCTCAACCTGGATTTTGATCAAGTCAAGGAGTTTGTCAAGGAGCGGTTGGGAGTCGAGGTAGTTCAGTTACAGTTCTTTTTTCCCTTGAAGAAAACACACATCATTTAGGGACTTGATGAACTGAACTGTTGTTGCTCCGCTGGTGCTTTTCAGGTTGAGATGGGTGGCTGCAAGGCTCCAATCACAACCTTCATCGTTGAGCCATTTGTGCCCCATGATCAAGAGTATTACCTGTCGATTGTGTCAGAGAGGCTGGGCAGCACCATCAGCTTCTCTGAGTGTGGAGGGATTGAGATCGAGGAGAACTGGGACAAGGTTAAGACAGTTTTTCTTCCGACAGAGAAGCCGATGACACAAGATGCATGTGCTCCCTTGATTGCCACTCTTCCATTGGAGGTACCTTATTTGTAACATTACTTGTCTACTTACCTTGTCTGGTTGATCTTGTATTTGTGATGTTGATAAATCATAATTATTAACTATCTGTTTGGAAATTGGGAATTAGGCGCGTGGGAAAATTGGTGACTTCATTAAAGGAGTGTTTGCTGTCTTCCAAGGTACTATAGGTTTTGTGGAAGCTCACAAGCCATTTTTAGTAAATTTCTTTATTTCAATCTTTCTTGACTTGCCATAGTTAAAAGACTGCTCCTTTCGCAGACCTGGACTTCTCGTTTCTTGAGATGAACCCTTTTACCATGGTGAATGGAGAGCCATATCCTCTGGACATGAGAGGAGAGCTAGATGACACAGCAGCTTTCAAGAACTTCAAAAAGTGCGCCTCAGATTCCCATAAGGACATGAATTCTTCTTGTGACTTGTGGTTTTTGAATTTACTCTTACTTATCAATTGTGCAGGTGGGGAGCTATTGAATTCCCTCTACCATTTGGAAGAGTACTCAGCGCTACAGAAAGTTTCATCCATGAACTTGATGAGAAGGTACAGATATCAGAGTTATTTTTATCTTTCTGTTTTGTTTTTAGATTTACATACCTATAAAGTTTACAGTTTTTAGTATTCATGAGAAATACTGGATCTGCAGTATATTTTGTTGCCTTGTGCCTTATTTTGATATGCCACCTTTGTTATTTCAGACAAGTGCCTCTCTGAAGTTTACAGTTTTGAACCCAAAGGGGCGCATCTGGACAATGGTTGCTGGAGGTGGTGCTAGTGTCATATATGCTGATACTGTAAGATGAACTTCTATCTTAATTTTGATTTGAACTTGAGAAGTTTTTAATGCCAATGTCTATTACACTATCCACCTAAATTTGGCTTGCATATGAAATTAGTTTATTTTTTTCCTCGTGTACCAGGTTGGAGATCTGGGATATGCGTCAGAGCTAGGAAACTATGCAGAGTATAGTGGTGCGCCCAAGGAGGAGGAGGTTCTGCACTATGCTAGAGTTGTACTTGATGTAAGCACTCACTACAACCTTAACCACACTGCTGTTAACTCCATTTTAGGGCCATCTTCTTGTTGGGACTGTTAGGATCATCTGTTAACCCCACACCATTTAATGCAGTGTGCAACTGCTGATCCTGATGGTCGGAAGAGGGCACTTCTCATTGGAGGTGGCATAGCTAACTTCACTGATGTTGCTGCCACATTCAATGGCATCATCCGGGCCTTAAGAGAGAAGGTATGCAGGACCATTCACTATAGAATCCTCGCTAATGTTATGCTTTTCCTGGCAGCACTATATCTGTTCACCTTATTGATTCTTCACCGCACAATTCACTTTCAGGAATCCAAGTTGAAGGCTTCAAGGATGCACATTTATGTTCGCCGAGGTGGCCCGAACTACCAAACTGGACTGGCTAAGATGCGTAAGCTTGGTGCAGAACTCGGCGTTCCCATTGAGGTACTGATCTAGTTATCCCCTAAGCATTGTACACAGAATCTCATGAACTCTACTGTCATCATTCTTTAAAACTTGTAGCTCAGAAAAGTAGTTCTTGAAGAGAATGTTAATCCATTGGTCGTTGGTAGCTGTGAATCACTATCAACACAGTCAGCGTAGATCGTCTGATTATATTTTGAACAACCGCAGGTGTATGGGCCAGAAGCGACGATGACAGGAATCTGCAAACAAGCAATTGAATGCGTCATGGCTGCAGCATAATCCGGGCGTAGTTCTGGGTAGTTCGTGATCTGCAAACACGCAATTGAATGTGTCATGGACTCGGCATAAGTGAGGATGGGCAGTGTAGTTGCAGTAGTTCATCCACACATGATTGTTCCCATCTTGTTTCAGATATGTTGTAGCGAGGAGTTGTTTGACCATACATTTTTAGATCGTTGCTGCAAGTTAGAAAGTTACCGTTGTGATACAATAAGTCCGAGGTCTAGTGTCGTCAGCTCTATTGTGAGCATTGAGCTGCAAACTGCAATGCAATGAAATGGCCTTGTCACTTGCATTGGATCGTAATGTTCTTGCTGATACACGACACATTGAACCTCTCATGTTCAGAAGGGGACCTGGATCCAATGCAGTGGTAACTATTACTGCAACTTAAGCAGTAGGCTCATATGAGCCATTCAAGAGGCCATGACCGGCTTGGATGAAAGCTCGGGTTTTCCATCCCCTTTCTCATTACTTTTGGACCAAAGGGATGGAGTAGGCTGGCACAATGAGTTGTTCCTGTCCGTAGAAGAAAGTAGGTCACATTACAATAAGTTAAAAATGATTAAATAACTGACATAAGCAAATTTGGTCAACTATTATTGTTCTTTGGAAAAAACATTTGCATGTATCACTACACAAGCAATTTGAAAAGATGGTGCGAATATTACAAGAGAGTAAATTTCGGCAGTAAATATTTTTTTTGCTACATTTTTTTTTCTAATTGAGAGGTTAAAATCATCTAGACTTTTTTTTATATGCATGGTAAAACAAAATAAATACAGAAAGAATATGTGAAGTGCCATAAAATCAAGAGCAATGATATAATATGTTCCTAGCTGACCCGTGGATAGCATCTTGCACAATGTACAGAATAGTAACATAAAAAAATGGTTGGGTAGAAAAAATTAAAGAAAAGATACATGAAAAGGTTTTCTAAAAAATAGTAATATTTGGTCGGATTTTTCTCCATGTTTACTCTGATCATTAACTCATTATGTTGTGCCCTTTACTGTGCTTTAGGTGAGAGGGAGAAATAACTCACTTTTGTTTTCGTTAGTAGCTCCTGACTGCAAATGTCAAGAGAGAAGGGAGGAAAGCCGAGCTTTCATCCAAACCACTGCTTACCGCCTTACCTCTTGAATGGCTCACATGAGCCTACTGCCATCCAGGTCCGGTCAGAAGAACAATGAATAACTTATTCACCATGCGTATCACAAGTGGCAGCAGAACACTGAATAATTTATTCACCATGCGTACCACAAGTGGCAGCCTGACTGGCAAGTGCTTCATGAGCACATCTCACTTTTCAGATTCTGCTAAGTTTTTTTAGACTACTCCCTCCGTCCCAAAATAAATGCAATTCTAGTGTTTAAAATTTGTCCCACAAAGAATGCAACTTTGATCTATCAATCACAAAAGACAATAGTCTCCGGAAGGTTCTTATAGAAAAGACAACACAATGTTTAGATATTTATCACAAAGGACAAAGGGTAATTTGGTAATTTTACACCTAGCATTGGTTTACGTGTCCAAACTTAGAATTGCATTTATTTTGGGACGGATGGAGTAAGCTGCTGCTGCTCGTATCAGGCAATCCAACAGGCCCATGGCCTATATAATGGCCCAAGCATAGCTTATTTGCTGCCCATCGATCTGCACCACTCTACTTTTTTTTTTGGCACAAAGAATAAATTTTGTTACATTCTATTCAAATATGGTGGCCCAGTACGGCCCGATGATCTAACATTCTGCGCTTCATCTCCATTGGCTTCTACGGCCCAATAATTCCACCATTTTGAATCTTTGCGAGTTGCAACGTCTCACAAGTTTTCCGCCAATCACATTGTCCTATGGCCAATCACATTACTAATAAACAGATTTGTTGTTACACGTAACACATAGATGAGATATTCTCAGGTGGAGGTTGAGATCCCATGGTTACCAAATCAGGTAGAGGTGAAGAGGAAAAGATTAAATGTGATAGTTGTCACCGATAGGAGATCACTTTATCGACACAGTGAAAGCTTAGTGTAACTTAAAGTAGGCCTATTAGTTAAGCGGGCTTAAGCAGATCATTAATTTTTTTTCAAGAACACACGCAGATGTAGGGTGAATAAATGTTTGGTAAAACAGGTACCATGCTGACTGATAGCCAACAGTCGGGTGTCACACATTTATTTATCAAACGGTCCAAATCAACTAATCATGATTGTGCTAAACAAATGAGAGATATTTTAAATTCAATATATATCATAAATATTAATTTAATTAATTTGTAGGCCATGAACAGTTATACATATTTTAGAATTACTGGCCCGTGCAGGTGCACAAGTTGATGAGCTAGTATGCATAATGAGGTGACACAGCTCACTGGTATTGACAAGACAAGTGGTGAATTGGAATCCAAGGTGTTGTCCCAGGATGGCGACGATTCAAATGGGAAAACCAAGATATGGGCACTTGAATGGGCACAAAATATTTATTTTTGACGGAAAATATGGAAGGCAGAAATTCATGTGGCTATCATTTAGGCTTTAGAATTAACATGTGTGAACGTTGACTGCATTTCTAAACAAGCGTTGCAGGGGACAGCAGAGGATTCGGATACACTTCGAGATTTGATCATCATCCAGGTAAAGAAGCAAGCAATCCAGAAAAAGAAGAAGCACAGGATACGGATTAAAAATAATATGAAGAAGAATCTAAACGGGCCACAGCCTAGGGCCCATCGATATGTGGACACGTGGTTTGACACAAATAATAAAGTTTTGTTGGTGGCCCAGCACGCCTAAGTTGAGAGAATTTTTTTTTTTATATTTTTTTTTACGATTTTTCAAAAATAAATTGCTGGCTCAAAATTTATCAGATCTGGACTTATATCGCCGGCTGAAACGGCGAAAAAATAAAGAACCAGTGCCTTTCGCCGGCCCATCCGGCGGAAAAGGTCTGTCGGTGCGGTCAAAATGGCGATACCGCGGTCAAAATAAAAATCGCCGGCCCATCCGGCGAGAAGATGTCGGCGCCGCGGGCCCACGGAGCTTTCGCCGGCCCATCCGGCGAGAAGCTGTCGGCGCCGCGGGCCCACGACCCTTTCGCCGCCCCATCCGGCGAAAGGTCCTATCGCCATAACGGTCGGCGAAAGGATCGAGCCTCTCGCCGTTTGATCTGGCGAAAGGCTCGCCATATAACACCCCGCGCGCTCCAGCGCGCCCAGCGCTCGCCCCATTCACCCCCGCGCCCACCGCGCCCAGAAAGAAGAGGAGAGGAGAAAGAGAGGAGAAGGAGAGGAGAGGGGAAGGGAGGGGAGGAGAGAAAAGGGCAGCGAAGCTCTGCCGGATCTACGCTTCGCATCAGGTAAATTTTTTTTACGTTGCAGTAAATTTCATCTATGTTTTTAGATAGCTATTTGTAGATGCTAGGTTTTAGATATAGTTAGCCTGTGCACACGTAGATTTTCGTTTTAAGTTTAGTTTTTTAGATATGAACTAGGATATAGAAAAAATTAGTTTGTAGATCTAGACTGCTTTATTAATTTTAGGTGTAATTTTAGATGGTAGGTTTTAGATTTAGTTAGTCTGTGCCCACGTAAATTTTAGTTTTAAGTTTAGTTCTTTTATATGAACTAGGACATAGAAAAAATTAGTTAGTATATGTAGACCGTTTTATAAATTTTAGGTGTAATTTTAGATGCTAGGTTTTAGATTTAGTTAGCCTGTGCACACGTAGATTTTAGTTTTAAGTTTAGTTTTTTTATATGAACTAGGACATAGAAAAAATTAGTTAGTACATCTAGACCGATTTATAAATTTTAGGTGTAAATTTTTTTTAGATATATGTAGATGGTAGTTAGTATTTTGTTGATAGCTAGGTACCAGTTTTCATACGAAACTATTAATTAGTAATTTGTAGTTTTGTTTTCTAAAATTCCTTAGATACCTATATAGTGATGGTAGGTGGTAATTTTGATATAACTATATGTAGATGCTTTTTCGGTGTATATTATCTAAATGTGTTAAAATTTTGTTAAATGTTGTTGAATCCAAAGGTTAGTTACTCACAGGTATAAATGTTGCGGTTAATGTTGGCAGGCATGTCAGAGAGTTTATTTTTCCAAGTGTTTTATGGGCCTGGGGAGGTTAGGTATGGTCCTGAAGGGGTAGACTTGTCCGAATTTAAGTCGTTCACCCAACAAGTAGTTCGAGCAAGAGAGAGGAACTGGACCTCAGTTTGCAACTGGCTATTCAAGGCATTTGGACTTGACAGGGAGCAATTTGAGCTGTCAGTCATGGCTGTAGTCAGGTTTCGAATGGACACACCCCTGTTTTGGGAGTTGATGCCCCTTGTTGGAACCCAAAACTGGAGAGAGTATGTCAATATAGCTACCGAGCGTGGCTTACCACTAGTCTTGTTTGTTCAAGTTTATCAGAAGATTGGGTCTAGCAGTCAGCATCAAGATGACGACAATGCAATTACAGCCGATCCTGCCCAAGAAGATACTGAACAAGAGGAGGTAGATGGAGAACACGAGGAGGTAGATGTTGAAGACGCACCCCATGAACCAACCGGCGAGGCTGATGAGGGGGAACACATCCCTGAGTTAGTTGAGCAGGTTGAGAGGGAGGGGCAAGAGCAGTTTGATGGCATGGAGGGAGACACTTCAGATGAGGAGGATTGCTATCCTGTGCCACGCAACTGGGCAAGCTGTGACTATTCAGCTCTAACTGTCAATGAAGGTGAAGCGGTGGATTGGGAGTACAGAGAGAATGAGGTTTCTGTCGGTGCAATGTATGCAAGTGGGGATGAAGTTAAGGAAGCCATAAAGCGGTGGTCTACACTATCTTTGCAAAGGCAGTTCCGAGTGGTGAAGAGCAGCCCAAAGGTATATGATGTGTGTTGCGTGCAAAGCAACTGCCCTTTTAGAGTTCATGCATTTAAAGGCAAGTGGACTGATTACTGGGAGGTGTCGAAATTGGTGGAGCATGAATGCCAACTTGAGGAGTTAAACCCACATCACCGCAACCTTACAGCAGATTTTGTGGCTCAATTCATGTATGCTCAGATCGTCGACAATCCCAGCTTCGAGCCAAAATCAATTATTTGTGCCGTGGAAGAAAAATTTCATTACAAAATCAGCTACAATAAAGCGTATAGAGCAAAGCAGAAGGCAATGGAGATGAAATGGGGGACGTATGAAGCGTCGTATAACAATCTTCCAGCCTTGCTGCACAACATATGTTTGAGAAATCAAGGCAGTTACTATGACTTGAAAACCTATCCCTGTGCTGAGAAACCAGGCAAGCAGGTGTTGCAGCGTTCATTCCTAGCCTTGGGTGCTTGCATTGAGGCTTTTCAGCATTGCCGACCAGTCATTTATATTGATGGCACATTTTTGACTGGTAGGTACAAAGGAACCATCTTGACTGCTATTGGGTCCGATGGTAACAATCAGGTTTTGCCGTTGGCGATCGCCTTTGTGGAGAAAGAGTCAGGCGATAGATGGTATTGGTTTCTTGAGAGAGTGAAGCAGATGATTGTTAAGGATGTACCGAATGTCTGTGTTATTCATGACCGCCACAAAGGCATTTTACAAGCAGTCGAGGACATGCAGAATGGCAGCATTGAACGTGAGAGGGCTGTGCAGTGGCCTGACTTGAAGAGTAGGTGGTGTATGAGGCATATGGGTGCCAACTTTCATAGCCAATTCAAAAACAAGACCCTGATGAAACTATTTAAGCGGCTATGCATCCAGAATCAAGAGAGAAAATTCAACCTTATTTGGAAGAAACTTGATGAACTTACAAAGAAACAAGCAGAAGAGCTTGCAAAGAGACCGGTTAATAGTGAGGACCAACATCCCGTTTCGCTTGATGACGTTGGCCTTGATGGTCCACACGTCGTGCGCAAACCCGGTCGGGCCATTAAGACATTCTCTCAGTGGATTGAGCATGAGCCCAAAGAGAAATGGGCTTTATTGTTTGACGAGGGTGGTGCTCGATATGGCATAATGACTACAAACGTTGCTGAGGTGTATAATTGGGTGCTCCGGGGTGTAAGGGGACTCCCCCTAGTTGGAATTGTGGGTCGATCCTCCTCCTCTTCTTCCCCATCATGAGTTCATCGAATATCTGCAGAACAGAATCCAAGATCTGGAAACCAAAGTTCAGCACTATGAAAAAGAGGAATACAACAAGAATGAAGCTGTGTCACAGGAGGCGCCGTGTAATGACCCATATTGCAGCTGCCCCTGTCACCAAAAGAAGCCTGCGTCGCCGCCACCGCCGCCTTCGCCCCCTCCTCCGCCGCCGATGGGAGGATATTATGGAGAAGGTGCAACACAGTTTGCTATGTGGGGAGATTACTAGGACCGTTCAATGGAGTTGTCGTAATTATTCCGTTTAATTACCTAAGGCATGTTAGGATTAGGTCGGCACATCATACATGTGTCGCACGTGCCACTGCCACTTGTGTAGTTTGAAGGTCAATGGCGCAAGCACGTTGCATTGAAATGTACCGTAGTGTATGCAACATTGCTACATGCACCATGACTTTCTTAGTCATGTATTCCAAATTCGTTTTAATTTAATGAAGTCATGTACCTTTGTATCCAAAGACTCTACTATTTATCAGACTTCTTTTATTAACCGTACCATCCCAGGCCAGGGCATCCAATGTGGGGAATCCAGTGTCGCTTTTCAGACTACTCTGCTTTACCATAGCATCCAAGGCTAGGGCATCCACTGTGGGGAAGCAAGGCATCCAATGCCGCTTTTCTGTGATACAGTGTCTCGCGCAGAGCATGCACTGAAGACGGCGTGGCGAACTTATCCGCTTGCATTGGATTCGATCTCTTTTTATGTACCACACATCCAAAACATCATGGACTCGGTCTATGGACCAACCCAATCATTCACTATATATGGCATGCCATTGCTATTGAACTTGTGCAGTGTCTCAGTTACAAACCATGGCTTGTTCAGATCCAGAGCTCCTCAAGTGGAGGAAGGTGAGAGTTGCCGTTCCACAAGGGGTGCATGTGCCAATGTGCTTCTGTGGTGACCTATGCAAGCTTGTGCAGTCAAAAATCTTGGGTGACTACTACGGCATGAGATTTTTCATGTGTGACAACTTCGAGTATGATCCACCCAAGGTGTCTGCAAGCATGAGAGCCAAGGTATTCACTAACCCTACCATGTTTTTCTAACCATTTCATGTTTCGTATTCTTACTTTGGGGAGTTAAAGACTCCCCCATCTCTCTGTGATTTCTTGCAGTGGCTAGATACAGAGCAGTCCGATGAGGACAAGGCTCATGTTGAGCATGAAGCAGCCTCGGCAAGAGCAAGGTGGCAACGAATGATGCACGAGGAGGAGCAGCAAAAGAAGCGCAAGAAGGACCAAGAGGAGATCCGCAAGAGGTTCGAGGAGGTCGAGCGTCAAGAGGCACAGGAACGTGAAGCTGAAAGGGAGAGAAAGAGAGAGAGGGCACGTCGTGCAAAAGCAGCTGGCCCTGAAGCCATTAGGAAGGGAAAATATCCCCGTTGTACCCAGTGAAGCATAGGCTTCACACCCGGCGATTTAAATTACCCAAAGGCATGTTAGGACTAGCAGTAGCACATGATACCGTTATCAATGTGGTACACATGCCATTGCACCTAGTAGTAGATGTTTAGATCAGAGGAGGTGCTCGACACCTTTACCTCCTGATCATTTCATTTCGCTAAAATGCATCTATGCATTCAAGCCGGGTTATGCAATTCTAATGTTTCAAAAAATGTTATTTGTTCTACTAGTTAAGTCGTTCTCTTTACATATAAAAAAATCCCATACATAAAACTCAATATTTAACTATTGCGTTACGGTACAAATGGTTAACCGGAAACGTACAAAGTATCATAAACAAATCTACGACATTAAACGGTAGAAAATTTAAACGGTAGCAAATATAACCGAAAAATATTTATGCGTCAAAAACTACGTCAATTCATATTATGGAAACAAATCGAGCGGAAAAAATATATCAACTATTAATCAACATAAATTAAATTATTCAACTATTTCATAAAAAAACTTTTAAACAAATATAGCCAGTTCACGGTAAAAATGGTTAACCGGAAACGTACAAAGTATCATAAACAAATCTACGACATTAAACGGTAGCAAATATAACCGAAAAATATTTATGCGTCAAAAACTACGTCAATTCATATTATGGAACCAAATCGAGCGGAAAAAATATATCAACTATTAATCAACATAAATTAAATTATTCACCTATTTCATAAAAAAACTTTTAAACAAATATAGCCAGTTCACGGTAAAAATGGTTAACCGGAAACGTACAAAGTATCATAAACAAATATACGACATTAAACGGTAGAAAATTTAAACGGTAGCAAATATAACCGAAAAAAATTTATGCGTCAAAAACTACGTCAATTCATATTATGGAACCAAATCGAGCGGAAAAAATATATCAACTATTAATCAACATAAATTAAATTATTCACCTTTTTCATGAAAAAACTTTTAAACAAATATAAAAAAACTTTTAAACAAATATAGCCAGTTCAAACGGCTATAGCCGTTTGAACTGGCTATAGCCCCAACGCCCCCCGGCGAAAGCGGTTGCCACGGCGAGGGGCACCTTTCGCCGTTCCAAACGGCGATAGCCAGTTCAAAGGGCTATAGCCGTTTGAAACGGCGAAAGGGCCCACCATCGCCAGGGGAGGCCCTTTTCGCCGGATCAAACGGCGATAGCCAGTTCAGCCGGCGATATAAGTCCAGATCTGATAAATTTTGAGCCAGCAATTTATTTTTGAAAAATCGTAAAAAAAAAAATATAAAAATAAAAAAAATTCAAGTTGAGAGAATCGAGAAACACCAGGGTGGCCCAGTTACAGCCCGATGAACTAACATTTCAGGGTTTCGTCGTCCAGTAGCACCTCCGGCCCAATAATTCAGCCATTTGAATCCTTGTGACACGAATCAGCTCCCGCGCCCATTCACCACAGCTGCAGGCCTGCAATGATGTATGTCAATTTCTCGTATTGTGGTCGGCCAATCACATAATTGAAAAGCTTGCCATGTACTACCTCCGTTCCAAATTATAAGTCATTTTGACTTTTCTAGGTTCATCATCTTTGTTATGCACCTAGATAAACGTTATGTCTAGATTCATTGCAAAATCTATGAATCTATAAAAGACAAAACGACTTATAATTTGGAACGGAGGAAGTAGATTACACGTTGGTAGACCCCTCCAACACATTGGTAGCCCCTCTCGACACTCTCCAATGTGGTACACTTTTGTCATACCAATGTATGTGGCGCGACAGAGTTTTTCGTTGTGCCGTGTGGACTGGCGCGGCCAAAAGGGTTGTGGGATGGAAATATGATTCCTGATAAGTTATTTCTAACTATTATTAAAAATAGTTTAAATTAATTGAGGTGGTTCATGATGGCATACTCAATAATCGAGTTCCAGCACAATCAGGAGGAATAACCGAGTGTTTTTATATGTGGACCTTGTAGGATGGCAGCAATGATGGTGGCAATATTATTTTGTGATACCTCACTTCTTCCTTTTGTAAAACTAAGGTTGCGCCACACTGGTAAGGTTCCTTGTGATTGATTCTACCATTAGGGTTTGAGTCATCGACACTGTATTGGTGCTTGTATTTTCTGAATGTATTCCAGAATTTAATCGGCATTGTTCTTTCAGTGGTAGATAATGTGCCTGTTGACAGCAAAACGTCAGTGGTGACTTCGTCAATCTCGAGAATCTGTCGGCATCTCTGTGGAGTCCTCATAGCTATTGTTCATTAGGTTGAGTGTGTGTGTTTATGTAGGCGTCCACATCCATCCGTCTGTGTTTGAGAAAAAAAAACCAAGGAATGCAACCGAGGTCCATCTCAACTGCCCTACATTTGAACTGTACCGAAGGAATGAAGACCAAATGTTCGTCTTTATGCAAGATCAAGAGGCAACTTTTTCTTCGTGGTTCCCATCCCAATTACTAATATATATTTTTTATTTATTTCTCTGTCTGGACACATGTACATTTTGAGACTAAGTTCACCTTTCGCTTCATTTCGTTCATTTAAGCCAACGTTTTACTAGGCTATTCCGCAATCACGTGCATAGTTTAAGCATGATCCTGCGGGAAAAAAAAGGATACAGAGCTAAAAGACGATTTCCTTATCGAGACACACACCTACAGAAAATATTTTATATGTAATTTGCATACGTGCGTAGATGGAAACCATCTTTATTCGAAATTTGTATATAGATTCCAACGAAATTTGCAACTTTGTAGATAAAAATATTCTAATGAAGGAATTTTAGAATGCTTTTTAATAACTTTAAGATATTTGGATGCCCAAATAATGGACGGTCAAACTCCGTACGTGCCCAAATAATCGCACAAAAGTTGGTAGAGCTGGCTGCAAATTCCACACATGAAGTGTACGTGTTCTTGCACACGGTAATCAGCCTGGAAAAGCAAAGTCAAGCTAGGGGACGAATGCTGCTACACGTGCCGGCGGTGCTTATCGACACATGCATGGACTCATATGAGCAGGGGATCAGAGTCTCCTTGACAGTCCATGGAGTATGCATGTGTGAGGAACCTGGGGAGTGCACGAGAGCGAAGCTGCCATGGACAATGATAGATTCCCATTTTCTACTTCTTTTCGATGCGCTGACGTGGACATGGCGAATATGTCAGTCCATGCTTTCATGTGTTGTTGGGATTATAGCGAGGAATGACAGTGGGGAGTGTGGAACTGTGGACTTGGTATCGCCGGACAATAGTGTTCTATTTGGAACATATAATGCACTGTAATCTTGAAATTGAATTGAACAAAACACTCATTGTTTTGATGGGGATGTGGCCCGATTTTCCAAAGTCTATGTTTAGTCCTGGCTGATCCCAACTCTAGTTCGTATCTTTTTAGATAAACTCAGTAGCCGTCACCTTACAAACTCGGGTTTTGTTTAGTTCTAGTTTTAAGTCCTGCTTACGAACTCATTATAGTTTAGCCCCTTTTCTGTGAATCAGACCCCACTGCAACAATTTCCAGTAATTAGTTCGGAAACAAAATTGAATTCTTGCCACATCATCTCTCTATTAGTGGTGGGCTAGCTAGGTGTTGATTTGTTTTTCCCAGGAGAACTACCGAATGAACGAAGCTGAGACCAAACACTCCATAGGAAGAAAGAGGACGCCGCCCTACAATCGATCAAAGGAAAACGGCCAAGGCGGCAGCATCTCGGCCGGGCCCAGCAGAAGACGATCCCACGGGGTTGTTGGAGTCGTCACTGCTTGCGGTAGAAAAGTCACTGTCTGCGGTAGAAAATGGGTGCAGGCAGATCCAGCAGATTGAAAAATGTGCACCACGTGGGAAGAAAACATGCGGGAGGGGAGAAAAACGGGCGCGCATCGGTGAAAAAATTAATAGCTCCGACTGGCGTCGGTATTGGGTTTGCTAACACGTTGGAGGACTTGTTTTCCCATCTTTAGCTTTTCCAAAACTGAATTTTGGCGATAAATATATTTTGGGCTGCTGGCTATGCTATAGGCGGTGTTTAGTTGACCAGTAAAATTTTTTTTCACCCATCACATCAAAGAGAATCCTACATGCATGAAGTACTAAATATAGACGAAAAAAATAATCCATTACATGGATGGAGTGTATGTCGCGAGACGAGTCTAACGAGCCTACTTAATCCCGTCATTAGATTTGTCTCGCGATTTGCTGGCTAGATCTGTAATTAGTTTTACCAATAGTTTACGTTTACTACTCCTAAATGGTAAATTTCTTTTGATGTGACATCCCAAAAAATTTCCACTCTCCCATCTAAACACGGCCATAGAATTGTGCATCCCGATGATGTCATAATCCTTCTTACATTAGTTTGTTTATAAAAGATATACTTGTAAAACCAAACATACATCCAATTTAAAAGTTTAGAAAATTAAGTTGTGCCAGATCTTACTATTACTGGAGGCTTTTCTTTTGAAGCTTCTATATATGTGAAGCCACACAAAATCCATCCAAGGTAGACTCTCTAGGAAAAAAGGATACATTTGAAGCCTCCACGTGAAGCCACTCATATCCTAGGTGGACACTCTAAAATTACTCACCTATGTCATTATAAATAATTTATATAGAATGACCCTCTATATCCATGCCTAAATTATGTATCCATGTCCCTACGAAAAATTGAAGTCTAAACTATCATACCGAACAAATTAAGTAGTTTGTTTCTTTGCTTCAAAAGCATAATTAGTTTCTTGCACTTGAATCTCTCTCTCTTCATCATATTATAAGAAGGGAGGAGATGGCATGCATGGACTCTATAACCGCCACGGCCTTCGAGCTTGAATCCCATATTCCCATGCGCCAACCAAAAATGAGATATATGGAGTTTCTGACGTCATTGCTGCTCCATAGAAAGCATCTTTTCTCTTCTTGCTAATTTCATTTCTCTAGTATTCAAAATTTGTTGTAAAAGGATGAAGTTTTGGGATTTATACCTCATGTAAGAATAAGTTGCCCCATAAACCCATGTATGCCTAATTAAATGGAAACAATTTTTTTCTCTAACTTATACATGTAACTCAACTAACTGAGGGTACATGTGTCTTTTCCATTCATCCTTAATCTGTGTGAAAGATCCTAAAACATCATTTTTTTTGGAACGGAGGGAGTATATCAAACACATACATACTAACTTTAGGAGGAGGTATTCACCAACTTATACATGTAACTCAACTAACTGAGGGTACATGTGTCTTTTTTATTCATCCATAATCTGTATGAAAGATCCTAAAACATGCATCATTCTCTTTGGAACGGAGGGAGTATATCAAACGCATATTAACTTTAGGAGGTATTCACAAACTTCAAAATATCTATGTTTGGTAAGAGTGCAAGCCCGTGTGGCAGCATGTGAGTTGACGGGCGCGCGGCACGCTCACAAACTAACTTTAGGAGATCGAGGTATACTACTGTGGTGCAGATTGACACATCAGTCATTTCAAAGGGAATATTCTGTCTCTCTCTCGCGACCCTCCAGTTATTTAAGCACGAGCAGCAGCGTGCAGTGCGACACACAGCTCAGTTAAACATAGCTGCTAGAGCTCGGCTAAGTGAATTGAAGTACGCATCAGCAACACCAATGGAGGGCTACTACAGCTACCTCCTCTGCCTCTTGCTGGCCGTGCTATTCGTCGTGCACGCCAACAACAAGCGCCGGCGCGGCGCCGGCGCAGAGCCGTTGAGGCTGCCGCCGGGTCCATGGCAGCTTCCGGTGATCGGCAGCCTGCACCACATCGCCGGCCGCCTGCCCCACCGCGCGATGCGCGACCTGTCCCGCCGGTACGGCCCCGTGATGCTCCTCCGGCTCGGCGAGGTCCCCACGGTGGTGATCTCGTCCCGGGAGGCGGCGCGCGAGGTGATGAAGACGCACGACGTGGCGTTCGCGTCCCGCCCGCTGAGCGCCACCCTGAGCGCCATGACCGACGGCGGCCGCGACATCATCTTCGCGCCCTACGGCGACCGGTGGCGCCGCCTCCGCAAGGTCGCCGTCGTCGAGCTCCTCAGCGCACGCCGCGTCCTCTCCTTCCGCCCCGTCCGCTCCGACGAGGTCGCCGCCATGCTCCGCTCCGCCGCCGCGAAGGCGAAGGCGAAGGCGGCGGCGGATTTCGACATGCGCGCGGCGCTGGAGAAGCTGGTGGCGGACACGACGATGCGGGCGGCGGTGGGGGACAGGTGCAGGCACCGAGAGGTGCTGCTGAGGGAGCTCGAGCTGGCGGTGCTGCTCTCCGGGGGTTTCAACCCGGCCGACCTGTGGCCCTCGTCGCGGCTTGTCGGACGGCTCAGCGGCGTCGTTGGCCGTGCCACGGCGTGCCGTGACGCCGTCTTCGAGGTCCTCGACAGCATCATCAAGGACCACCTGGAGAGGATGGACATGGATAAGGGCGGCGCCGGAGAGGTCGAGGACTTTCTTCGGGTCCTGCTTGGGATACACAAGGATGGCAGCCTCGATGTCCCGCTTGACATGGACGACATCAAAGTCATCATCTTTGTAAGACTGCTATTTTTTTTTTTGAAAAGACTACTATTACACTCATTATATTTTCTATATCTGGTTTACTAATTTTGGGCGCGCACATCACCAGGACATTTTCGCAGGAAGCGAGACAACATCAGTGGTGCTGGAGTGGGCAATGGCAGAGCTCATCCGGAACCCAAAGAGCATGGAACGTGCGACAGCCGAGGTGCGGCGAGCCTTCGCGTCGCGCGGTGCAGTGGCGGAGGATGCGCTGATGGCTGGCGAGCTCCGGTACTTGCAGCACGTCGTCCGGGAGACGTTCCGGCTGCACGCGCCGGTGCCGCTGCTGGTGCCGCGGCTGTGCCAGGAGCCTCGCCGCGTGCTCGGCTACGACGTGCCGCGTGGCACCACGGTGCTAGTGAACGCGTGGGCGCTGGGCCGTGACGAGGGCTACTGGCCCAAGGACCCCGAGGAGTTCCGCCCGGAGAGGTTCGAGGAGGGCGTCGCCGCGGCGGCGGTGGACTTGAGGGGCGCCAACTTCGAGCTCGTGCCGTTCGGATCAGGCAGGAGGATGTGCCCTGGCATGCCGTTCGGGCTCGCCCTCGTCGAGCACGCCCTAGCCGCCCTCTTGCTCCACTTCGACTGGGAGGCGCCCGGCATAGCCGACCCGACCAAGCTGGACATGACTGAGGAGTTTGGCATCACTGCGCGCCGCAAGAACGACCTTCTGCTGCGCCCTATCCTCCGCGTGCCCGTTCCTGGCCTCTAGTCGCCAGCCGCCGCCTAGGAGGCAATCTCCTCCATTCGTAGAGTGGAGTGCTTATGTATAATGACAATAATCTGTATCGATGAATACTATACTAGCAGAAGTGTACGTGCCACAGACATGTGTTATCCACAAAATATTAGAATGAAAACGTTTGATGTCCCAAAAATTATACAAAATGCAGGCAATAGTCTGATATTGCAATATAAAAGTCAATATTCTGGTCTCGTATATTTGTACGATAAAGAATTGCCAAATAGAAACCAAAATAAATTAAATTGTATGGTCATTGTCTGATTGGCAAACATTCAATTATATGAAGAAGTTGCAGGTTAGCAGGAAAGACAACACTGTTATTTTTGCTGCAGCGTAATGACCATGCCACTCTCCAGTATCAAGCAAGAATCAAAGGATGGACTGAAGCCCATCTCCTTAGTTGGGCCTGCGTGCCGATGACGGGCCTACGAGCCTGTGTATGATTACTGCTCTATATGTAAGGGGTTGGAATCTCAACACGTATTATGAAAATACACAAACAAAACCTAAACTACCTTTCCTTCTCGCTCTGCTCATTCTCTTCCTCCCAAAGCTGCCGCCGCTAGCCGCGCAACTCCATCCAAGCTCGCCGGTGTACCGCCGACGTAGTGTGGATCGTTACATTTGGTAATCAGAGCCATCGATTGAGAGGCCTAAGCCAAACCCTAGCCCCAATTCCACCACCACCACCATCCTTGCCGTCAACCATCATGAACATCGGTGCCACCACCACCGTCAAGAGCATCGTCGCCGCCCTTAAGCTCGCAAGGGAGCGACGCGAGATGGAGCGGAGACGCCAGCGGGTGGACAAGCTATTCTTCACCAGCTCTTGTATTTTGTTTGTTAAATACGAGAATTGTACCCCATTGCAGGATTACTAGTATCTCATTGCAGTGGCCATCTTTCCTTTGTATCTTTTTACAATGAGAAGAAATATACTGTTAATCGGTGTTCAGGAATCAGGGTCAAGCATACAGCCTGGATACATGAAAATTCTGGTATTTCAGTTCACATCATTGCATCATGTGGAGTTTGACAAGGTTCCATGTTTAGCATATCCTATTCTCACTAAGTTGGAGCTAAACATTCAGTTCATTCTTCATGAGTTCAAGATTCTGTGGCCACTACCTGCATTGGTTGGCCTAGCTGGCCATGACTTATTATCACTAGTCTGTGTTATGTGTGCATCAGAAGTACAATTATTTTGCTGTTGTCAAATGAGCATTCAGTTCAGACCAATACAATGGCTTGCTATTGACTTGCATAAAGCTGTGCAACTAGACAGGGTATCTCGCATACACTTGGTATAGTGACCAGTTTGTGAGAATATATCATGGTGCTAAAATGCTATTCCACCATGGGATAAAATCAGTTCTGCTGGCTTTCCATTGGCTCAATTCATTAGCAGCAGGGTTTGTTACCATGTTACTGTTGGGTTGAGAACAGGGATCTACAGAATTAATTCCCAGCAGTTGAGGTGCCGGTTCCTATGTGGAGTTCCTTACCAGCATCATGGTGCACCTGGGAGAACCTCAACTACCTGAAGATGAAGTACCCAGCACTGGCAGCTTGAGGGAAAGATGGATTTCAAGGGGAGGGACATGTAATGACCAAGCGACTCTCCAGTATCAAGCAAGAATCAAAGGATGGCTTGAAACCCATCTCTTTAGTTGGGCCTCCGTGCCGATGACGGACCTAGGAGCCCGTGTATGATTTGTGCTCTATATGTAAGGGGTTGGAACCTGAACACGTATTATGGAAATACACAAACAAAACCTAAACTACCTTTCCTTCTCGCTTTGCTCAGTCTTTTCCTCCCAAAGCCGCCGCCACTGGCCGTGCAACTCCATCCAAGCTCGCCGGTGTGCCGCTGGTGTAGTGCAGATCGTTACATGCAGCTATACGTACAACACTCCTACCTTATCACCCGCCATCAGGCCTGCTTCTAACACTGCCCACAAGAACACCCTGATGCGCCCTATCCTTTGCGTGCCCGTTCCCAGTCTCTAGTCGCCGCCCGCCGAGGGAACAACATCTCCAGCATTCGCAGAGTGGAGTGCTTCTGCATAATGGCAATAACCCATATCGATGAATAATGAAGTTATAATGGCAAAGATTTGTGTCAAAAAGAAAAATACTTCATGTATATATATCACATTATTTAGGCAAATCCATATTTTTAAGTGGTTGGTTTAAATCCATATACATCAAAATAATTTTAGGGCCTGTTTGGATCTATGGAGCTGAAACTTATTCCATGAATCTGATTCTTAATTCCATGCGATTATACATCGAAATGTGGGTACTTTAGAATCAATTATTTTGGTTGAGTATTGTAAATTCTGAGAGCTCCAACTGATACTATGGTGTGCTGGTTTAGCTTTCTTTAATAAAATTACTTCAGCCTCTGCAAGCACACACAACATAGCAAGTGCCCTGGTAGCTGCACCCGACTTCGGTGTGACTTAATTCTAGCAGCAACAGCAGCTCTGTCCCTGTCTCTACGGCATTTAGTTTTGATTCATTTCTAGCAGCGGCTCAGCTCTCGATTCCCACAGCAAACCGGCCTTTCGTCTTCACAATGTCAGTTCATAGCTTTGTTTGATGAGCGCAGGTAAGCAGCAAGGTAACTTGTTCCGTCTTGATGACTGGTTCGACAGCACACACCAGGTTGCAGTTTGGTAGTTTCTTCAGTTATTAGTCCGTGCAGTTTCATAGCAACAGCAGCCTTGTAGCTCGTCGGCAGCAGCATCTCAACATTTCCTCTTGCATTCTTGATGCGCCACTTCCATACACCAGCGAACAAGCATCGTTAGCATATGGATTAACTTGAGAGCATCTGTAGGCTGTACGATTTCAGTACATACTTATTTTTCTAGCTGTAAAGGTGGGTACTCTGTTTTGTTCTCCTAGCACTGAGTTACTCCGTATGTGGCATTTGGCATGTTCCATTTACAATTCAATTAATTATCCCTTTTACATGCTCTATAGCTGTAGGGTTTACAATGCTTGTAAAGGTACCCACCGGTACTGTAACACCCTAAATTCCAACTTTTGCAATTATTAAAAATTTCTAGAAATAATTTATGCTCAGTTAAAGTTTTTAAGGATTTTCTAGAATTTAATCGAATTAAATGCGTGTTGGAAAATATTTTCTCGAATTAAAATAAAGTTTAGGTTGCATTGTTACATTCATGCTGCTGCATTTTATTTTGATTTGTTCGAATTCAAATTTGGTTGAATTCGAATTTTGTTTCAGTGTTGTTTGTTTAAGCTCAGCAAGTCCACCTTTGCCCCCTAAAGTTTTCAGCCCGCTCAGCTTCGCCCCTTTCCCGCTCGTTCAGCCCAGCAGCAGAGGCCCAGCTCGGTCCAGCTCGCGCGGCCCGCCAGCGCCGTAGCCGTTTCGCCGCCCCGCAACGTCGAAGGCGCCCGCGCGCTTTGCCGTTTTCGCCTCGCGCTCGCGCCCGCGGCCGCCTTGCCGTTTTTCCGCCTTCTCCTCTCGCTCGCGCCTGCGCCCCGCTCCGACTTCGCCCGAGCCGCTGACGAGCGGGCCCCACCTGTCATCCCCGTCGGGCACTGTCTCCGTGTCGGACTCGAGTCCGAGCTCGAGTCCGACCGCGCGCCGCGCCGCCTCGTCGCGTGGCACGCACGCCAAGGCGCCCCCTCGGGCTATATAGCCCCCGCGCCGCCTTTTTCCCCGTTTCTTTTAGCCCAAACGCTAGCGCCGAGCTCCCCTGTCGCCGCCGCCAAACCCTAGCGCCGCCGTCGCCCGACCCGCCGCCTCCTGCCGCTCTCGGTCGCTGCCGTCGTCGTCTTGGTGTTCGTGGTGAGCTCCGCCGCCTCCCCGTGCCCTCGGTGCATCGTCTCATGCTCCGTAGCGCCCGCGCGCTTGCGCCGCCGCTCGCCGGCCATGGCGCCGCCGCGCGTCGCCGACCGCTGCCGCCGTCCCGCGCCGGAGACGCTGCCAGCCGTCCGATCCAGCGCCAGCGGCCCAGATCTAATCCCGCGAAGGGGTAAGCTGGCCGGTCCACCGTGGACCCGTGGACCAGGTCCACGTCGCGGTCCACGGCGCCGCCGCGCCGACGTCAGTCGACGCCGTCAGCCGTGACGTCACCCTGGCGTCACCCGCCGTCGCCGTCTACCAGTTTTGCAGAAAAGCCCCTGAGCTTTCCTTTAATTGCAGATCTATCTTGCGCAGTTCATAAATTCTTATCGTTTAGTCCTTTTATTTCTGTTTAGGCCCCTAGAAATTCCTGTTCTTTGCCAGCAAGTCCTTAATCTTGTTTATATCATATCTTTTGCATCTTAACTCCGTTTTACGCGTTCAAGAATCGTTGGAATCGTTGTTTTATGTACAATCTATATGTGTGGACCATGTGTTAGTTTCTTATGATTGTTGTACTGTTTTCTTATTATTTCTTTTGCTTGTTGCATGTGTGTACCGGTAGACGATCCGCGCTTTGCTGACTTCCCGGGAGAGGAGTTCGAGGAGTTCGGGCAGCAGCAAGCTTTCGCTGAAGGCAAGTCGCCTTGGTCATGATTTGTCCTATTTAAATTAAAAACTTACTTTTATGTTCATCCGACCATAGTTGCATGTTATATTTAATTTTGATGGGTTTTCCTACTAGGACATGCCTAGCCACCCTATCCTGAATATCATGCCTTTACCATGGTTAATAAATTTGCTGTAGCTTTTACTAGTGCTCTACTGTTTAATTGAACCCCTATGTTAACCTTGATTTTATCACGCTATGCCTCGGTAACAAGATCATCTATTTAATTAGAAACATGGAGAACCACCCGGGACATACCGTACAACCGCAGTGCTAATGGGCTCTGGCCTTGACTTAATAACTAGTGACTCTAGCTTGGGACAACCTCACCTGGACTGGGCAAGAGGGGAAGCGTTGACGGTGTATAGCCCGGCCCTGTTGAGGAGCGGCCTTTGCTAAGGAGCACTCTTCAGAGAGGGTTATGCCTGCTTCGTCTTGGAACCTTAGCGGGTTGTCACTTGTTAGGGAAGCTTCGTAACGGTCTCGTAGTGGATCCCTGGCCATTCACCAAAGGAAGTGTCTAATGGGGCCTTGCAAACCACGGGCTAAAGGGTGACACTTCTGCTGGGTAAAGCTGTACAAACCTTGCAAGGTTAAACAAAAACTATCATGATAGCCGTGCTCACGGTTACGAGCAACCTGGACACTCACATAATTAATTTATCGGAACTTTATTCAAATCATTTACTTTATGTTGAGGCTCTCATCTTTATGTTATTTTATTCATTAATTGTGGGTGGTATAAACTTATACTTAAGCTTGCCTAATTAAAATTTGATCAATTAAAATGCTAAATGCTTAAACCTTCAGCCTATCCTTGTTTAAGCCTTGCATATCATCTCGTTATCTTTCGCTTGTTGAGTACGGCATGTGCTCACGCTTGTTCATTTATTTTTGCAACGACCGATCCGGATTTGTTCAGACGTGGAGAGCTTTGAGGAGTTCCCCGGCGATTTTCAGGAGTTCTAGGCTGCGTCTCTGCCAGGCAACCTCAAGGTCTTAGAGGAGTTTCATTCGCGGTGTTAAATAAAGACTATTTATTCTATGGGGACAAACCTTGGCTTGTAATAATGCTATTTAATACTCTCTATTTATTCTTGCACGCTGTGATATTTATTTTTGTCAATTATATGTGAGTTGCCTTGATTAAAGACTTACATATGAGGTGGTTCGTTTTCTTCTGAAAACAGGCATGACAAAAGCGATATCAGAGCCGTGTTGCCTCTAGGAACGTTAGCCTAGTTAGAAAATGGTCGAATTAAGGATACTAATGCATAGAAGCCTTTTATTTCCACTTTACTCTGATATAAAACTATTTTATTCCATTTTATTTTATCTTTATTTTATTTCTTCTTGTTATTGATTTATCTTATCCTTGGAGCTAATTCTATTCATTTTATTACATATCTTACTTGTTAAAAATTTACTATATCTCAGAAGATGGTGATGACTCGGGAGTCCGCTCGTAAGAGTGCCTTGTTTCTGCGTGTCTGTGAGTGGGAGGAAGACAATGATGATGAGGTTGATGCTCAGATGGTGGTAGAAGGCCCCGAGCTGGAGGTGCACACGCCGCCACCGCAGGTGGTTGAGGTGATCGAGCTTGATGATGTTGAGGAAGGTGAAGATGGTGCTCCAGCGGTTGCTACCGACCAGCCAGTGCCTCCAGCCGCCGTTGGAGTGGAAGAGCAGCAAGAAGCCCAAGCTGAAGCCCCTGCATGAGAGGAGCATCATGAAGCCCAAGACGAAGAGGAGGATCCTGAGGAGGTAGAGGAGTACCCAGGTGAAGGACGATACTATGAGAATGCTATCCAGTCTCCAGACCCGTCTTCATCTACGGATTCAGAGAATCCACAGCCGCCTCCACCTGAGCACTGGACTTTGACTCGCCACTATCATGGTGGTGGCAATGCCTGTCTTCCGGCGCTACTCAAGGAGCTGTTTGAGCGTCTCCAACTCCCGGTGGAGATTATGTACAAGGGAAAGCAGTGGCGTCACCCCAGATATCCAGCAGAGTGGAAGGTGTCCGTGCAGATCTGCGTCGCTGATTATGTGCATGGAGGAAGTATGGAGGCTGCGAAGTTTCATGCCATAGCACTCAGAGGCAGCTTTGCAGCTGGTAGGGATGATGCCGCTCTTCAGGCTTTTGGAAGGGTGCTTTATCAAGAAGATGGTGAGCTACAAGGCACCATTTGGAGGTTCTTCCCTCGTAGAGCACCGGAGGCCGTGAGCAGCATAATCCTTGATATCCAGAATCAGCTGAATGAGGACCTGAGGGACCATGCCAAGTACTCTGCAGCGGTTCATATCTATGCTGTGGGCATCACGGATGAGTTGAGCAACGCCTATGATATGCTAGCTGCTGAAAGACTGAAGAACAAGAAGCTCCAAGCTGCACTCCGTGGAGAGGATCCAGCGGAAGTGGAGGAAGATAGAGAAGTTTGTCCAGCACGTTCACCCCCTCATCGAAAGACTAGTTATGGAGGAGCTTTCACTTTCATCAACTAGCCTTGGAGGAGCTTAGGAGCTTAAGAGTTTTGGAGTCTAGAAGTTTAAGAGTTTAGAGTTCTTGTAATCATTAGCGTTAAGCGATCGTCGTTTCGAGCTACGTCTTTTGTTAAGAGTGAACGTGTGCTTGTTATTTTGCTTGTGGATGATTTGGGTCTTTGTAATGAGTGTGGTGTGTTGTGGAGTGATTACCACAATGAAATAGTTTAATAAAGTTTAGTTTGGGGTTTTATCTTGTCTCATAATTTAATCCTTTATCTATCTCGCTTTATCTATCTTATAAATCTCGTTCAACGCAAATCTGTTCGCGTCACTGCATGACCTTTCAGTACTGTACGAATTTATTCAGGAGCTACAGGGATCGGTTTCAGGTGAAACCAAGTGTGTTATATTCAGAATTTAACGGGTGATATTCTGGCAATTGTTCATGATTTTTGGACTTTCGGATAGAGAGTTATGCATCTGTCTTTCCAAGAGTCCGAATCTGTCATTATTGTCTGACGTATGCAGCTTGTTTATTTTATATTTCGAGTTTTATAACTCCGATTTATATGATTCAAGTTGGGTTGGTTCAAGAATTTAGTAGCCATTATTCTTTAATTATCTCATAATTTCTGGATGTTTTGTTCATGAGATATACCTGATCTATTGGGGTAGTCAGATTCTGTCCTGTCCTGAAATTTTCTGTTATTATCTAATTATGCTGTTGAGTATGATCTTTCTATTATATCTTTATCTATCACAATCTGAAACTTGTATCTCTAACACTCAGATGGTGAACACCAGGTCTGGTTCAGGAGTTGACCGACCACCAACAGTTCGTCAGTCAAGGAACGTCAATCCCAACCCGAATCCTCAGCAAGAACCACCACTGCCGCCAGAGATGGAGCCGTTTCTTCAGGCACAGATGGCTCTCCTCCAGACATTGACCAACACTGTGGCTGGCCTTCAAGCTCAAGTCAACCAGGGAAACAACAACCAGAACCAGAACCAGAACTCGCCGCCCAGGGACATGCATAGGGAGTTCATGAGCCACAGGCCCCCGACGTTCTCTCATTCAGCAGATCCACTGCAGGCTGATGACTGGCTGAAGACGGTGGGGGAAGATGCTGGATATTGCTCAGTGTACTGACAGGGAGAAGGTCCTTTATGCTTCTGGACGCCTAGAGGGAACTACTGCAGATTGGTGGGACTCTTTCACCGCCGCCCATGAAGATGCTGATGCTATCACTTGGGATGAGTTCAAAAACAACTTCAGGAAGCATCACATTCCGACAGGTCTCATGAAGCTGAAGAAGGCAGAGTTTCTTGCTCTTAAGCAGGGAGGAATGTCCGTGAGTGAGTATCGAGACAAGTTTATTCAGTTGTCTCGCTATGCACCAGAAGAGGTGTATGATGATGAGAAGAAGCAGGAACGGTTCCTGAACGGTTTGATTGGGCCGCTCAACTATCAGTTGTACTCTCACACCTTCCCAACCTTTCAGGAACTGATTGACAAGGCCATTGGTCTGGAACACAAACACCAGGAGCTGGGTGAGAAGAGGAAGTTCAGTGGTTCAGGACAGTCTAGCAGCATCACTTGCCCTCGCTTCACCCCACCTCAGCAGAACACTCCGTTCCGCTTTGGAGGTTACAGTGGTGGATCTGGACAGAACCAGGGTCAGCGCTCCGCACCTACACTGCAGCGTCTAGCATTCCAGCAGAACACCCAACAGAACTTCCAGCAGAACCGCCAAACTACTCCAGCTCACACACCAGTGAAGGCACAGGCTCCAGGCAGCACTACTACCCCTCGTGCTTGTTTCAAGTGTGGCGATCCCAGCCACTGTGCCAACAACTGCCCCAGGAAGCAGGCCCAGACTCCACAGGGTCAGAACCAGCAAACTCAGCAGGCCAGGACTGGGAATTCAACACCACAGAGTAGCAGGAGACGCCAGAACTACATGCAAGGCCGGGTGAATCATGTTGCAGGGGAGATCGCTCAGGAGCATCCATAAGTTCTGCTTGGTATGTTCCTTGTCAACTCAGCTCCTGCATCCGTTCTATTCGATTCTGGAGCATCTCATTCTTTTGCCTTAAGAATAAGTTGTTTACAATAAATGGTTAAATAAACTAAAAACATCACACACACACCCTTGCTGTTTTGTGATGAAATCAAAGATAAATAATATATGTGTACACAATCACCATCGACTGACCTAAATACTTTTATGAGTAATTACAACCTTTGTTAAAGAAAGGGAAGATCAGACAAATTTTTGTCCAGGTGAATGTGTCCTAAAAATACCCGGGTTCATCATTGTGCAACTGTGATGACTCGACATAAGATCATATTCTTATTGCATATGCACTCGTGTAGAACCTGCCCTCACCGACGGAGACTACGAGCTGGTCCCCGCTGAAGGAGAAGGCCAAGCGGAAGGCGAGGTGAACGTCGTCTAGGTCGAGCAAGACCCGAACGTTGCTGCCGAGGACTCCCAGGCTAACACTGTGCCCGAAGGCAAGCCCCGGAGGATGACCTAAGTTTTGAATACATGCAACTATGTTTGTTAAGTTTGTTTGTGCATTTCCGTTCAGGAGTTGAATTGAAACCCTAGTTGCATGATCCTAGGTACCTATGCTATGCAATACTAGTATGATAGGTCGATAGCTGCCCCGCTATAAGGACCCGGTAAAAGTCGAGTGATTTCCTGTCACTCGCGAGATATAGGAATCAACTGCTTACTTATGTTGGAATCATAAGGAGGACGGGCGGGGATTTTTGTCAGGTAGATGCCCCGTCCGTGTATGCTAATGTTGGTTAAGGCCGAATGGTGTGGTACCGACGGTTAAGTTTTTGAAAGTACCAAGCGCTTGTCGATTCTATGGGGTCGGTAAGTTTAGTACCTACATGACTTCAGGGTGCGGACTTTTTCCTGCTCCTTCCGGGAACATTTTCCCCATGCCACGAACATGTGGGTACGAGGGGCGTAAGTGTTGGTTCGGCCAGCCTTAGACCTCGTATGCCAGGGGGAGTTTGGTCCTGGACGCGACTGGGGGATTGATGGGAACTACCTGGTAGTGCTAGCCTTTGGCTGAGTGCGATGATCTGAGTGCTTGGGTGCCCCTTGCAAGGTTAAAATCGGTTCGAACTGTCTATTTCTCGCAGCTAATGAGACTGCTTAACCCTGTTGCTACATTGAGTAAGAAGTGGAACATGATGTTGGAAAGAAACTTGATGCTTGCTAAATTGCTTGATCCACTTGCTTGATTAGTACAGGTTGCTTACCTAGAATGGTTAACTTAACTAGAACTTGATGCTAAAATATTGAAAGTAAGGATCCACTATTAGTCGCTATTTGGCAAAACAAACCCACCAGCCAAAAGCCTTGCATGTCTAGAATTTGGTGATGTAGCTGTCACTCGACGGTTAAGTCTTGCTGAGTATTAGTATACTCAGCCTTGCTTGTCGAAATGTTTTCAGGTAGTGCTCTTGAGGAGATGGTTGCAGGTCTTACCTGGCCAACCACCCTTCCTCCTGGTTGGACTGTCATGTGGGACGAGGATGCTTCTAAGTGATGTCACGACGGCTTCACGTGACGTCATTCCATTCGAATAAATTTAGTTGTTTTCCGCTGCTTTCAAAACTCTGAATAACAGTTACTTTATGCATTGAACTTGGTTTGTAATAAATTACCTCAGGTGGGACCTATTTAATACTTGTGGATTGTTGTAATATCTGGGATCCACCTTCGAGTGGGTATTTGTATGACTTGTTTCGATCGAGGTAATTGTTCGTGGTTGCATCGGGCTCGACCCGACAGACTGTCAGATTACTCCGATTTAATTGCGTGATGACCAATGGAAGGTTAGCGCACTTAAGCCAGATTAATTTGAGCAGTTCTGCCACAGCTGGTATCAGAGCGAAAAGTCGTACTCCAGAGGTTCGCACGGTCCCAACACACTTGTTTCAGAATAAAACTTGACCAACTAGTACTTTGTGAAAACTAGTTGGATCGCTAAGGATTAACTAGACCGTAAAGCCCTAGAGAGAATTTTGGATTGTTTCAGGTGGCTTGCTAATTATGGTATATTTGACTAACCTGCCCAGCACACCTTGCCACGTGTTTTATACGTGCGCTGGTTTCCGTGCCCCGCGTGCACGAAGGGTGATAGGATCTCCATTCCAAGGAACCTATCATTACGGTTGTGTATGAGTCGCCACATGTTTTATATGTGAGCAAGGTCTTGATGGTATGGTTCTAATTCAAATGAGCCTATCATCCTGGTTGTTCGCCATGTTTGAGACGTGTGCACGATGCCGCATCACGAGTTATGCGAAGGGTTGTGTGCTCTATTCAAAAGGAGCGTACGACCTAGACTAGATGCACTGTCCATGCAATGTTGAACGCATGGATACCGTTTTTATAAATGAACGGTAATGAATGGGGACGCTTCCGTGGCGTGCTGGCACGGAAGGTTCATGGTTTTCTTGCAGGTACACTGACTCCGTTCGTTAGAGTTGCGATGGTCTGAGTAACGACTAGCTATTATAGGGAGAGACGTATATTGTGCCTCGCCACCGGCAACTAACTACGTACGCCAAGGCTTCTTGGTATTTGTGAGGACGATTTTTGTTCTTTTTCATCATGCTAATCACCTTAAAAATTGTTAAGTTAACTAGAGGCAAAAGGAAATAAAAATCGTAAATCTCACAAACTTTCAGAAGTATGTCAAAACTGTGTTCTTGTTGGTCCGAATTTTTCGGGTCATTAAAACATCTCTGATGACTAGTAACCTTAAATAAAAGTTGTTCATAATTTCATAAGCAAGATTCTGTAAAAATTTTAAAATTTTTGGATAAGTAAAACTGGAGTTATGACCAAAACAAGAGCTGTCTGTTTGCTGGAAAAATCTGGCAGACAGCCAGTTAAGAACTAAGTGTTTCACCCATCTTAAACTCAAAATCAAAGCAACCTTAGAATAACAAACTTGTGGTTAACAACCTTAAGAACAACCTGGTAAAATTTGGGAGCTTTTGGTTGGGTAGTTTCGGAGTTACACCCATTTTCCCATCGCTGTTCCGACCTCCTTTCTACTTCCGCACAGTTCTTACTCGGTTCCTTTGGTTCCTTTTCTACAGATGGCAGACGCGGCTTACTTTGTGTTTGGCACGGACGGTTTTCTCCACTCTGAGTGCTTCGCTTGGGAGGGTTTTCCCTCTATTTTGTGGGACGCTCTGAGCACCGCCGGCTTCGCCTCACCACCCCTCTACTCGTGCCACGAGTACCTTGAGGATGGTGTGCTTCGTTGCATCACCAGGGTCTACGCGCCACCACACCCTCACCACCCCGAGTGGCCCTTGTTCGACGCTGAGGTGATAGGCCACAGGTTGACTGACACCGTGGAGTTTGCTGCCCTACGAGTGCTGAACGTCTTTTGTGACTTCCGCCCCGTAGAGGTGATGACTTCCCCACTTGGGTTGCTTCCTACCGCGCAGCCCGACGACCCGGCTTGGTTGGAGCATCGAGCTCACACGAGGCCAGTTGTAGAGTGGACTGGTGTTGTTCCTACCGCTGAGGGACTAGCGCGGTATGTGAACATGTTTTCCAGGCTTCTTACACTGCTTCAGGGAGGACTGGCTGACTTGGTTGAGTACGGCATGGCTTCCTACCGGTCCTTCCGACAGCTTCAGTATGACTACACCACTCTGACCCTGGAGGCAGCCGACACAGACATGGCTATGGCCAACTTCCAAGCTCAGATTGGCGACTTACTTGGACAGGTCACCGCCCTTCAGCAGGAGCGAGAGACTCACTTGGCACAGATGGCCGAGATGCAGGAGGAGCGTGCTACCCACCTAGGCCAGATCGAGGCGATGCAGGAGGAGATTTTCTCGCTGCATAATGGGCGGGTTGGGCTCGTTGGCCGTGTTGGAGAGCTAGAGGACGAGGTTCACGACCTCCACCTTGACGTTGAGGACGCTCACCAGCACATAGGGATACTTCAGCAGCAGGTTCCTGTTGAGCAGGACGTGGAGATGGTAGATGAGGAGGAGGAGGAGCCCATGGAGATAGAGATAGACCCCGAGGAGGTTCAGGGCATGTCCGGCACGGATACCCTTAGTGACTTGCCACCTCTACCCACGACACCCGGTTCACCCGCCGAGAGTGAGGCTTCGGTCAACAACCTCGACGATTTCTAGATGTTTGGCAGTGTTACTCCTCAGCGTAGCCTACTTTTGGACAGTGATGTAATAGGCTATCTTCGAGTTGAGTATGTCTTTTGTGCAGCTTGACCATGATGTAACTTAGGGTAGGAGTGACCCTAGAGTTTCTTGCTTCGATATGGATGTAACAGCTAAACTCTGTAGCCCATTGTGATTTGAATTTTTAATGCATGCATTTCTCATTCTGGGCTAAATGATGAATACCAAAGTTGTGAGGAATTTCATAAGGATGATGCTCGCAAATTTGCAGCCATTTTGGTTAAGAATTGGGGGAGTTATGTACAATTTGGTGAGCCTCGGCCGTTCTGAAAACCGCAAAAACAGAAACGTGAACTTCGAATTTTTCGCCCTAGCTAGATTGCGAATCAGACCTGGAGCGTAACACGAAATTTGTAGCTCTCTAAATTCTCTAGATTCTGGCAAAAATTTATAATTTTTGGGCGTGTAACCTGGGAGATATGAATTTTCTCCTCTGACAGCCTTGCTAATCAGGAAAAACTCTGCAGTGAATGTTTACTAATTTCGCACATGATTGCCTTGTTTACCTGGTATACGAGTTTCGAGATCATGTGGCTGATGGTAAATGATTTTTGCAGATGGTTGACTCAACCCGCCGCACCAACTTCACCGCCGGGCAAAACAGTGGCACCCAAGCAAACCAGCCACCGCTGCCGCAGCCCCCGCAAAACCCGATCGAGGCATTTTTCGTCACCCAAACTGAAATGATGCGGGAGATGCTAGATGCGCAGCGACAGTTGATGCAGCAATGCCCCGGGGGACACCATGATGCTCAGCCCCACGTTGCTCGCTATGAGCACTTCTTGAGCACCCAGCCGCCCACCTTCAGTGAAGCAGCTGACCCGCTCAACGCCGATGCATGGATTCGCTCTGTGGAATCCAAGTTCTCCGTGCTCGCACTGTCGTGCTCAGAGGAGAGTAAGGCCAAGTTTGCAGCCCAGCTACTCAGAGGACCCGCACTTATCTGGTGGGAGCAATACCTGGCCACCCTTCCTGAGAACACTGTGGTGACTTGGGCAGACTTCAAGACCGCCTTCAGAGCTCACCATATTCCGGAAGGCATGATTGAGAGGAAGTTGAATGAGTTCCTGGCGTTGACTCAAGGCACTAGGACGGTGTCACAGTATGCACACACCTTCAACAACCTGTGCCAATACGCTGGTACCCATGTTGACTCGGACCAAAAGAAAATGGACCGCTTCCGCAGAGGCCTCAATGCCAAGCTTAAGGAACGCCTGAACCCTATCCGGACTGCTACCTACAACGAGCTAGTCAACCTGGCCATTACTCAAGAAGATGCCATTGCTGCCCTCAAGGCCGAGAAAAAGAGGAAGGCTCCTATGACTCAGGATGCTCCATCAAATCAAAGGTTCCGAATTGTTCAGAACACTCCTACCTCCAACCCTCAGAGGCCCGGACAGTAGGGACGTTGGGTGATTCGGCCACCTCAGCAGGCACCGAACTGTTTTTCCGCCCCGCAACAGCCCACGGCCCCACGAGTTAATAACTAGGTTCCCGTTCGCCCCACCAATGGGAATGTCTGTTACAAGTGCGAAAAGGCCGGGCACTTCATCCGAGACTGCCCCCAGAACCGGCAACAGAACCAAGGCAAGGGAAGGAAGCAGACGGTGCAAGTCCGTCAAGGGAGGATCAACTTCACCACCCTGGCAGAACTACCCGAGGGAGCGCCAGTCATGACGGGTACTTTCTATGTCCACAATTACCCCGCTGTTATACTGTTTGATTCTGGTGCGACGCATAGCTTTATCAGCACAAGGTTTTGCACCAAGAGTGGACTAAATCTCACCCAAACCGCCACCCCCTACTTAATCACTACACCGGGTGGGAAGGTCTCAACAAATCAGAGGTCAAATCGAGTACCACTAGTTTTGGGCAGCAAATTGTTTAAAACTGATCTTATTAGCGTGGGATTGGATGGAATGGATATCATTTTGGGAATGGATTGGATGACTAAACACCGGGTCATACTTGATATTCCCGAGAGGGTAGTTGAGATTCACTCACCACTCTTAGGTCGCACGGATCTCTATCTGCCGCACAAGGTCTACACGAGCTCCCATATCCTTTCCATGGCCGAACTTCGAATAGAGGACATTCCAGTGGTTTGCGAGTTCCCTAATGTCTTCCCAGAGGACTTGCCAGGCATGCCCCCTGACCGGGACATTGAGTTCGTTATCGAGCTGCAACCGGGTACTGCTCCTGTATCCAAGCGACCGTATAGGATGTCACCCGTAGAATTGGCAGAGTTGAAACGCAATTGCAAGAGTTGCTTGAAAAAGGCTTTATCCGACCTAGCACCTCACCATGGGGATGTTCGGCCCTCTTTGCTAAGAAGAAGGACAAAAGCTTGAGGTTATGCGTGGACTATCGCCCTCTCAATGCAGTGACTGTCAAGAATAAATACCTCTTACCCCGCATTGACATTCTCTTCAATCAATTGGCTGGTGCGAAAGTCTTCTCAAAAATTGATCTCTGTTCGGGGTACCATCAAATCAAGATCCGCCCTTGCGACATTCCTAAAACCGCCTTCTCTACTAGATATGGTTTATATGAGTATCTGGTCATGTCTTATGGACTCACCAACGCACCGGCTTACTTTATGTATCTCATGAATTCGGTCTTCATGCCCTATCTTGACAAATTCGTCGTGGTCTTCATCGACGATATTCTAATCTACTCCAAAAATGAGGAAGAACATATCGAGCACCTTCACATTGTTCTACAAACACTTAGAGACCGTCAGCTCTACGCCAAGTTCTCGAAATGCGAATTCTGGCTGAATAGTGTCAAGTTTCTCGGGCACACAATTTCTGATGAAGGTATTTCAGTGGATCCCGGGAAAGTACAAGAGGTCATGGATTGGGAAACCCCGCGTCTGTTCACCAGATCCGTAGTTTCCTTGGACTAGCAGGATACTACCGTTGCTTTATTCCTGACTTCTTCAAGATAGCTAAGCCTATGACTGAACTACTCAAGAAGGGAGCTAAGTTCAAGTGGACGGAGAAATGTGAAGAGGCTTTTCACACCTTGAGACGACTCCTTACTTCGGCCCCCGTTCTAGCACAGCCTGACAACACGAAGCCTTATGACATCTACTGCGATGCTTCAGGCACTGGGTTGGGATGTGTTCTCATGCAAGATAACAGAGTCATTGCTTATGCTTCTCGAGCCCTCCGCCCACATGAGGTGAATTACCCTACTCACGATCTTGAATTAGCAGCTGTGATTCATGCTCCGAAACTTTGGAGACACCACCTCATGGGAGCACAGTGTAAAGTGTACACCGATCACAAAAGTCTCAAGTACATCCTTACGCAGGCAGATCTGAATATGAGGCAACGTAGATGGTTGGAATTGGTCAAAGATTATGACTTGGAAATACTTTATCATCCGGGAAAAGCCAACGTTGTAGCCGATGCGTTGAGTCAGAAGGCACATTGCAACTGTCTCACCGCAGACACCTATAGCCAGACCCTATGTGCTGAGATGAGGAAGCTTAGCCTGGAGATTATTCCTCACGGCTCACTCAATAACATTTCCTTAGAACCAACTCTCTACGACAAAATCGCTGCCGCTCAATCTCAAGATAAATGCATTAAGATCATTAAAGAAAGGCTTTCTGCAAGAGATGAGAAGTATCGTTGTTTCAGATTAGATCAAAAATAGGTCGTACATTTTGGGGAACGTCTAGTAGTACCTAAAAATCCGGAGCTCCGAAAGGAAATTTTGGATGAGGCTCACCTCTCTAAATTTTCCATTCACCCGGGGAGCAGCAAAATGTACCAAGATTTGAAACAAAACTTCTGGTGGACAAGGATGAAGAGGGACGTGGCTAAGTATGTCTCAGAATGCGACACGTGCCAGCGAGCTAAGGCTAGTCATCTTCAGGTGGCTGGGACATTACAACCTCTTTCGATACCCTCTTGGAAGTGGGACGACATAAGCATGGATTTTATCGTTGGATTGCCACTTACCTCTCAAAAACATGATTCCATTTGGGTCATCGTGGACTGACTCACGAAAACTGCTCATTTCATTCCGGTACGCACTACTTACCGTGCCGACCAATATGCCGACATCTACTTCGAGCAAATCCTTCGTTTGCACGGAACCCCCAAGACCATCATATCAGATAGGGGCCCTCAGTTTATGTCTCGATTTTGGCAAAGGTTGCAAGACTCCTTGGGGACCAAATTAATCCATAGTTCTGCGTATCACCCTCAGACGGATGGTCAAACTGAGCGAGTAAATCAAATAGTCGAAGACATGTTGAGAGCTTGTGTCATACACTATGATAAGAATTGGGATAAGTGTTTGCCACTCGCTGAGTTTTCTTACAATAATAGCTACCAAGCCAGCTTAAAGATGGCACCATTTGAGGCACTTTACGGCAGAAGATGTCGAACCCCGTTGAGTTGGTCGCAGCCGGGTGAGAGGCAAATCTTCGGGACCTACCTAGTGGCCGAGGCAGAGTAGAAAGTGAAAGTGATTCAGGCAAACCTGAAGGCTGCCCAATCCCGGCAGAAGAGTTATTTTGATAGAAGGAAGAAGCCCCTACAGTTCCTTGTGGGAGAACACGTTTACCTTCGAGTCTCACCCACTAAGGGAGTACTGAGGTTAGGGGTAAAAGGGAAATTGGCACCTCGTTACATTCGACCCTATGAAATCATAGAAGTCTGTGGACCGGTAGCATACCGCGTACAACTCCCCGAGAGGCTGTCAGCTGTCCACAATGTTTTCCACGTATCTCAACTTAAGAAGTGCATTCGAGTTCCCGAGGTTGAGATTTTCGATCAAGACTTGGCATGGGTAGAACCCGACCTGGCTCTCGTGGAACACCCTCTCCGAATCCTCGACCGCAAAGAAAGAGGAACGAGAAGAAAGATCGTTAAAATGTACAAGATACAGTGGAATCATCACACGGAGGAAGAAGCCACATGGGAAACGGAGAGTTATTTGAACACCAAGTTTCCGGGTTTCCTTCTTCTACATGATCGTAAGCATTCTTGCACACACTAGTTCTTTCTACACTCGAATCTCGGGTCGAGATTCTGTTTAAGGAGGGTAGGCTGTGACAATTTAGGTGTTTAGTTAACTTAAATCACTTGCTTAACCACTTGACCTAAGTTAATTAAGAGTACCTTGGCCCCACCTAGATGTTCACTTAAGAAAAGTTCACCCAAAACCCTTTTAAACTCGGTGGACTTTTGACCTTTGCTGATTGGCATGGCTTGTTTTCAAAATTTCCTTTAAGAACTCAAAAATGTGCCAATATGAAAGTTGTTCATCTTTTCATGGGACACAACTTTGTCAATGTGGCCTTGGAGAGATTTTGAGTGCTTCAGCCCCAAAAACCCGGTCAAAGCCAGCCATTGTCAGACTGACCCATTTGCCTGAACAAGAGGTCCTCTTGCCTTCCTTGATGAGCATCGATCTCACCCACTTTAGCAAACAGTGTATCAAAATTATCCTGGATCTGTTCCCAGTGTTCCTCACCTTTCTGCAACATCTCGTCCATTGCCTCCAACACGAAACTTGTCTGCGGGGATGGTTTAGGAGGAGCCGTGATGACTGCGTCAGAGTAATTGTACACACCTCGCGGAAATGGACGACAGAAAAGAAGCAATTCTTCCCCAAATTCGCCGAATCCCCGAAACAATTCCGCTACCCAGGTTAGGCAGGCGAAATCTGCAGCTCAACACCTGTGATGCGGCTTTGATTCCGGAATTTTACAAAGAGATAAACTCTGCAACCCTCATCAAAGAGCACCACCCGCCGTCGCCACCATGAACCGAATTGGACCAAACGGTGTACGGAATTTTACGCAGAGACTTGCTCCACAACCCTAACCGTGTCCAATGGATCGCTAATTTTGGGTAAATTGGGGTGGTTCTTCCAGATCCGGGTGACAGGAGGGATTTGACGTGGGTGAGCCACAACCACCTGACACCACGCCGATCGGACGAGACCTGGAAGACTTGCTCTAGATTGGAATCGCAAATTCGTCGAGAAGGAACGAACCTGCGAGCTCTCAGTTTGGAATCGAGAGCGGCGCGTGCCGAGGAGATACTGTCTCTGATACCACCTGTCACAACCCTTGGCCGCCGGTGATCACCGTCGACATGAGCGGCATAGAGAGGACCGAGGGACGATGAACTTGGAGCGGAGGAAAGGTTCCCCGTCCGTTCTATTCAGAGTTTACTTGTTCGATGGTTTTCCAGTACAGGTGAGCTGCCTATATGCTAGCTCGGACACCTTTGGCCTCTGGCCCATTACACACGATGGCACGATGGCCCAATAAGAAAACAGAGTACAGACTCAACTTTGAAAACGTAAAGACTCGAGTACGTCTTCATGCTCTGGTTGTAACACAGATCCGCCGGCCGCCGCGCCCGTCTACGGGTTGGCTCGGCTTGGCTGCGCACGCCTTGGAGCCCCTCGCGCCGATTGCAACGGCTCTGGTCCCTAGACATCGTGGTCTCGCCGTCGCCACCGTGGTCTCGCCGCCGCTGCCATGTGTGTGAGGAGAGGGCAGGTTTGGAGATTTTTTACCGGAGAGGTTCTAGAGACCGTGAGTTGTTTCAGAGGTGAATCTAGAGAGTTCGCCAGTAACCCGTTGCCACGGTTTTTTACTGCTTCGAGGGAAAGCGACGCAACATCCTTGGCAGGGACTGATTGGTGGGCCATTTAGCTGGACGACGGGAACAAGAGACATAAAATTAGCAGCCGTTGATCCTATATCAGACGGTAATTTTTTTTCGAGGACGTGGATGCATGGGTACGCCGCCCCACCGGCAGCTTTCATAAGGAGTAACTAGTGATTTGCGCGTGCCCATGCGCGCGACTGAATCTCATTTAAGTAAATGAGGTAACGATGAAGATAATACATTTTTTCTCGCAACTATAAAGTTCTGTGCCATATCGAGTAGTTAGCATATAATGAAATAACATGTACTACCTCTGTACTCTAATATATGACGTTGGTTAGCTCATTTCTTTTAGCTAATGGACGTCATATATTAAAGGATTGAGGGAGTAACTGTTTGGAGGACAATGAAGGATCAAAGAGAGAAACAAACTAACACACGCTTCACCAAATGGGATGAAGAGGACAAAGGAGATATCAATTTACTTGACAACATCATACTACGTTGAAGTTTGCTTGACTCGTATACTTCGTACTGAAGACATACTAAAGAAGAATGTATTGCCAACCTGCAGCCAATCAGACAATAATGGAAGGGATCCCATAATGGAATTACATTCAGAACTGTAACGATGTATCAGGTAAGAGTTTAAAGAAGTAATCATAATTTAGATAATTTTCATCAGCTGCAATGTCTCTCATGATTGATGACTAACTCTCATGATTGATTACTAACCACATAATGTTCAATCTTGTAAGGATAGATGTTATGTGAAGTAGCCTACATTTCAAAGTACAGAGATGCTTAATCGCAGGATTATTAAACTCTTGGAGACATAAATAACCTTATCTAATTTTATCCCAATTGATAGTATTAATGGAACCAAGATGGATAAGATAAATATGAGGAACTGAATGGACAATAATGATAAGAGAAGGGTGTAATTATTCATCACCTAGCATGTCAATGTGAAACTTAATTGGTGTGCTGCTGCAAGATAGTCTTGAAAATAAGGACGATGACGCATGGGGAGACAACAGGGCAATGTGGGAAGGTTGATTTTTGAGGTAAGGCCCAAGCCGCAACCATCACCATTACCGTCGGTCTCATCAGGGCAGATAACCACAACAAGGGAGGACCCCGACAAAGCAAGAGGGAGCGAGCATGTCCTGGCATAGTTTCTTCGTGTGTATAGCTATACCAAAATCTGCATACCCCTTTTGTAATGAGGTCCTTTAAAGGATGTGCCGCCGCTCTCTCTGCACATAGGGTTATCAAGCAACCTATAAGGCAAATCTGCAAAAGAAATAAATTATTACGTTCTGCAACCAATGAGTCTTAAAAACTATATCTTTTTTGCACCTACATAATTGGTACAAACATGAGTAAGTTCTAGAAGAAATTGGAAACATAAGTGGGGTGTAGAAAGATTTTCAGTTGGGCAAGACAATCACATGATTTTAACCTTACAATAAATCAATAATTCAGCTATCGTGTTAAATTTATTTTTATAGATACTATACGGAATGACATACTATAAAGAACATCTACAGCTTGGAGGAAAAAGAAGCAGGTATGAGCTGCATTGTGTTAGTTCAACCAAAAATGACTAAAATACGATGGAATGTGTGGTAAAAAAACTCACTGCCAATGAGGAACAAAAAAGAGGCAGGTAGAAATAGTAGTTGTCATCACCTGCATGTCAAACAGTTAGGCCACAAACTTGTGCAACTTCAATTATTAGATTTCAAGGAGGTACTCATGTGATACTGAGTAAAAATAGGCAGCAGTGAGAATATATGAAAAAACTACTTTGACTAAGTAAATATTGATATTAAGAATCAATCAAAAAATGTGAGGTCCAATGCATAGGTGGCAGGGGTATTTGGAGCATGTCAATTAAAATGATCAAAGGTAATTAAGTAATAATGCCTACTGAAACAAAAAAGACATAAAGTCTAAGAAACTACATTCTATTGGATGGGCAGTGCTTCTTCTTGTTGAACTGTGAGCTGTAACTTTTTTGTGCAACTTTACTGAAGATGTGAGTGGAGGCCTGATGAAAGAACATGTGAGTTACTGCAGGTTTTAGTATTTATATATATGTAAATTATAGTGGGAAAATTAAATTGTCTGTGGAGTTATTTAATGTCAGAAAAAAGTTTACTGTATTAATGGGCTATTATGTTAATAGTTTAAATCTTTGGATGGAATTGTGGCTTAAAATTCTGTTAAAATGTTGTATAGTATAGATGTGAGGTGGAAAAACATATGAGTATTAAGAGGACGTGATTAAAAGGAATAGAAAATATGGATTGTATGGCCAACCATTGTAAGCATAAAAGCAGTTCTCAGTATATACAACAGTGGAGGTAAAAGAGAATGAGAATGGTAACTGTTGGTGTAGTTGCATATAAGGCAAATCTGCATTAAAATAAACCAAGTAATCATAGTTACCACGATCAAGATGTAGATCAGAATCGTTGATGTGTTCTTTTACATAAATTTCTGTTGATATCCTGTCTTACATGAGTTCTTCTGTTGGGAAAAAATATAGAAGACAGAGATTGATCAGGCCTAGTAAAGGCTATTCCATGTATTTGTAAGTCATAGTGAAAATAACTAAGCAGGTCGTACAGTTGGAAGCAGCTATTTGGTTTCTCTGTTTACAGGGCCTGTTGGAGGTACGACCATGGGCCCACAGGGACACATAGATTGTCTCCAGACAGAGTCGTACCAGGCGTGAAGAACACGAGTAGAGTACTGCAAGGACTCTTCTCGTTACGGAAACTAGTCGTATGGCTTGTAAACTACTCGGATTGGCTTGTAAAGCACTCTCCGAGTAGTAATTGGTTAGGATTCTACTTGAAACGACCTTGTAACCCTGCCCGCCGTGTATATAAGGCTGGGCAGGGACCCCCTCCAAGAACAACCAAGTCTCCCAACAGAGAGACAGGCGATCTCATCAATATCAACCACCATACAGGACGTAGGGTATTACGCCTTCTAAGCGGCCCGAACCTGTCTAAAATCCTGAGTCTCTTAGCCTTTGCGTTCCTGATCTCGGCGAAACCCACCTGAAACTCTACTACCTCGGGATACCCCTCGGTAGGATCGACGGTAGAACGCCGACATCTGGCGCGCCAGGTAGGGGTTTTCCTCGAAGATCCCGTGGAGAACGCAATGGTGACCTACATTCAAGCTAAAGCGCCTCAGGAGGGCACAATGTTCCACTTTGGCTCGTGGGTCTACGTCGCCGACGGCTCGGGTGGCTTCTACAGCTACATCGAGACACCTGCGGAGCTGAAGCAGGAGCAAGCGCCCATCGTGGAAGATTTGGCCGAACAACTCAGCGAGATCATGCTCGCGGACCTGATCCGCGGGCAAGAGTCCGAGTCAATCACGACTTCGGAGAAGCAAACATCCCTCCCACCCCAATTCCCGTTTGGACTCCGTAATTCGACCCACGCATATTGTGAGGCGTTACAGAGCCAGTTCGAGTCCGTCATGGACTCGAAGCGGGATGTCCCAGTCCGAGTCATGGCAGGACACGCCAACTCTCTGAGCCAAGCGGTCCCCGAATGCCACTCGGACTCGGACGAGGAGACACTACAAGACGATGGCGAACACGACCTCGTGATCTACGCCACGCCTGAAGGAAGATTAGTCTACCAAAGAGACAGGATCCCACGGGACGTCTACGAGTCTCGCTAGATCTTTGTACTCTTTGGGTCTAAAGTTACTGACGACCTGCCGTTCCAGTACGGCACAACACTGCTGCCAGAACAGGAAAGCTCTACGGAGCTCGTCACCCCAAGCTCCAGCAACTCTGTCGAACCCAATCGACAAGTCTTCATGGCTGGCGCAGCAGCAGCTGGTGACGTCGACAACGACCCGCGCTACGCTTTTGAGCTAGAAGGAGATATCTCTGCGAACGAAGATGCACCCGCTGGCGAATCCGCCCAAGCGGCCATGGACAGAGAAATCCAGAACAACAGGAGGGCTCAGCGCCGCCTAAACGCTCGCAATCGCGTCATGGCCGGGCGCAACCTCGCTCAAGAGTTCGCACGAGTGGCACGCTACGACTCTCCTATGGCTAACGCCATGGAGATTGCCTACCACGTCTGCAGCCTGCCAGGAACCCCAGAGACGGCAGCTGCACTCGAAAGGATCAACGACATGATCCGCACTCTCGACAAGGCCATCGCCGCCGCACCATCGCGCAGCGAAGAAGTCGAAAGCAGCGGACGTCAACCTCCCCGCGACAAGCATCGTCCACCAAACCCCAGCCGACTGGGAGAGGCCAACCGCGCAGAAGGCGCACCCCCACACCGACCAGAGGATGATCGTCAACAAGGCGGACGTACTCATTGCAACGACGCTGCCACGTCATCCCACGGGCCGGCACACAGTGTCGACCTCCGGCAAACCATCAACGCCAACCGCGACGCGCGCTCCATCCTTGAATCCAAGAGGCGTGATGAAGCCCGGGGGTACAGGGAAGAAGATGACGAGTACCCAATGTTCTCCAGGGACATCCGGATGGCGGTTTACCCGCAACCCTTCAAACTAGTCGGCTTCGAGAAGTACGACAGCAAGACCTCCCCCGAGTCGTGGCTGCGCATATACTCTACGGCTATTGAGTGTGCGGGTGGCAACACCGCCATCAAGTGCAGATACTTCCCAATGGCACTCGAGCCCGCTCCACTCACATGGTTCGAAAACCTGCCACGACGCTCCATCAACTCCTGGGAACGCCTAAAGAAAATCAGAAGATTTTCGTGTCAAACTTCCAAGGCACATACAGTCGCCCCAAGACTCGACACGACCTCGCCATGTGCAAACAGCACAAAGGAGAAAGCGCGCGCGACTACATGCGCCGCTTCATGGAAATCAAGACTCTAGTGGTGGACGTCTCTGACCGTGACTGCATCGACTTGTTTCAGAACGACATCACCAACAGGTTCTTTGACAGGCAATTTGGCCTGCATCATCCAAGGACTCTAGACGCCCTGCGTGACCAAGTTGAGACGTGGTCTGAGCAAGAAGACCGCGACCTCGAGAAATATGGCCCTCCCCAGGGTAGGGAGAGGCAAAACAACAAAGGCCAGCAGGGCTCCCAGCACAACAAGCGCAAGCTAGACGACACAGTCGCGACTCTGGAGACTGGCATGCAAAGCCAAAAGAAAGACTACCCCGGCAAGAGCGACGTTGAGAAGATCATGGACAGGCTGTGCCCAATGCACCCGAAACATAAGCACACTATGGGCCAATGCTATGATCTCCAACGTATATACGCCGAGAAGGATCGAGAGAACAAGGCCAAGAAGAAGCCGGCAAGGGAACCACTCGATCCTGAAGCCAAGAACAAAGAAAGGGCCGACGACGAAGACGAAGAAGACGACGAGGACCAGACGCCCAAGTTCCAGAAGCCCAAGAATGTACTCATGGTCATCATGGGCGGCGACTATGGTTTCCCCACTCGGAGGAAGCATAAGCTCGCTTTGTGGCACATAATGGCAATTGAGCCAGCCGTCCCAAGGTACCTAAAGTACTCGGAGGTTTCAATTACCTTCTCCAGGGCAGATCAGTGGAACAGCTACGACGAACCAAGGCAATTACCACTCGTCCTGGACCCCACGGTGGCAGGATCACAACTCACCAAGGTGCTCATCGACGGCGGGGCGGGGCTGAACGTGCTATTCTCTAGCACCCTGAAGAGGATGGGACTCGACATTGAAAAAATGTTGACTCCCACCGAATCCCCGTTCTACGACATTGTCCCTGGGAATGGTAGTCTCCCTCTCGGCCAAGTCACATTACCAGTCACATTCGGCACGCAGGAGAACTACAGGACGGAGTACATCAAGTTCGAGGTGGCGGACTTCGAGACCTCCTATCAAGCGATCCTTGGACGTCCTGCGTTGGCCAAGTTCATGGCCATCCCGCACTATGTCTACCTCGTCCTCAAGATGCCAGGACCCAGAGGCGTCATCTCTATCCGCGGCGACTTGCGACGATCATACAACTGCGACAGAGAGGCTGTGGAGTTTGCGGCTACCACTCAGGCACCCAACGCTATGGCCCAGATCTTCGCAGCGGCTCAGAAGCTGCAGCAGTCAGAGTACGAGGTCCCCAGCAAGGAGCCTGAACCACACAAGGCGGCTATCCCTGAAGACGTGGCGACCAAGGACGCACCACTACTGGAAGGAGACCAGTCGAAGACCACCAAGATCGGGGCCGGCTTAACCCCGAAATAGGAAGGCGAGCTCGTAAGGTTCCTGCAAGCCAACCGCGACATCTTCGCGTGGAAACCTGCAGATATGCCAGGAGTGCCAAGGAACCTGATCGAGCACAGCCTTAACGTCGATCCCAAACCTACACCCAAGAGGCAACGGCTGCGACGGTTCGCAACCAACAAGCGAGAGGCGATCAAGAAGGAGCTGGCGAAACTACTCGCCGCAGGATTCATCAAGGAAGTCTTCCACCCCGACTGGTTGGCAAATCCAGTCTTGGTGAGAAAGAATAACAACAACGAGTGGCGCATGTGCGTTGACTACACTGATCTCAACAAGCATTGCCCCAAGGATCCCTTCGGATTACCGCGCATCGACCAGGTTATTGATTCCACGGCTGGCTGTGCCTTACTTTGCTTTCTTGATTGCTACTCGGGTTATCACCAGATATCTCTGAAAGAGGAGGATCAAATCAAGACGGCGTTCATCACCCCTTATGGTGCTTATGCTTACACCACGATGTCATTTGGGCTGAAGAAAGCTGGTGCGACTTACCAGCGCGCGATCCAATTCTGCCTTGAGAAGCAACTTCATCGCAACGTGGAAGCCTATGTCGATGATGTGGTCGTAAAGACCAGAAAACCAGAAGAACTCATCGCTAATCTGGAGGAGACTTTCGCATCCCTGCGGAAGTGGCAATGGAAGCTAAATCCAACCAAGTGTGTCTTTGGAGTACCCTCTGGGAAACTTCTCGGGTTCATCATCAGCCACCGCGGCATCGAGGCCAACCCCGAGAAGATCAATGCCATCACAGCAATGGAAGCTCCAAAGACCATCAAAGACATCCAGAAGCTCACTAGGTGCATGGCGGCGCTACACTGGTTTATCTCACGACTTGGAGAAAGGGGCCTCCCCTTCTTCAAACTACTCAAAAAAGGCGACAAGTTCCAATGGAACGAAGAAGCAGCAGCAGCATTGGCGGATCTCCAGCAACATCTTCAACAACCGCCAATCCTGACTGCTCCGCAGGACGACGACAAAGAATTGCTGCTCTACATCGCAGCAACGACTCATGTGGTGAGTACTGTATTGGTAGTCGAGCGCGCCGAGGACAATCTTGCATATCCTGTGCAGAGGCCGGTTTACTTCGTCAGTAAGTACTCACGGAGTCCAAAGTTCGATACCCGGCGGTGCAAAAACTACTCTACAGAATACTCATCACATCTAGGAAGCTGCGCCACTACTTCGACACGTATACCATCACGGTGGTGACAGAGTTCGGCTTGGCCGATATCTTACATAACCCGGACGCGACCGAGCGAATTCCAAAGTGGGTCGTCGAGCTTGGCGCCCTCAGCATCGAGTTCAAATCCAAGAAGGCCATCAAGTTGCAGGTGCTGGCAGACTTCATGGCAGAGTGGCGCGAGAATCAAGTGGACATCCCCGTCGGCAGACCAGAGCACTGGACCATGTACTTCGATGGCTCCCTGAAACTCGAAGGCGCCGGCGCAGGAGTACTTTTTATCTCGCCCAAGGGCAATCAACTTAAATATGTTCTGCAAATCTTCTGGAAGGTGTCCAACAATGAAGCTGAGTACGAGGCCTTGCTACATGGTCTACGACTCGCAATTTCTCTGGGAATCAAGAGGCTGATGGTGTACACCGACTCCTCTGTCGTCATCAACCACTGCAACAAGGATTGGGATCGCCAGAAGGAGAACATGGATGCTTACTGCGAAGCTGTGCGCAAGCTAGAGAACAAATTCTCAGGGCTCGAGTACCATTGGGTGGTCCGTGATGACAACGTCGCTGCTGACGTACTCTCCAAGCTCGGATCCACTCGTGCAGAAGTTCCAGCAGGAGTCTTCGTCCAGGAGCTCCATAAAAGAACCATAGACTTCGAGGAATCCACACCGTCACACAATGACGAACACGGACCAGATAGAGAGGTTTTGACAGTCGAAGAAGACTGGCGTGTCTCGTTCATCGAGTACATCAAGAACAAGACCCTGCCTTTGAACAAGACTAAAGCTGAACAAGTCATCCGGAGATCGAAGAATTATCTACTCATCGGCGATCAGCTCTATAGGAGAGGACTCTACACTGATATTGCCATGAAGTGTGTCCCGAGAGCAACAGGCAAGGGTATCTTGGAAGAAATTCATGAAGGTGCGTGTGGGAATCATGCAGGATCACGAACAATGGTGGGCAAGGCATTCAGAGCAGCTTATTATTGGCCCACGGCTCTGCAAGACGTAGAAGAGATTGTCTGCAAGTGCCCCAGGTGTCAATTCTTCGCCAGGCAGCAACACGTGCCTGCTCACAAACTTATTGATATTCCTCCCTCTTGGTCGTTCGCATGCTGGGGGCTCGACATGATTGGCAAGCTTACGACTGCTCTTGGAAACTTCACACATGTGTTAGTTGCGATCAACAAGTTTACCAAGTGGATAGAAGTCAAACCAGTCACGGACATATCTACGGCTAAGGCCAAGGGGTTCATTAGTGATCTGATGGTCAGGTATGGCTGTCCTCATCGTATCATCACAGATTTGGGTTCCAATTTCAACAGCCACGAGTTCAAGGACCACTGTGAGAGGAATGGCATTGAGGTAATTCACGCATCAGTAGCTCACCCCAAGGCCAATGGACAAGTCGAGAGAGCCAATGGTTTGATCCTGGATGGCTTGAAGAAGCGACTGTACGAGCACGACAGGAAATATAGAGGCAAGTGGATCTACGAGTTGCCACAAGTAGTCGGGGGGCTTCGAACTCAGCTTTGCAAGCCAACCGGCCACTCGCCATATTTTCTGGTGTATGGATCTGAGGCTATCCTGCAGACCTGATCTACAAGTCCTCAAGAATAGAGCAATACGACGAAGGAGTTGCTGATGACACACGACGACTGGAGCTTGACTTGATCGAGGAGGAACGCTGTGGAGCTTTGTTAAAATCCACTCGATATCTCCAGGGAGTTCGGCGCTATCATGACAGGAACGTCCAAGAGCGCTCGTTCAACATCGGCGACTTAGTATTACGAAGGATACAGAAGACCACGGGTATGCACAAGCTTATGTCCCGCTGGGAAGGACCTTTCATCGTACACAAGGTGACAGGACCCGGGTCATATCGATTGAAGAACAGTGAAGGAGTCGAAGAGAAAGATTCATGGAACATCGAGCATCTACACAAGTTCTATGCTTAGGATCTTTGTCTGAGTACGTCAAGAGTCTGTACAATACTTTGAAGATTTCATCAATAAAGTGCAGCTTGTGTTCTCAGCATTTGATCCGCGATCTCTCGGCTTCATTCATGCTTTGGTTGTCTTATAAGACTACCCTAGCTTCTAATACTTCCGGAGTTCCCTTTGATACTTGTTGAATCAACAAAGTATACATCGGTCAAAATTCGAAGAGTAGCTCACATGACTACTTTCCAGGATCCCTGAGTACTTAGTTTTAACTGAGACCAGGCTGAACACCTGTAGAGGCCAGCTAGCCTTATAAAGCAACTACCCACAAGTGGTAACTTCAAATCTCTGAGTACTTATTTGAAAGTATTCTAGAGTCTACTCCACAAGACGAGTAGTAATTTCAAATCTCTGAGTACTTATTTGAAAGTACTCTAGAGTCTACTCCACAGTATGAGTAGTGATTTTTAAAATCTTCAAGTACCAGTTATCAAGTGCTTTAAAGTATAACTTGCAAAATGAGTAACAATTTCATGGCACAAGCGTGTCAACACAACACAAAGCAGTTGCAATTCATACTGCGCATATATACATATCATACATATGTTGCAATACATCTTGTTTCTTACAGGATTACAAAGTTAGAAGAGCTTCAAAGTTCTCTACAACTTCTGCTGCTATGGGCTCAAAGTGCTTCAGGTGTTCATCAAATTGGGTCCTTTCACAGTCCTCTACTCTACCAGTCGGAACATCATCTATCTCTGCTTCTGGGAAGAAGGACTGGACGACCGCCAGCACGTGATTTGCCACATAGCAGCAGGTCTTCTTCAAAATAGGCAGTAAAACTTGTCGGGGGCTTCCTGAATACACTGCAAGAGTGGTTTGGATGACTCTTCGGGCGCATCATGATCAATGGAATTCACCAATGTGGTGGTCGCCTCAACCCGTTGCAAGTTATCAAGCCAAAGCTCGACTTCAGCTTGTGCCGTGGTACTGCCGCATCGCCAGTATGCTCGTGATGAACTCAAACTAGTCGGAATCAACTTTGACTAGTCTGCTTCATCGACAAACGACAACAAACAAGCTAAGTTACTTGTTTCAATTATTTTTATTAAATTTTATATCTTATTCTAACAAGATTGGCCAAGCGCCGACTACTTTGTTTGGATGACAACTCTCTAGGCTGCACAGTGTGTTATCACATCTTCACCAGCTTCCATGCTCAGGGGCTGACGCTAAAATTACAACTCGGTTCGTCATCAGGCTTACCTAGTTGCCTTTCTCCAGCATATTTGAGTCGCCAAGTACCAATGATGGGGCCTCGACTACATTGGCACCTGACTCCTGTTTCTGGGGAGATCACGGCGTTACAAGTCAACCACGACCTCCTCTGTTTTGCTACTCTATTGATGGTGGCTATTTCGACTACATTGGCACCTGACTCTTGTTTCTGGAGAGATCGCGGCGTGACAAGTCAACCACGACCTCCTCTGTTTTGCTACTCTATTGATGGTGGCCATTTCGACTATATACTACTCGCTGGCTCCTATGCTCGGGGGCTGAGTGCAAGAAAACCACTCAATTGACAAGATTCGATGTGAATTACCACTCGGATGATGATCTCCAAGATGATTTGATGAACCCTAAGCTTGCTGGATCCTTGAATTGATCATTCTGAATCGTTTCAAGGCTCGGGGGCTGATAGGCTATATACAACGACTGCTGATTTTATTTTTTCTGAAGAATGAAGATTTAAATCAAGACACTCGGCTTGATTCTTTGATTCAACCCAAGGCTCGGGGCTACTTGATATCAAGTGCAATTTTTTCAAAATTGCACATTTCAAGAACAAGATGAAGATTCAAGATTCTGTGGACCCTCAACTTGATTCTTTGATTCAACTTAAGGCTCGGGGGCTACTCCATATGGAGTGCGATTTTTATCGCACACCATATAATATTTTGAAGACTACCGATTTGATCAAAATAAACGGGGCTTAAGCACCTCATGGCCTCGTGACAACCAAGACTTGTTCAAGACTGATCAAGCACTCGAAGAACTAGAAAAAGCACTCAATTGGCTTGGCAAGCACTCGGTTGACGATACTCGACGATGAAGCGCTTGGGGCTTGTTGGAGGTACTATTAAACTGCTATATATATATGTGTGTATTTATGGGTCTTGTGCCTGGCTGTTTAGCCGGCCAACCCTTGTACGTGGGCCTGAGCCTGGCTCATTAGCCGGCCACCCCCTGTTGGTATTGTAGAGATATGATAGGTTAGAGTCCTAGGAGAACTTGTTTATGGGTTTCCTTTAGCCCCAAGTTCTCCTCTCCCTATATATGTAACCTCTATGTATCTCTCAATAATCAATACAGTATTTCCACACAAATCCAATCTCTTTCATGGTATCACGAGTTTAGGTTACCCTTTTCTCTTCCGCTGCAGGCGCCGCTCCACGCGCGCCGCCCTCTCGCTGCCCTGATTCCGACGCCGGTGCTGCTCCAAGCGCATCCGTTGGCCTGGGCTAGGCGCTGCTCCTCAGCGCGCCCCATCCCCCCTGCGCTGCCCGCCGTTGCTGCTCCCAGCGCAACCGCCGGCCCTGCGCCATGACGGGCTCCGCCGTTCTCGACGGCGATCTTAACAAGGAAGATGCCGATTCCGACGCCGCCGCTCGCGCCACTCGGGAGGCTCGCGATGCCGCCCTATTGCGCGCTGAGGAGGCCGATCGGGAGGCTGCTGACGCTCAGGAATAGATTGACGCCGCTCTTGCGCGTCTCTGCACTGCCCAGGAGCGCGCGGCTCGCGAGCGCGCCGCAGTTCACCCCCCCTCCATCGAGGACACCACCGATGGCTCCGGCGGCTCCGGCAGCGCCCCTGGTGCTGCTGATGGGGGTACTGGCGGCGCCCCTGGAGGTGCTGATGGCGGCACTGATGGCGATGCTCTGCTTCACCACGTCCTGCTTCAACAGGAGGCCTCTGTTCTCCTCAATCTTCATGCACAAGCGGTAGCTGTCCAGAACATCCGTTCTCTGGTGCCGCTCCTCCTCGACATGAACTCCACCTTCTACGGACGGTGGAAGCAGTCCTTCCTCGACATCCTCGGCAAGTACTCCTTGGAAGGCCATGTTCTTCTCGATGACGTCGCTCCCAACTCTCCTTCTTGGGTGCGGATGAACTGCGTCGTCCGCACATGGCTGCTTGGTGCCATCTCCGACGACCTCGCCGACACCGTCTCCGAGCGTGGCGCTACTGCTCGTATCATCTGGCTTGCCCTTGAGTCCCAGTTTCTTGGCAATCGCACGACGCGCGCTCTCTACGCCGACCAAGCCTTCCGAGCTTTCTCCCAGGGTGATTTGTCCATCACTGAGTACTGCCGCCGTTTCAAACGCATGGCTGAAGACCTTCGGGATCTTGGTCAGACCATCACTGAAGACACCCTTGTCCTCAACATCATTCGTGGGTTGAATGAACGCTTCAGCGCCATTGGCTTGCATCTCCGGCGTACCACTCCTCTTCCCAAATTTCATCAAGTTCGGGACGACCTATGGCTCGAGGAACTCACCATGGCACAGGCACCTCCGGCTGCAGCACTCGCTGCCCTCTCTGGTGGCAATTCCGGCGCGACTGGGAGCAGTCCCAGCGGCTCGAAACCGCCGGCCAAGCCTTCTCCTCCACCGCAGCCCAAGTCACAGCAGCAGCAGCAGACCGCCCCCTCTTCTGGCTCCGGGGGCGGCTTCCAGCAGCGCGGTAAACGCGGCGGTCGGCGCTACAACAACAAGGACAGCGGCAACAACTCTCATGCTGGTCCTCAGGGGACCTCTGGCGGGTCGTCTTCTGCCACTCCTCCCGCTGGCGTGAGCTACTACCACCCCTGGTCTGGCGCCATCTATATGTGGCCAGGACAGCGGGCGCCGTCGCCCTCTCCACCGCCTCGTCCTCCCATGTTTCAGCAGCAGCCGCAGCAGGCCTACTTCGCCGGTCCTCCTGGCCAATGGGCAGGCCAGTGGGGCGTTCCACCGCCCAGTGGCCATGTCATCCACCCTGCTCTGGCGCAAGGATGGGATCAACAGCACCTCGCCACCAACTTCCAGACCATGACGCTTCAGCCACCACCTCAGCATGAGTGGCAATTTGATTCTGGTGCTTCCACCCATATGGCTTCCGATGCTGGTATACTCTCGGCTACCTCTGCTCCCTCTGGTCATTCTCCCTCTACCATTATTGTTGGTAACGGGAATCTCCTCCCCGTCACTGCTATTGGCACAGCTACTCTTCCACATAAGCTTCATCTTAATAATGTTCTGGTTTCTCCTGATCTTATTAAGAATCTTATTTCCGTTCGCCAATTCACCACCGATAATAACTGTTCTGTGGAATTTGACCCTTTTGGTTGTTCTGTGAAGGATCTTCCCACTCGGAGTGAGATCGTCAGATGTGACAGTTCCGGTCCTCTTTACCCCCTGCGGCTTCCAGCATCTGCCCTTGTTGCGTCCACTTCTTCGCTTTGGCATCAGCGTCTTGGTCATCCTGGTCATGAAGCTTTAGCTCGCTTAGCGCAATCTTCAGCTATTCATTGTAATAAACACACTAGTAAATCTCTTTGCCACGCTTGTCAGCTTGGTCGTCATGTGCGTCTTCCCTTTCACACATCAACTTCCCGCGCTTTACGCCCTTTTGAGTTGATACATTGTGATCTTTGGACGTCTCCTGTCACTAGTGTCTCTGGTTATAAATACTACCTAGTGGTTCTTGATGATTTTTCGCACTATCTATGGACCTTCCCTTTGCGCCTCAAGTCTGACACGTTTTCCACCTTGTCTGACTTTTTTGCTTACGTGCGCACACAGTTTGGTGTCACTGTGCAGGGTATCCAGTGCGACAATGGCAGAGAGTTTGACAACTCCAGCTCCCGCGTCTTCCTTCTTGCTAATGGCGTCCATCTGCGCATGTCCTGCCCCTATACCTCGCCCCAGAACGGTAAAGCTGAACGAATTATTCGCACCATTAATAATGTTGTTCGCTCCCTTCTGTTCCAGGCCAGCGTTCCTCCTCGCTTTTGGGCTGCTGCGCTCAACACCGCCACATATTTGCTTAATCGCCTTCCTACTCAGACGCTCAACTTTGCCACACCGCACTTCGCTCTCTTTGGGACTCATCCTTCCTATGATCACCTGCGTGTCTTTGGGTGTAAGTGTTATCCCAACCTCTCTGCCACTGCCACCAACAAGCTTTCTCCCCACTCTACCCTTTGTGTTTTTCTTGGCTATTCCTCTCATCACAAAGGGTATCTTTGTCTTGACCGACATACCAATAAAATCATCATCTCCCGCCATGTTGTTTTTGAGGAGTCCTCTTTTCCCTTCGCTGACGATTCCACTCCTCCATCCCCGGTGCATTTTGATTTTTTGGGAGAAGTAACTAATCCGGCGGCTCTCACTTTTTTGCCTACTAGCAGTTTGCCTCATGCAGGTTCTTCGGTGCCACCAGTTGTTCCATTGGCCGGTGCACCCTGCGCGGCTCCTGCGCCATCACCACACACGGTTCCAGTGTGGTCTCCCGCCGCACCTTGCGCGGCCACGCCTCGACCAGCCGCGTCGCCACGCGTGGCATCGACATCATCAGCTGCTGCGCCATGCGCGGCCTCGCCATCGCCTTCACCAGCCGCTGCGCCACGCGCGGCCTCGTCATCACCAGCCGCTGCGCCACGCGCGGCTTCGTCATCGCCAGCCGCTGCGCCACGCGCGGCCTCGTCTTCACCAGCTGCTGCGCCACGCACGGCCTCGTCACCGCCTCTCGGTCCTCGGTTTGGCCGTGCCGTGTACTCTCAGCGCCCGAAAGCTCCGTCGCTTCCTGACACGGCCCCGACGCCAGCCTCTGTTCCTGATCAGCTACCTACTGGAGCAGTCCGGATCGAGCCCACCGTCAACCAGCATGACATGGTCACCAGGGCTAAACGCGGCATTCGTCTACCAGCGCTCTACGAGGCCACGGTCTTGTCCCCAGTTCCTCGTACCTACCGCGCGGCTCTAGCAGATCCCAATTGGCGTGCTGCAATGGAGGCTGAATATGCTGCGCTTGTGTCTAACCACACTTGGGATCTTGTTCCTCGACCTGCAGGTAGCAATGTGGTTACTGGTAAATGGGTGTTCAAGCACAAATTCAAGTCTGATGGGTCTCTTGAACGTTACAAGGCTCGCTGGGTTCTTCGAGGTTTCACACAGCGACCCGGTGTTGACTTCGCAGAAACTTTCAGTCCTGTTGTGAAGCCTGCCACCATTCGCACTGTATTGTCCCTTGCACTCTCTCGCTCATGGCCCATTCACCAGCTGGACGTGAATAATGCTTTCTTGCAAGGCCACCTGTCCGAGACTGTCTATTGTGCTCAGCCGTCTGGTTTTGAGGATTCAGGCCACCCAGATTTTGTTTGCAGACTTAATCGATCTCTCTATGGTCTTAAACAGGCACCCCGGGCTTGGTTCAGTCGATTTGCTTCTCATCTTCTGCAGCTCGGGTTTGTTGAGGCAAAGTCAGATACTTCGCTATTTGTCTATCATCATGGCACGGATGTTGTCTATCTCCTGCTCTATGTGGATGATATTGTCTTAACACTTCATCTACTGGTCTTCTGCGTCGCATGATTGCTGCACTTCATCAGGAATTCTCTTTGAAGGACCTTGGGCCCCTTCATCACTTCCTCGGTATGCAAGTTCAGCAGAGTGGCTCCGGTCTTTTTCTTTCGCAACGCCAGTATATGATTGAGCTCCTTGAGCGTGCTGGGATGGCTGATTGCAAGCCATGCACGACACCCGTGGATCTGAATCCTAAGCTATCTGCTGATGTTGGTGCCCCTGTTTCAGACCCGACGGATTTTCGTAGCCTTGCAGGTGCTCTCCAGTGGCTTACATTTACTCGACCGGACATTTCTTATGCTGTTCAGCAAGTATGCCTCCATATGCATGATCCCCGAGAACCACATCTAGCTGCTCTCAAGCGCGTTTTGCGCTATGTTCGTGGCACTTTGGATTTTGGGCTCCTACTGCAGCCATGTGCTCAGACTGACTTGGTGGTGTACTCTGATGCTGATTGGGCTGGTTGTCCGGATACTCGCCGCTCCACTTCTGGCTATGCTGTGTTCCTTGGCGACAACCTTGTTTCCTGGTCTTCTAAACGCCAGAACACTGTTTCTCGCTCCAGTGCTGAGGCCGAGTATCGAGCTGTTGCCAACGCTGTTGCAGAGGCCTCTTGGTTGCGTCAACTTTTGTCTGAGCTGCACACTCCATTGCGCAAGACAACCCTGGTGTACTGTGATAACATCAGTGCAGTTTACATGTCTTCTAATCCCGTTCAGCATCAGCGCACCAAGCATGTGGAGATTGATCTTCACTTTGTCCGGGAGCGCGTTGCTCTTGGCGATGTCCGCGTTCTTCATGTGCCGACTACGTCGCAGTTCGCTGACATTTTCAGCAAGGGGCTGCCTGCGTCAGTCTTCACGGATTTTAGATCCAGCCTAAACATTCGTTCACTAGATGTTTCGACTGCGGGGGCGTGTTAAACTGCTATATATATATATGTGTGTGTATTTATGAGTCTTGTGCCTGGCTGTTTAGCCGGCCAACCCTTGTACGTGGGCCTGGGCCTGGCTCATTAGCCGGCCACCCCCTGTTGGTATTGTAGAGATATGATAGGTTAGAGTCCTAGGAGAACTTGTTTATGGGTTTCCTTTAGCCCCAAGTTCTCCTCTCCCTATATATGTAACCTCTATGTATCTCTCAATAATCAATACAGTATTTCCACACAAATCCAATCTCTTTCAGGTACGACCATGGGCCCACAGGGACACATGGATTGTCTCCAGACAGAGTCGTACCAGGCATGAAGAACACGAGTAGAGTACTGCAAGGACTCTTCTCGTTATGGAAACTAGTCGTATGACTTGTAAACTAATCGGATTGGCTTGTAAAGCACTCTCCGAGTAGTAATTGGTTAGGATTCTACTTGAAACCGACCTTGTAACCCTGCCCGCCGTGTACATAAGGCTGGGCAGGGACCCCCTCCAAGAACAACCAAGTCTCCCAACAGAGAGACAGACCATCTCATCAATATCAACCACCATACAGGACGTAGGGTATTACGCCTTCTAAGCGGCCCGAACCTGTCTAAAATCCTGAGTCTCTTAGCCATTGCATTCCTGATCTCGGCGAAATCCACCTGAAACTCTACTACCTCGGGATACCCCTCGGTAGGATCGACGGTAGAACACCGACACTCCCTGAGTTTCTTGCTCATATCCTTTGTGGAAGAGAAAAAAATAGAGTAATAAGATTTGATGAAAGCTATTTCTTTCCTCGCAAACACGGTACATTGTGGTAAGAGAAGGATGAAAGATTACCGACCTGAATGAAAGGAGGAGCTCAAATCGTAGATGAAAAAGGGAAGAACCTAGAAGATAGAAGAGTGTGAAACTGTGAATTCTTTTAGACAAAGTGAGGAAACAAATACCTGCTATCACTTATTGTCCTTCTCCAACCTTGGCACACACTGTCCAGCTGAACCATTATGATGGTCACTCTTTCTACAAAAGCCGCCTCTTAGAGCACATACCTCGATAGGGAGTATTACCATTCTCAAGAAAAAAGAATTGTTATGGCTTGTAAACAGTCCAACAATGTTATGTTCTGTGAGATTAATCTTTTAGTATTCTATTAACCAGGAAGACATGAAAGAATGCTGATGATCTGAGGCAAAAACACAGAACAACTGCTAAGTCCATTGTGATTGAGTAGAAGCTATGTGCATTCAAGTTAATAACAATAGAAGCTAATTGTGCCAGTCGAAACACAGATGTTCTGCCTGCTAGTAGCATGATGTACTCCAAACAAAATCGAATAAAATGCAATAGACATTAACCATGATTTAGAACATTTTTCTCCCCAGTTTAAAGAAAATGCTTGTATTGTCACACTAACATTTAAGGCCTGCAGTATTTGGTCTGGCATAGACCGAGCAAACTACATTTGGCTTTAGGATCATTATTGCATCAACCATTCATATGTAGAACCATCCGCCTGCAACAGCAAATCAAAGAATGTAGACATTACAACTCAGTTAATCTCCTATTCAAATGATACTAACTGAATGTGAGGAGCAAAATAAGTAAAGGGGGACAATAGGGTCTCTGTAATAGTTTGACATGAAGATACCGGGTTCTCTGTATTAACCAAATATGCAGTTGGAAAAGAAAACTGATGGAAGGCAGTATGGAATGTTCTTGTACAGACTTCTAATGCAGATTTCATTATTAATTGGGTGTGTTTGTCTTCTTTTCGGTGTTCCTTGCTGTCACACCCTGATTTCAGGATGTGAATAGAAAGAAATGTAAAGCAACGATTGTCTCATAACCTTAAAAAAATTTCAACATTTATTTTCTTGACAGTTAATTGATTGTCCTTTCTAAATTAAATAAACGGGTTCAATGAGTGTTGCATTCATGCCGACGCATCCTAGTGTTTCTTGTTTGCAAAAGTTTTAAAAATACGTTTAGACGACGACCAAGTTCTTCTGAGAATTTTCCACCTTCTTCTGGAATTTATTCTCACTTTTCTAGAGCTAACTCTATTAATTAGAAGGCTCTAAATTCTTTTTCACGAGCTCCAAGTATTTTATTTGTACTTCTTGTGACCCAATCTATCTCTAGAACTTTCCTATAATCCTTCGGAATTTCTAGAGTATTTTTCCATGACATATGGAATTATCTAGAATTATTCTGGATTTTTCTTTCACGGAAAAGTATTTCTGAAAATAAAAAGAGAAAATGTATTCCTATCCAACGAGCTGGGCTAAGCCCACTCCTTTCGGCCCAGCGCCACAACCCACAGCCCAGCTAGCGCAGCCCACCTCCCTCTCCTCCTCTTCTCACTTCCACGTGGGCCCCGCGCGTCAGGGTTGTCTTCCACCTCCCGACCACACCCCGACCAGGCCGGTCTGCGCCGGCGCGCCACCCAAGCGCCGCCCGTGCCGTTCGCCCTCCCCACTTCAGCAACGCGTCGCTTGCTCTCCCCGCGCTGGCGTTACGCCCGCCGCATCGCTTCCCCTTCCTCTAGTAATGACCGTCTCCATCATCTCTTCTTCTTGAGTGCCATTAATGGCCACGAGCTCCACCGTCGCCTCCAGTGCCGACCTCTCCCCTCCCCGCGCCTATAAATGGGACGCCCCAGGCTCCTGCTTGCCCCTGCCGTCCTCGCTCCACCTCGCCTGCGCAAGCGCCACCGCCATCCGAGCTCGCCGGAGTTGAGCTCGCAGCGCCGCCGTCGGCCTTCGCCGCCCAGATTCGCCGGCTCCATTGCCCGCCGGACCAAATCAACACCACAAAGAGATCCGCGACATCGAGCCGCACAACCTCCGCCTGTCCGCGTCGGCCATCCTCCACCCGAAGCACCGCCATCAGGAGAGAACCTGAGCCAGGTGCTGTCCAAGCTTCTCCGCCGCCCTACCTCCAAATTCGGCCGCCTCCGTCGTCCATCGCCGCCGGTAAGGCCCTGAACAAGTTCCCCTCGTCCTCCTCTCTTTTTTCCCCATCTCAGTCGAGCCTCCCTCCACCCGGAGCGCCGGCAATTTTGCCGTCAAGAAGCACCGGCCACCAGCAAAAACATCCGCCGCCACCTCTGTTATCCAGGAAGAAGACAAGGTAGTTTTGCAGCCATGCCCCTGATGAACATCCAAATCAAACACCTAAAATCTGTGTCTTGTATCTTTTGTAGAAAACCCCCTACAAAGATCCCACCTTTGCACATAAATCTAGCCCCTCCACTTTTACAGATCTAACCCTGTCTTTTAGCCTTTTCACGGGCACTGTTTTATGTGTCTCGGTACTCTTTTCAGCTAACCCTCCACCTCTATAGTTAATCGCGTTTAGACCCCTGCAGCTTGTTTAGTTCATAGATTTCGCGTTTTAGCTCCGTTTCGATCCGTTCAAATTGCGTTAGGTTCATAATAACATAAAGTACACGTTAGTACTGATGTTTTCCATGGTGCATGTTTTTAAAAATAAATTTCATATTAATTTGATTAATGCCTATTTGAATGTCTTTCATAATAATAATTTAAATAAGGTTTACATCGGTTTTCATAAGCAATAGTAACTTGACTAATACTATTTAAATGAATTTCTAACTAAAATCAAATAGAGTTGAACCTCGGCTTTTCATAATCAAATTTAATTTGCTAATGTTCAATATTGAATCAACTTTGTTAATTAAAAGTTAGTTAGGTTGTTACACCGGAATTTACAAATAACTATTAACCTAATTAATGTTTATTCAATATGCTTTCCAAATAAAAGCTACATAGGCTATATCTCAATTTTTCATAATTAAATGTTAATTTGGCTAAATATAAATATGAATATGTTTTTGAATTATAACATGGTTAGTTCAACATGAATCTTAAAGTTGTGCGTTTAAATGCTATCACCTATGTCCTTTTTCAGCTAAATGTTTAAATGGCATAATTTATACATCAATGTTTATAAATAAAAGTTGACTAGGTTTTACATCGTGTTTTCATATACAAATATAATATGATTAACTTTAATATGGGTATTTCTTTGAAATAACCTTTACATATGTTTCAATAATTAAAAATGAAAGCAGCACATAGCCTTTGTCCTTTCCTTTACAACCGAAGTTTTCACGATAGATGTGTGTCCTCAACGATAGCATCGTTCTTAGTGTTTTATGCGTTTTCACGATCTATAGACTCGAGCCTTATCCTTTAGTGCGTTCTTTTAAAGGCTTTCTTGATTGGTGTATTGTTCTTGTTTCTTGTCTTGTATGTTGTGCCCGATGATTGCTACGAGTAGAAGGAACGTCGTTCAAGAGTTTTGAAGATCAAGCGCCGAAGACTCTAAGCAGTTACACTTTGGTGAAAGGCAAGTGACCCTAACCATCCTTCTATCTATGCTTTAATACTATCATGATGAATTTTAATCGGAACGTGGAGAACCACCCAGGATTTACAGTACAACCATGAGACTACATGGCTCTGGTCTTGGCTAATTAATTAGAAACTTGGGTGGATGATAGTCTTACCTGAAAAGGGTAAGAGGGGTGGCGTTGACAGGGTATAGCCCGGTCCTCTTGAGAGGTATGCTTTGCTAAGATACTCTGCTCACTAGGGAGGGTTATGACTGCGGCGACCTGAATCCTTAGCGGACTATTATTTACTGAAGAATCTTTGTAAAGGCCTCGTAGCGTCCCTATGCAGTCACACCTCGGTAGTGTGATAAGCGCCTGTGTAGTGTGAAAGTGTACAACCTCTGCAGAGTGTTTAAAACTGATATATCAGCCGTGCTCACGGTCAAGAGCAGCCTGGATCCTCACATGAGTAATATACTTGAAGTTGATATTAAATTGAATTCTGGTTAATTTTTGTGGCCTTGCTGAGTACTAACTATAAGTGTACTCACCCTTGCTTACTGCTGCTCAGAAGAAGAAGGTGTATGAAGTTTTATGAAGATCTTGTTGAGTGCTAGGCGTACGATACCCCCCAGTCGGTTGCCTGTGAAGTTTGGAGCCTTCGTTTCCAGGATTAAGCGTAAATCTCTGATAAACTCCCTTTCTTTACGTGATATTGTTGCTGTTATTCACTAATGACGTCACTATATGTATGAAACTAGATCCTGGCATACATATAGTTAGCATTCGGTTTTGTTTATAAAACCGGGTGTGACACTTGCAAACAAAGTGCCTACATGACTAAGAGAAATGGAAGATAACCAAGCAGGCACTAAACAAAATATTGGAGACACTAATAGAATTATGAGGAACATGTTAACTCAAATGACAAATGGTAAATTAGATCAACTATACATGACCACTGAAATTAGAAGCTAATATATCACATTAAACCATGGCTACATGGGGAAAAAGCATCATTTATCTTTTAAATAACCCAAATATCTATATAAGCTATTAATCAAATAAATGTATGTGAAGATCAAAACACACACATCTTTAAAACATGAGCCTCACCAGTTGGACTGTCTTTATTTCAAATTCAAAATTCCAGTGCACGGAGGGCAGCTGTTCTCCTCCATTTGCGCAGCACACTATTTATCACCTTCAACTTGGCTTCCAATAAAATGACGCTAATATTCAGGTGATCCTATTGCATCAGCAGAAGATAGTGAATATGAGTTGCATGTACAACGGGAAAACAATATGTAATTATTGGGAAACAAGCACATGTCAGCAGTAAAGAAACCATGTATATGCAAAAAGCTAATTTGTAAACGTATGCTCAGGTGCCCCCGTCAAATAATAAATGTACAAAACTAACCGAGCAGTGAAGGTAGATCAAGAAAACTGACCTGGGGAAGATCAGGCTGGCTATTATTCCTCCGACTCCTCTTGAACATTCCATCGAACACCTTGCAAGCTATAGCCATGGCATATAAACTTCAATCACATAACCAGCTGAAGCACTAGAAACAGGGGAACAAGACGCAAAAGACGAGCCGTGATGACAGAGAGAGCTCACCAGTGAATGGCTCCACGCCTCCACCCTTGGCCCACAGAGAGGCGGCAGTGCCCAGGAGAGAGTGAAAGACAGCGTGGTTAAGAGACAGATGGCAAGATGACTCCGAACCATAAGATTTGGGCACGGCACAGAGGCAGCCAAGCAAGCGTGAGATGGGCACGAGCAAATGTGAGGAAAACAAGAGGAAGGGCAGGCGGTGCCGACGGTGAGGCTCGCCACCATGGCCATGAAGGGCAGGCTAGCGCCCCTGCCATGATGCCGCCGCCACCTCTCCTTAGACCCGTCGCGACCTTGGCCATCACAAGAGCCCAGACTACTAAGGTCCCCGAAGGCGCCACCTTGACTTGGGATGTCGCGACCCCGGTTGCCGCAGCTCTCGGATCCGCGGTCGCCGCTCCAGGTGGAGGATGTCGACGCAGATGTTGGAAAGCTCGGCGTCGACGCGGCTGCAGCAACGTGGGCCGGCTTGGATAGTGTGGCAACTTCTACGCGCGCCCGGCTGCCGGCTCCGACGCGCCTCGGCAGCCTACGCCGCCGCGGCCGTACGTCGGCGCCGCGGGAGCGGCCGCGGCACCCGCACCGCTCCCGGACGTCGCCGCCGGCGCCACCGCGACTCCCACGCCGCGCCGCCGCCGTATCCTCCGCCTCATCCCCACGCCTTGCCCGCACGTCGTCGTTGCCGCCGCGCATGCCGCCGACGCCGCCGCGACTTCCGTGCCGCGCCGTCGCCTCCGCCTCGCCCTCACGCCGTCGCCTTCCGCACGTCGTCGTCGCGGCCGCGCCCGGACGCCGCTGCAGCTCCCGCGCCGCGCCACGCCGCGCCGCGATTTCTTGAGAACCCAAGGGCCTAAATGCAAAAAGATGCCGGCAACGGTCTATTTCTAGCCGTCGGATCGTCGATGGGACGGCGAAAATCGTTCGCGATGACATGGACGCCGTGGCTGGCCGCCGAGCCGGGCCACTTTCATATCTAGGAATGAATGAACGGCCGTGAGTGGGCCGGGCTTCGTTGGAGCGCCGAGGCCCATTTCATCTTCCACGTCCGTTCGGAAACCATCGAGGAGGTGACGCCGCCGCCGCCAGCCAGCCACCTCGCCGCCGGATGCGGAGCTGTCCCCTCGTCCTCCGCGCCGCGACACCCCCACCGCCCGCCGCTCTCCGCCTGCTCCTCCGCCGCCGGATGGCCTCCTCCGAGCCCGCCCGCGCTTTCCAGCTCAGCCTCAACCCGCTCACCGGCGACTCCGAGTGGCTCGTCGTCGACAACGCGGAGCCGGAGGCGCCGACCCAGCACAGGCAGCTCCTCGCCGCCACCTCCTACCTCGGGCAGCTCCTCGACATCGGGTCAGTGCCTCCCTCCCTTCTCTGCTTTCACTTCATCAGCCCCCGAAGAGTTAGTTGCTCCAAAGGATGCTAATGCCCCCAAGTTAAAGGGCTCGTTCGCTTTCGTTGGAACGGTTCCACCCGGATTGAGATGAATATAGTACAAACTTTATGATACTTGCAATGAGAGACCGGGATTTAATCCAGGTGAAGAACCAATTTACCCATGATAGGGACAAGAAGAGACCGGGAATTAATCCACTAGTCAAGAGGTGGGGAACTAATCCAGGTCTTTTGTTGTCCATATCATGAGTAAATTGGTTCTTCACCTGGAATAAATCCCGGTCTCTCATTGTAAGTATCATAAAGTTTGTACTATATTGATCTCAATCCGGGTGGAACAATTCCAATGAAACCGAACGAGCCCTAAATATGGATCCAATCCAGCGCTGGGACTGGGCTGCTGTCCATGATGGCTGCGCGAGCTTTGGCAGCTGCCGGAGGTGAAGCGTCTCGGCATGCGAGGCCTACCTTCCGATGGGCAAATTGACGCGGAGGGTGCTCAGGGCCAATGCCATGGAAAACAGGGTCAAAGTCTTTCACAAGCGTTCAGATGAGCTCAGAGTTGGGGTTGAGCTTGATTCCCGAGCTGATGCACTGGTAATTTCTCTCAGCTCATCTGTCATATCATTCTGTTCTACCTTAAAGAGCTGCTATTATAGCAAATCATACTTCTCATCAAGCCATAGTATAATTCTGAGATGTTTCTTTATATACGATGCTTCTTCAACTTTGAACTATCACTCCCTCTGTTATCACACCATGCTCTAGTTGTTAGTGCAGTTAGGGATACCAATTGATTTAGCGCCTCTCTAGTCTTTGCAGGTTAGTGAAATTCTTGATTCTGAGCTCTTGGGCGAGGGTCTCATACCTACTCTCCAGCACGCACATGACGAGTTATTGGTGAAACATCCAAAATCAGTTCCGTATCGAGCTACTACATATGGAGTGGTTAGTAATGCATGCTGCCTTTTGAATACCATATATGTTCTTCCCAATAATAACCCCTTCGAATTAAATCAATGTGAACCTGTTGGTGTTTGGTATCCTAGTTAGTTGAGAGCACGTTCTTGTGGAAGATGCATGATCTGCACAGCAATGAAGCAAATGCTGAAGATAGTGTGTTGGCTTACTCCTGGTGGGGTGGAAAATATTCTCTCTGTGAAGCAACAACAGCATGCGATGCAATGCGATGCACTAGCAGATGAAAATAAGATTGGTACGCAGTTTTTCTTTGCATGCTGTTATAAAGTGCTGTTCCAAGTCCTAATTTATTTGCTTTAGCTGTCAGAACCCTTCAAAGTTTTGAATTTGACTTTTGGAAACGACCAGATAGTCATGGAGAAACAAAGATCAAGATAAGAGCAACTGCTGATGGACATGCTCATGCTATTATTTCATGGTACACAAAGTATTGTCGTCTCTCTACTCTCCTAAAATTCCTCTGATTCTTTTGGTCTTCTGTTGCAGGTGGGTGCTTCAACTGGACGCTGCTGGACCAGTCTTTTACTCAACTGCTCCTAGATGAGTGAGACAATTGAGTGGGGTGGATTTACCACAATGTGCCAATGGTTCGTAAAACAGTTGTGATTTTCACTTTATACTTGTCATGCCTTATCAAACTTGTAGAGCTACTTAGAATGTTCAACTTTCATAGGCACAACACCGACACAGTGCTCAGATGCAGTACAGCACTATGATTTTTTTTGGGTGGGGTGGGGAGGGGGGGGGGGGGGGGGAGCACCATGTCCCTGTGCCTGCATGGTGGTACACTTGTATTGAAAATGGTACAGCTGCATGTGTGCAGCCTAGCATCTTGCAGAAGTAATAAGTGGTTTTGGCATATGGTGTTTTTTAGTTAGAGTACACATACTGCACCACATCTCTTTTTTAAAATAGGATGTAGAACTTTCATTTTCACTATGTGAAGCTTTCAAGAATTCACCTAGTTCATTTTATCTATCTAGAAATGAACCTGGTTGAAGGGTAATAATATTGGGGGTACTCTGAATGTTTTAAGTTTCTTTACACCATTTTATCCCTTATTTCAATTTCTAGGCATGAAAGATTGGTGTGATCATTGGAAGCAGTGTGTTTGGTTTATTCAAGGGACAGGGGCTCCTGCCAAAAAGGATCAAAATCTTTCTTTGAGAGCTAGCCATGACCAAACTAGCATCTCATATCAGTTGAATATGAACGATGAAGTAAGCAGTAGAAGCCCCAAAGGTGACCATCTAACGTTGTTGTCAGAAAGGGTAGGACTTTATGGCGATAAAGATTGGAGGTCAGCGTTGATAACTGTAGTTAGAAATGATGTAAGTACTTCCACAATTTACTTGGGTATAACTGTTATCCAACTAATTTTTCCATGAAATTTTGCGTCATGCTATGATTGCTCGGTGAAACTTCTGAAGAAGCATAAGTATCCTAATATTCAAAAGCTTGCACAACCTTCCAATTTGTGGTTGCTGAAAAAAAATAAACTTCCAATTTGTGGTGCAGTTTTCTCATTTAAGAATAGAGAATCATATTGGTTAACTCTGCATAGACATACTATTTGTAGCTGTCCTAATGCATCTCCTCGCCTTAACTTCTTCATGTTTAACCTTTTTCTGCCCAGATGAGTGAAAGGTCTTCTCCAACCTGCATTGTGGCTGATGACAGCGTGTTCCTAGCTCTCATAGTTTCTTCTCTGTTACCATCTTCAAAAGTCATTACAATGTTTCCTGGTCTTAGGGACAAGGGTCTCAACTATCTTCAAGCTGTGGCGAATGCAAATAATTTATCCATGGACCGGATTAAAGTGATCGGTAGAAAAGCGTCATCCCTTACTATGAATGACTTACAGAATGAAAAGGTAAAGGCTATAGCCGTACATTTCTCATCCCCATTTAATTCCCAAGATCATATTATAGTGTTTATGAATCATGAATGGCTGTTGATCCTTTATCACTCTACTAGGTTAATCTAATAGTGGGGGAACCTTTCTACCATGGAAGTGGAGGGATGCTGCCATGGCAAAATCTGCGTTTCTGGTTCGTAAGATACTTTAACCCCTATTTATTGTTGCCTGTCAAATCAAGCTTTGTGCCATGACAAATTGCTACCACCTGTTGGTTTCCCTTTTGGTCCATGTTTGGATGGAAGTAGTGGTCTAAGTCCCATATGGTTTGTTGCATATACAAACCTTGGCAAATCACCCATACCAGATGGATTAACTGTTTTAAGAGAAGCAAGAACAAAAGTTTTAGACTCGGTATGCGTTAGATGAAGTCAGGATGTCACACCTTGTAGAGTTTCGCTAGTCCATGTTGAAGAGATTTCTTGAGAAATAAAAATGTTTCTCTAATGTGAAATTTCTTGTTTACGTCAAAGGGCAACCATGGAATTTTCAAATTTTATATTGAACTCATTTTTTGTGTTTTTGCGTCCTTTATTGTTACTAGTTTTGAAACATCATGTTTTTCTCACTCTAGGAATGAAATAACTCTGCTGGATCCATTGCTATCTGAGGATGCATTCATCATGCCTTGTAAAGGAATATTAAGGTTCTGTGCCATGTCACTTCTGGTTAGTCCATGATATAATTCAACTCTTTTTTATCTGTCAGCTCTTATTTTGACATCAGTAAAGAATTATTAGTTTTATTTTCTCGGATCACTGTTGTGCTGTAGGACTTGTGGAGGAGCCGTTGCAGCCTTAGAGATGTTGAGGGCTTTGATCACTCAGTTGCTAGTGATACTTTCGGAGCCTGTGGGGATCTGCCTGGAGAGGAACAAGGCCCTTGCCTGCCATATTACGTGTGGCAATGTGGTTATACCAAGGTCACATCGCTGCCACACTTTAAACACACAACAAATTGTTTCACTGAGAAGCAACTGATACCCTGTCATTTTTTACAGAAATTAAGTGAAGTCTACTCTCTCATGGACTTCAACTTTTCTGAGCCTATTCACTCTTGCTTTGGCAAAACGAAGGTACCATTTTAATCTGTCTGGGCAAAGTATATCATGATTGATGTTTCTGGCTGTGCTAGTTGCTTTAAATTTGCAATATCTGAGTAGTAGCCTGAGTGAATATCTAGTAATTCTGGCTGAATTAGTGAATATTGAGAAAAATGTGAGTGTAGGAGATTTCAGTAATGTAGACCCTGGTGCAAATAGTCCACTTGATGTCTTTTGGGTGTGATTGTGTTGTAACATTTTGTAATATGAAAAGTTGCAGCGTTAATAGTGAGACCAGGATTGGTATATAATCAGCAAATCATAAGGATACCAAACCTCCAGGCAGGTCACGTGCAATTTTGATTCAGAAATGGTGTTCTTCACTTGTTTGGGAAGCATGGAACCAATTCTATTTTCTACTTCCCTTGAAAAGATAATTATACTCTTGGATTCAGCTTTGCTCTCTTGGCTGCAATGTTAGTGCAATTTTCTTGCTGTATCTTTTTTCAGTCTCCTAACTCTGTTCATACCATCTTGGCATCATGCAGATTGAGTTTACCGATGATGGAATGTGCCATGGTTTTGCAGTTTGGATTGACTGGGTACTTGACGAGAAAAATTCGACTGTGATAAGCACCAGACCAGGTAAAGATTATGCACATCCATATTGTGCCGTTTAATGATATCTATTTAATATAACCTGGAATTTGCGACGAAATCTGATGCCCTCCTGCTATTGACGTGTGGATGTTGAGCTCAGAGAGCAGATACTGGAAGCAAGGAGTGCAGCTCCTTAGCAGGCCAGTACAAGTGAATTCAGTGAGTAGGACGATGCATGTTGAGGCGAATTTCGATCCTGACACAACGGAGCTCGTGTTTAAATCCATGCTCTCGTGATGCGATCATGTGGTGCTAATTGTATGTGTGGCTAACCAAGGTTGTTGGTCAGCAGCTCCTGACGTGAGTTACAGGGACCTTGATGAGGTCCGCTATACTGTTGTTCTTAGTGTGTGTGCGCGCGCGCGCTAATAAGGTGGTTGAGCGTATCGTTTGTACTGTAGAGATCGACTTTTATATTGGTCCTAATGGGTGTGGTAATGTTTTGTGTTTTAAACACTCACGCTTAAGCATCCTGAATTATAATTGTCCTTGCATTTGTGAGTCCTATTCCTGGATGAACTCGTTTTCTGCAGTAACACATTTTTGGCAAAGATTTGGGCCTGGTGCCCTGACCCTTCCAAGAGTTTGTGCTTCTGTTACTTTTTGTTTCGATTCATGCAGCAAATGCCACCGTTTCACGCAGAATGAAAACTCTTCTTCAATCTTCATAATCACGCCATGCTCAAGTGACTGCGTGGCCAGCCCCCAGCCGAGCCGAGCCTCTTGGTGGTGGACCCCACAGGTCAGCCTGCTTCCTTGCGACCATTTGAAAATTTGAAATCCCCTGTTAGCTCCCCTGCTGGCTGTTGCTCCCCTCCCTCTCCAGGCGCACACGCATCCTTCGCCCGCACCAAGCCCACCTCCCTTCTCTCCGGCCAATTCAACCCAGCCGCCACGGGAGGAGGGTGATGAGCGCTCTGCTGGAGGTTGCTGCGGCGGCGACGGCGTCTCCGCGGATGAGGGTCGCCAGCGCTCCGCGGGAAGCGGCTGCTGCGTCGCCGCGGATGAGGGCCACCAGCGCTATGCGGGAGGCTGCGGCAGAGTCGCCGCGGATGAGGGCCACCACCGCTCTGCGGGAGGAGGCGGCGGCGTCGCCGCGGATCAGGGCTACCAGCGCGCCGCGGGAGGAGACTGCTGAGGTTTGGGCGTCGCAGGAGGTGGATGAGGCTTGGGCGGCGCCGAGGAAGAAGGCGAGGGCCGCGTCGCGTGAGGCGGATGCCGCTTCTGTGCCACCACACTTGGGGATACCGGTGGCGTGGTTCCCCCCGGAGAGGTGCGTCCTGCTCCTTCCTGTACGCCGATTTCAGTATTTCCATGTTCCAATTGAACTGGATTGGTGTGCTTGGTTAGAATAAGTTCCAGTTTTCCACCCAATTCGAGTTTCCCAAGTCGCGGGACTTCTGGAATGTGACGCCTGCAACTTGTCCAGGGACAGACACACTCGACGCTGTGATAGGTGTTCCGATTCCAATTCATTTCACAGCGTCTGGTTCTGGATGGAACGCAAATTTCTGCTTATATTTTTTCCGATTTCGGCCTGATAACATGCTGTGCTGGATCGAGGCGCCATTTCCAAGCAGTTCCTGTTAATTTTGTTGCTGAAACTGTATTTTCTGCTTTCAAATTTATGCATCTGTTCGTCTGATTACAGTGTATTAGCATGACTCAAACAACCGTTTCACCTGATAATTGAATGCTGCGATGGGGGTTCTGCTTTCAATTCATCTGTGATAGCATGTGCATTTTTCCGATTTTTGTTTGATAACATGCTGTGCTGGATCAAGGCGTCATTTCCAAACAGTTGCTGTTAATTTTGCTGCTCAAACTGTATTTAGGTGGATTAAATTTCAGTGTCACTTAATTCTTTCAAATTTAAGCTTCTGTTTGTCCAACTGTTTCACCAGATAATCGAAAAGCTTTTATATAACGCCATCAGTATCTAAACCATGTAAATCACTTCGTAGCGCAATTGCTAGCTTGAGCGAATCCTAAACTTAACCTCTGTGCAGGTACCAGTGCCACATCGACCTGTGGACCGAAGTTGCCAAGCATCTGGCAGGCTCCGATCTGATAAGGCTCTCCTGCACATGCTGATGGCTGCATGAGCTGCTAGGTGACGATTCCATCTGGCGTTATGCTTTGTATCGGGATCTTGATCTGCTTGGCAGCGACACCACTTCTGAGCACCCATCCTTCGGCGATCTCCATCTACCTATCGTCAAGCCAACCCCACACCGCTACTGGTATCTTCTCTACGCCGTCGGTAAGCACTGAATGTTCTGTCATCCTAATACTTCTGCTAACACTTGGCCCCAGTCTCATCTGTTTGCTCCTCCTTTTACAAAGGATCACAAGTTCTCCTGCATAAGGATAATGAACTGAGTAAGTGAAAATAGTATAACTTTACTCTCAGTGACATCTGGCCTGTATCTCATACCTATGCCCTTTAGGTGTAGATGGGCAGCACCGGCGCGTAAGTGGACTTCTCGTAGACGGCGAGTTGTTGGCCACAGTGAGTCTTCAGGTGCCTCAGTTGCCTCTGATGCATGCTGACAGTCTTCGGCATGCCATTGAGATGACAGGAACCTGCCTGCTTACGAATGCTTGCCCTGGTGTTTGGATAGCCGGTATGTTTGTCTACCATCAGTTCATAGCTATGCTAAAAAACAGTTGATCACTCACTAACATTTGCCGTTTAATGATGTGTGCAGATATGCAAATTTTGAAGTGCCCCGGATGCAACATTGCTCGCTGCATAGGTTAGTGGTGACTTCTGCTAATGTAGCATCCTTCAGTAGTACTTTTTAATCTTTTTTGAGTGGTGATTCAGGGACGAAGCATGAGCTGAACCTGCATCATTGTGATATACTGCTGAAGGAGTTACATTGGGATACCTTTGAGCATGAAGACATCGGTAGCTATTCTGTTACCATGGATATTTCCAGTGCATTTTGCGCTATTTTCAACAGGCTACATATGAATTCTCCATCCACTACCGGTAGGTCTTAGAAGCATGGATATTTCTGGTTCATTGTTCAGTTCTATGTATGTCTGTACAGTGATATCCATCACCCAATGTTTTTGCTGGTTCTTTAGGGCTGATCAACATTGGTTCTTGGAATGGAGATCGTAAGGACCACAAAACAAGGGCATGGTGTTGCCCGTATGCTGTTGGATTGAACACCAACTTACAGGGCAACCAAGGTAGAGATGAAGTTTAGCAATCGTAGCTCATCGCAAATAATAATAGAAGTTACATAATGTTTCTGTCTGTGGTTGGCAGGAATACTCTCAGTTTTTGAATCTGTCAGAGACCTGGGAAACAAGGGGCAGCTCATCTGGATCAGGATCTCACAAGTCCTCTGATCCTTCCATTTCTCGCCTGGATTTTAGGAGCTCAGTAAGTATACTAACACAGATATATATTATATTTTTTGTCTAAAGATGGGCAGATTTTTGGAGTATGAATGTACCGTCTGATTGTTCATACCTGGGTTTTCTTCTTGATTTGAAGTATGAATGTACCATCTGATTGTTCAGTTCAGGGATTTGACTTGCGAAATGAGCATGCTGAATAGATGTCTCGCACTAGGTTGATTCTATCATTTGTTCAGATAGTAACTTAAAATAAAGTGAAAGGAATACAATTGTCCAACTTATCATGTAATGTAACAGGCTGTTGTTAGGTTGGAAACATATGAGGTACGATTTGTTGCTCAACTGGGTGACTGCAAAGTAGTCCAATGATGCGTAATTCTTATTCCAAACACAAAAAGAAAGTAACAATTATCGAAAAAAATGAAGGGGTCTCTTTCAGTTATTTATTCGTATTAGGTGTTGTTTGTCTGCCTGAAGCTATTATTTTTGTGTCAGTTTAGCTGTAGTGCATTTTGGAGCTCATTTCGAATTTCAATGGACTTGGTCTTTTGCATAATTGGGGATCTACATCTAGTGCTAGCCAAGTAGAAGTTTTTATCTGTCAAAGTTGGGAAGCAATAAACCTTTTTGAAGGGTTGAAAAATACTCCTAGAACTGTTCTTCTCCAGATGCTTATGCTTGCTTAATAGCAGTTTCTGTTAAGAAAATACTGCACCCCATGTTGTGTGCAAAAGTTCAAGCATATAATGATTCCGTTGATTTCTCCCTGACAATCATGTCTATCATATGATTCCCTTTAGTGGGTTCAACATGGAGCGCGAAGTTCTGAAGATGGTCTGCCACATGCAAACATAGTTGGGTAGATTACTCCAATACAATACAATTTGTTTCATTTCAGAAAGGCAGAAACAGGTGCTGAACAATCCGAGTTCTGCTTACACAGTAGATAGCTACTGCTTCTAATTTTATTGGCATACTTGTTAATGTTAAACAAAATTGGTAGAATATATATGTTGATAATTGAATGTGCGTTATAGGATCATGAGGTGTTGTGAAATGCTACAATGGCAGTGTGCTTAAACATATTAAGCTCGTAAAACAGACTCTGTAAATAACCTTTTTCTTTACAACCAATCGTTTGAAGTCTTCATTGACACTGAGAGAAAAGTAGTGTAAATTTCTTATTTATTTAGCAAATTTCATAGAACATAGAGCCCAACATGTTCCTTTTCTGTCTTGGCAAAAACCAGTTTTGTATTGACTTTGTTGAAAGGAAATATATCAGGTTTGTTACTACATTGCTTCTTTTCTGTGATTTCTTATTTCTCCTCATGCATATAGACACTCCAGGACCAGGTCCAGGTCCAGGTGCACGCTGGCCGGTTTGTAATGCATATTGATATTTCAGTAATGCTCTAGCACTAGGAGTTAGCGATACTTAGATCGTCCACTTGTGCGTTGTGCCTATCGTTCCTTATCCTTGCGTGTTTTTGGAGGAGAGAGAGTGAAAAGTATCCTTTCTAGGGAAGCGTGCACAGAGATAGAAATGAGCTGACACGGTTTTCTAAAATGAAAAACTTTTGATGAAAAGGGAGGAACTAAACACGGCCCTTGAGCGTTCAAATTACTACTAGTAGATAAAAAAAATTAAAAACACACAAAAAAAACATAGTCAAACGCAGAGCAACTAAAGTAAAAACACCCCCCTTTAATCAAAACTAACCTCCTAACAGTAATTTGTACAAATTAGCATCTGAACACTGCATGCCTGCATCACAAACCAGTACAATGAAAAGATTACGCGACAATCTACGCTATGGTACTGGCGTGCGAGGGCACGCTGCTGTCCTCAAGAACTGATCCACTGTCGAAGCCGGCGCTGTGCGCGCAGCCGCCACCTACTCTACTCGCGTGTCCTGTTCTTAAGATGTTATTGATGACTTAAAAAAAGATGTTATTGTACGATGAAATGGTTAAGTAACTTATCTTAATAAATACTTTTAATTCATAAATTTTGCCTAGACAAATATAACGCATGTTTAGGTTCATAGCAAAAAATGTGCATATGGAAGTCTCTCAATCTAGAAAAATCAAAATGATATATATTTTGAAATGGAGGGAGCATCAACTCCCTATCAAGATAGTTCCATCTCTTTTTTTCTCCAACCATACGCGTTTCGAAAATTGGTGGTTTATATATATCAATGACGGATAGATTTCACTATTTAATTTCAAAAAAATAGATATCACTATAGTATTTTTATTGGTCATATTGAACTTCATTTATTTCACACATTCCCTTTTCTTCTTATAATCTACTTATTGCCATGCATTGGCGTGACATGTTCGTTGATATTCTGTAGGATCTGTCCAAGAATAAAGAAATCTTGAAGAAAATTGCAGCTGGAGATGCCCAATGCCCTCATCCCGCAGGTGCGTTAGGATCTCTCCAAGTTCTAACTCAACTCTCAATCCTAACCACAAGTTTAGCTGGCGCCAACTATATTCACACCAAAAGATAAAAAGCCACATACACATGACACTCGTATATTGCGATCACACAAAATTACGGAAAAACAATGAGCGAATTACAAATATTACCTGCCACAGTTTCAATAGCAGCATGCCAGTACTGACGTCAGTGATGGTGATGGCACCTCCACATTGGCCGCAGGCATCTCCTGCTGGATTTGGGGCAGCAATCGCCTCTGATTTGGAGCGGTAGCTGCCACCAACACTACACAGACAGTTTAGAATAGCCAAGAGTCAAAGACGAAGGAATTTCGGCCACCGCTGCTTGATGGGCCATTCTGCATGTCTTGTCGATCCAATTTGTGCCACCACTACTTGGGTCATATTCGGCTCATTTTGCCCAAAAGTGTATAATCTTGTAGTATGTATAAACCATGTCCTTAACTCCTTATATGGTTCTGAATACTTGATTTTTTTTTGGAATTTTGTGGCTGCTCTGCCCACTGTGTTTTTATTATGATGATTGATGTTTACTTGCCTGTTGCGTCCACCTGTAAATTTGGGTACTCATGTCAGTCATGGCATGTTCGGTTGCTTAACTAACGGCATTGTTGTTTGTCCTGTGGTAGAAGGTACTGCTGCACGAGAATGATGCCAAGGAGAACAGGGCAGAGTTCAGTTAGAGATAACTTTAGAACAAGATACTTTTAGTGCCACTTTCTTCCTTTTGTGCTTACAGTTGGTTCAGGCAGTCCAGTCCATTAAAAGATTTTGGTCTAAGGTGAATTGAACATATTTTGCTTACAACTGGGTAATCTTCATGCCCCATTGCATTCCTGGTTCAATCTGTATGAACATTTCTGGTATGGGCAGTTCATCTGCCACATTGTATTGCAGTATTGCTGAAAAATGAATTTAATAATGTTCATTCTGCACTCCAAGAAGGGCAAGAATACCTTTCTAGTTTCAATAACCAAGCTTGTTCATCAGTGTTACACGTGAAAGTCTACTACTCTTGAATTGCAAAGCAAAACATATCTAACGTACTCCTAAATTGTATGTAGAGTTCACGCATTTGTGGTGGCAGCTCATGATGGACAAAATGCTCGTGACTCGTTAGCTCGCTCGACTCAGAGTCAGCTCGGCTCGTTACACTAATAAGCGAGCTCGAGCTGGCATTTTCGCTCGAGCTCACGAGCTGGCTCGCGAGCCAAACGAGCTTTGGAATTTGTAGTCTTCCGTGGTAGTTTTGTTGTCTGCTATGTTTATCACAGGGCCCAAGTCAGCCCATAGCAGCCCAAGTGTGCTTCGTTCAGCTGATTTCCCCATCCCCATCAAACGCGAGATGCGAGGACGCCACCACCACCGCCACTGCTATCGTCGAGACAGTCGCATTTGCCTCTACCTGCCTTCTCGTTAGCGCTCGCCAACCCATAGATCCCCACCATCACCCAGCGCCCCAGCCTACCTCCCCGCTTCCAGCACACAAAGTCGCCGCTGCCGATATCCACTATGCTGGCACATCGGCATGGGAGGTGGAGCTTGGCCACGCTTGAAAGAATAGATGGAATGTGGTTGCCTATCTTGGCTGATCACGGTTACGTGTTAATATATAGGCCAAATAGCCTAGAGATAGATACAAGCATTGGTTTGAATACAACTTGATTCCCAAGTTAGGAAATCTATCTCTACCGAACCTATTATGTTACAAACCGTGATAGACACGACCATGCACCTCATCGTGTGCCAGTACAATATGTTTAACACCCTCACTCAATCTAAACTCTATGTCTTCTCAAGATTTAGATTGTGACGAAACTCCTCAAACTTCTGATTCGGCAAGGCCTTGGTGAATCCATCAGCAAGTTGATCCTGGGAAGGAGGAAGGAATAAAACGAATTTCCAGTTGTTTCTTAGCAACTCTTTCTCTAACAAAATGAAAGTCTATTTCAATGTGCTTTACCCGAGCATGAAAGACCGGATTAGCTGATAAATAGGTAGCCCCAAGATTATCACACCATAAACATGGTACACGATTAATCTTGACTCCTAACTCAGCCAAAAGAGATTGAAGCCATATAATTTCAGTTGTTGCATTGGCCATTGATTTATACTCTGCCTCAGTACTCGATCTTGACATGGTAGCCTGTTTTCTAGCACTCCAAGAAACAAGGTTAGTTCCAAAATATATAGCAAATCCACCCGTTGATCTTCTATCATCAACACTGCCAGCCCAATCCGCATCAGAGAAGGCGCTAATAAGCAAAGAACTAGACTTCTGTATTTTAAGCCCAAAGCTAGATGTAAATCTGATATATCTAAGTATTCTTTTAACTGCAGTCCAATGAATCGAGGTAGGTGAATGAAGGAACTGGCAAACCTTGTTAACCGAGTAAGCAATATCAGGACGTGTAAGCGTGAGATATTGGAGAGCTCCAACCACACTCCTATACCGTGTACTGTCTTCTTCTTTGAGAGGTTCTCCCTTGTATGCTGAGAGTTTTTCTGAGGCTGACAATGGAGTAGTAGAAGGCTTGCAACTTGTCATTCCTACTCGAGCAAGTATCTCTTGTGCATATTTTTCTTGTACCAAGAGTATGCCATCCTTGTCTTTTCTAACTTCAATTCCCAGGAAATAATGAAGATCACCAAGATCTTTTAGTGCAAAACCTTTTCTAAGATCATGAAGCAATGCATCAATTTCTTCCTGAGATGTGCCAGTAACAATAATATCATCAGCATAGATCAACATATAAAGTGTTACATGTCCTTTTCTATAAATAGAGAGGTATCTGAACCCAAGAGCAATAAGTTTTGTGCTTAATCTAGCATACCAGGCACGTGGAGCTTGTTTTAGTCCATAGATAGCTTTATCCAACCTACACACAAGATGAGATGCATCTTTTCTCTCAAACCCAGGAGGTTGATGCATGTAGACATCTTCTTCCAGAACACCATGTAAAAACGCATTCTGAACATCCAATTGCCTCAAACACCAGCCTTTGCAAACAGCTATTGACACAAATGTAATAGTAGCAATTTTAACAACAGGACTAAAGGTACCCTCATAGTCAATACCATAGCGTTGCTTAAACCCTTTTGCTACTAATCTAGCTTTATACCTGTCAATAGACCCATCTGATTTCTTTTTAATCTTATATACCCATTTGCAATCAATTACATTTTTTACCTTGCTTGGGAGAGACAAGATGCCATGTCTTATTCCGCTGGAGAGCTGTATATTCTTCTTCCATCGCCTTTTTCCACTTAGGATCTTTGAGAGCTTCTTCTAACGTATTAGGTTCACCTGTTGCACTATAAAGACCATATCGACCACATCGAATAGTACCATCTACAAATTGTTTAGGTTTCACAATACCACTTTGTAGTCGAGTTCGTGGCCATGCTGGTTCTTGAGCAGCAGGTTCTGGCGTGGCTGACACATCTGTTGAAGCTGGAGAAGACGATACAGTAGGAGAAGTTGTTGTAGTTGTAGGCGGCGGTGTAGTTGTAGGCGGTGGTGTAGCCACAACAAATCCAGAAGCCGGCACAGAAGACCCGCTGGGTCCAGTTGGATACTGTTGGAGGTACGACCATGGGCCTACAAGGACTCACGGATAATCTTTGAAGGAGTCGTACCAAGCGTGAAGACTACGAGTAGAGTACTATAAGGACTCTCCTCGTTATGGAAACTAGTCGTATGACTTGTAAACTACTCGGATTAGCTTGTAAAGCACTCTACGAGTTGTAATAGGTTAGGATTCTACTCGGAACCGACCTTGTAACCCTGCTCACCATGTATATAAGGCTGGACAGGGACCCCCTCTAAAGAACACACAACCATTGAATACAAACCAACATACAGGACGTAGGGTATTACGCTATCTCGGCGGCCCGAACCTGTCTAAAATCCTGAGTCACTTGGCCTTTGCGTTCCTGATCTCGGCGAAACCCCACCTGAAATCTACTACCTCGGGATATCCCCCGGTAGGATCGACGGTAGAACACCGACATCTGGCGCGTCAGGTAGGGGTTTTCCTCGAAGATCCCGTGGAGAACGCAATGGTGACCTACATCCAATCGGAAGCGCCTCAGGAAGGCACAAGGTTCAACTTCGGCTCCTGGGTCTACGTCGCAGACGGCTCGGGTGATTTCTACAGCTACCTCGAGACGCCCCTGGAGAGGAAGGAAGAACCAGCGCCCATCATGGAAGATCTGGCTGATCAACTCAGCGAGATCACGCTCGCGGACATTGTCCGCGGGCACGAGTCTGAGTCGATTACGACTACGGCGACCCTCCCACCCCAATTCCCGTTTGGACTCTGCAATTCGACCCGCATCTATTGCGAGGCATTGCAGAGCCAGTTCTAGTCCTCTTTGGACTCAGAGCGGGACATCCCAGTCCGAGTCACGGCAGGTCACGCTAACTCCTACTCGGAGGTGAACCCCGTGTACAACTCGGACTCGGACGTGGAAGATCTACAAGAAGACGGCGGGCAAGACCTGGTGATTCACGCCACGCCGAAAGGAAGAGTCGTGTTCCCAAGAGACAAGACACCCCGGGAAGTCTACGAGTCCTGCCAGGTCTTTGTACTCTTTGGGTCCGACATCACTGACGACCTGCCGTTCCAACACGGCATACCGTTAGAAGAAGACGAGGAGAGCACCACAGAACTCCTCACCCCAACGACTACTGACTCTGTCGAGCCAAGTTGACAGGTGTTCATGGCTGACACCGGAGGAGCAGCCCTAGCCGCAGCTGATCCCAACGCTAGCGCTGACGCTGACGCTGAGGCCTTCGTACAAGAAAATGACCCGGCTTGGGCATTCGAGCTGGAGGCTGATATCTCCACAGACGAACTTGCGCCTGAAGGAGAAACAACACAGCAAGAAGCGGTAAGGGTGACCAGAAACAACCAGAGAGCTCTGCGACGCCTTGACGCCCGCGATCGCCGTCTCGCCGGGTGCAACCTCGCGCGTGAATTCGCGAGAGTTGCATGCTACGACTCCCCCACGGCTAACGCCATGGAGATCGCCTACCACATCCGCAGCTTGCCGCGTACTCCCTAGTCTGAAGCCGCACTCGATCGGATCAATGCCATGATCCGTACTCTTGATAAAGCACTCGCCACCTCATCGACCCGCAGTGAGTGGCCAGCCGCTAGTGAAGAAGTCAACAACAGCGCCCGTCACCGTGGACGAGATAAACAACTCCAAACGGTGGCTCCAAGCCGCCTAGGAGGCGCAAACCGTGAAAGAGGCACACATCGCGAAGGAGGCACAAACCGTGGAAGAGACGCAGTGCCAAATCGCCCAGAGGACAATCATGCGACTGGACGAGACCAGCCACGGCCCAATGCCAGTCGCAACGAAGGAGCTCAGGCCACATCCTCACACCGGGCAGCAAACAAAGACGATTTAAGAAGAACCATCAACGCCAATCGCGAGGCACGATCCATTATCGACTCCAGAAGGCGTGATGAAGAGCGAGGCTACAAGGAAGAGGACGATGAGTATCCGATGTTCTCTAGAGACATCAGGATGGCGTCGTATCCGCAACCTTTCAAGCCAGCAGGCTTTGAGAAATACGACGGCAAGACCTCCCCCGAGTCATGGCTGCGCATCTACTCTACATCCATAGAATGCCGGCAACAGTGCAATCAAGTGCCGTACTTCCCACTAGCACACGAGCCCGCCCCGCTCACATAGTTCAAGAACCTGCCATGACGATCCATCGACTCGTGGGAACGATTGAAGAAGATGTTCGTGGTGAACTTCTAGGGCACTTTCAACCGACCCAAGACTCGTCATGATCTGGCCATGTGCAAGCAGCAGCACAACAAAAATCTCCACGAGTACATGCGCCGCTTCATGGAAATCAAGAACCTGGTGGTGGACGTGTCTGATCGCGATTGCATCGACTTATTTCAGAACGACATCACCAACCGATACTTTGACAGACAGTTCGGCCTGCATCGCCCCAAAACCCTGGAAGCTCTACGCAGTCAAGTCGAAGCATGGGTGATCAAGAGGACCGTGACCTTGAAAAGTACGGTCCTCCCAAGGGCAAGGAGAAGGGAAATTCTAAAGCCCAAAACTATCAGCAGAACAAGCGCAAGCCTGACGACACAATCGCGACGTTGGATAGCGACATGAGAAGCCAGATCTATTCAACGCACCACGGTGAAAGGGAGAAGTCCAAGTGTAGTGTAGTGCTACCTATCTAGCTTAGAAAATAGGGAGAGTGGTGAGGTGAGAGTCTGGAGAGGAGCCGAAGTGTCGGCCCCTCTCCAACTTTGTGCCTCCAAGGAATGAAGCTTCAGTTCGAGTAAAGTTCCTCTTCTTTTGTCTTTACTGCTTTCTCTCCTTACATTAGTAGTTCTTGAATGCTTTCTCTAGTTGCGGGTACCTGAGTCTGCACGAGTGACAGCGACTCTTGTTTGGGGTTTCCACTATAGCCCTTCGCGTTGGGTGCAGGTCAGTAGCTGAAAGCTTAGGCGTGGTGCCTGTGCTGGCTAGCTACCTCAGGTTGTGTTGCACCCCACGGAACTGCAGTGGTAGGCGGTAGGTGGTGACAGCCCTGTCCGTCGTTCGTAGTCCACCACGTTCGGGTGTACTCATAACAGTAGTGCTGAGCCCGGAGAACCCCCTTTCTCACCCCGTTCTGAGGTTCTCCCGTTCTAGCTGTCGAAGCGACTAGAGGAATCAAGTATTCCTGATAGGAGGTTAGTAAGTTGACATTAGATTACCTCAGCCCAACTTATCTATTCTTCTTCACTCCCGTCGTCCCTAGATAAACCAGAACCACTTCTAGTACACTTCTCGTTCCTCGTGGATTCGATGCCTTGGAACACTCCCAGGTGAAAGCTACATCGGTATCCGTACGCTTGTGGATTTATCTGTTAGGCTAAGGACCGCCCACAAGCTTTCTGGCGCCGTTGCCGGGGAACGGTAGCTGTACTAGTATCATTCTAGTTTATCCTTGTATCACTCCACCTACCATACCATCCCTTATTATAAAAATAATTACCATCCTATCTTCCCCATGGAGTCCCTTACCCTCCGTAAGTTCTCGGCACCAGGGCATAATCATTGGGTGCCTCCACCTTCATCACACCACATCCATACCTCAGGCTTCGAGATTCGCCCTAGTCTCGTGGCCTTGGTTCGATCACAATCTTTCTCTGGACACAAGGATGAAAATCCTTACGCCCATCTACGAGAATTTGAGCAGAACTGCTCTATCATCTCAATACTAGGCATGCACCATGAAACGGTGAAATGGAAGCTCTTTTCATTCTCCCTGATTGGTGTTGCCAAAGAATGGTATTATATGATCGTAGAGACTGTAGGAGGTGATTGGAATGCCCTCAAAGATGAGTTTTGTCTCAAATTCTTCCCCATATCAAAGGTCGTTGCCCTTCGTACAGAAGCCCTCTCTTTCAAGCAACGAGAGGGAGAATCTTTGGGAGCAGCTTGGGCTCGTTTCACCAAGCTTATATCTTCAGGACCAGACTTGGGTATACCCGAGGCTATGCGCTTACAACACTTTGCTGGTGGTCTTAGAAAAGAAAGTGCACACCATTTGGATGCAGTTTCTAGAGGATCCTTCCTCTTCTTAACCGTAAGTGAGGGGAGAGCCATCCTTGATAAGATGCTCAAGAATGCCGCACACACCGGAATATACGAAGATCTTCCTGAAAAATCTCAAGAGCCTACTGACAGAATGAATGCTTTTGGTCATTCTCCATCACATTGTCCACAGAAGGTTGCCGAACCAAAACCCCCTACCTCAGATCCTAAGCCCTCCTATGATCATCATCAACCTTTCTTTTATGTCATGTTCAATGACGATGAATCGATAGCATACGGTGATGTCCCATCATCACCAGGAAAAGAAGATGATGCTTATAGGAAATCTGAGGTAGTGACCTCCGACCCACAAGAAGAATCCTGGACCGATGTCCAGCAGTATTTTCCATTCTTTAAGATGGCATCCCAATTCTCAAGATTCCCGGGTCTCCAATACTCAAGGGACATGTCTGAATCCCCTAAGGAGGATTCACCATCCCTCGATCCGGAGTTTCAATTCTTGGAAGATGAATTCAAATTTTCCGATGAGGAGTTCAAAGCTCCTAAGGAGGATTCACCATCCCTCGATCTGGAGTTTCAATTCTCGGAAGATGAATTCAAATTTTCCAATGAGGAGTTCAAAGCTCCTATCTCGTCAAACGCCTCAGAACTCCCAGGATCATATCAATTTTGCGATTTCGAGGAGAATGCTTTCCTTCTCGATCCAGAAAAATCAAAGGACTTCCATATCAAAGAGAAAGATACACCTCAAGAATACTACAGCCTTGATTTTGAAAATGTTTTCTCTGTAGATATTCCTGAGGTGGCAAATCCCTTGTCGGGTTCTGAAGAAAATGATGAGCATGGATATTTCGTCTTTGAGAAACCCAAATATCCATGTTTCCCTGTGGATACTCCATCTACTCCCACCATTAGCACACACGATGACTCCAACCATCACATGCCCCATCAAAACAATTTCAAAAGGGTGGTTATGGATGATTTTGTTTATCGTAAGTATTGCAAATCTCGTCGTGGTTTGTTGTGCTAACCTTGCAGCTAGAGAAATGACATTCGAAGATTGGTGATGGAGAGAGCCACAACACCAAGCTAGCTGCTACTTCGAAAAGAGGCTCCCAAGGTCGAGCTTTTGACCATAAACAAGTACTGCCGGGAGGTAACCCGTCTTTTCATTCATATTTTTCTTTCAAATTCCATCATAAAAAAATGATAACAACAATAAAAAAAATCTTTATTTTCAATGAATAAAACTGAACAAAGTTTCATGGCATAATTTTGGGACTCGCTTCCTTCGGGTATTTTTGTCACTAACCTTTCAGGTTGAGACTCAAATAAACGAAGAGTTGGGCAAAAGGCTACAACCTCAGACACTTAGTTTTTGGCACCAAGTGTCGCAAAATCTGAGCATGGCCAATCCTTCAACGCCGGTTTGCACTTTTATCCCCCCACTTGAGGTTATTTTATAATGTTCATATCTTTGGATTGAGCCTCTTGTTCATATATAAAAAAAATGGATGATGATCTACATGCAACAAGTTATCTTGATCACAACTTTGCATCTCACATGTCGGCGAGCACAAGCTTTATTCCTTAACTAGTACTCTATGCTTGTGGGATCAGAAATTTAGGAGGATTTTGCCTAAGTTGTTGACAAGTGTGAGATAATGAGATAGAAGTTTTTCTTTCTTCTTTATTAATTCTTACTTGGAGACTTTTCTTTGAAAAAAAATCATGAAAACCCTTAGGCTCAGAATTCCTCAGTGGTTGAAAATTCCTACCAGAGCCAAATATTTCACATGCTCAAACCTATACATATGCCACCTATATAGTTGTGTTGAGTTTTGTCAAACTTTGTGTCCTTATGGAAAAGTGACATTTCTATACCGATCATTTCTTCTTTTGCATTGATCCATTATTGCTAGCCTTCCCACGTCTAGTTATGCTGATTCCAAAATGGATTTTTGCATTCACCAGACATTTCCTCCATCAAACCAAACCAAAATCACTTCATCCATATACCCTTGACCAAATCCTATCCACAAATACGGCCTTTCAAAATAAATACTCTAGCTATCCCTTCCCCATATTTGAGAGAAGACATGGATCTATCGAGCAAAAAAAAATTAATGAAGGAACTAAGTGATGCTCATATAATATTTTATTTAAACTAATGAGTTCCACAAGTTTTGTGCACCAATATGTTTTGCAAGGAAATATAGGTAATATGGTGCATAAATACCAACATCGGTGAAGTCATACAAGTGAAGGTTCATCCCGAGACAAAGGAGACTTGGACATGGTGCAAAAGTTATCCAAATCACATATTTGACAGCCCCATGTCGAAGAGCTCTCCGAGATGATTGAAATGGACGTTTGGATGAGCCAATTCGGGGTCCGGACGAGAAAGTTACGCGTCCGAGAAGATCGTCGGCAAAACCCTGCCAGGCCGATCGACCTGACTTAGGCCGATCGGCCTGGACAAGGCCGGCCGGCCCTGGACCTCCACCAAACCACCTCAACCTTTGCAAAATGGCCTTAGGGAGTCACCAAAGGACCCCCAAACATGGAATCGACAAGGATGAGTGAAGTTGAGACCGAAAGACCCAAGACATGGAGCGGAAGGCCCACATGCAGCGACTAAACCAATCTTTTCGACCGGAACCGCCTCTTCAGACAACAAGCAACTGTCCATGAGCATGTCAGTGCAATGGAGGGCCGAGAGGGGCCAGAGCTAGGCCGGCTGGCCTACCCTAGGCCGACCGGCCTCTATCTGTCAAGCGTGGATCGAACGCCACTACAACCGTCATTAGGAGAGCATCAGGACCGTCCACAAGAAAGACGGTGCCAAATGGCACCATCTCCAAGCCGAACGGCCTGAAGGAGGCCGGCCGGCCTATGACCGTGCCCGTTACTCCTCCCCTTTGGCGTGGAAGCTAAGCAAGTCCTTGGTGTCATCCCTACGCGTGATACCGCCCTTGGAATGCTATAAAAGGCGACCTCCACCCCCATTCAACACACCACGGTGAAAGGGAGAAGTCCAAGTGTAGTGTAGTGCTACCTATCTAGCTTAGAAAATAGGAAGAGTGGTGAGGTGAGAGTCCAGAGAGGAGCCGAAGTGTCGGCCCCTCTCCAACTTTGTGCCTCCGAGGAATGAAGCTTCAGTTCGAGTAAAGTTACTCTTCTTTTGTCTTTACTGCTTTCTCTCCTTACATTAGTAGTTCTTGAATGCTTTCTCTAGTTGCACGTACCTGAGTCTGCATGAGTGACAACGACTCTTGTTTGTGGTTTCCTCTATAGCCTTCGCGTTGGGTGGAGGTCAGTAGCTGAAAGCTTAGGCATGGTGTCTATGCTGGCTAGCTACCTCAGGTTGTGTTGCACCCCACGGAACTGCAGTGGTAGGCGGCAGGTGGTGACAGCCCTGTCCGTCTTTCGTAGTCCACCATGTTCGGGTGTACTCATAATAGTAGTGCTGAGCCCGGAGAACCCCCTCTCTCACCCCGTTCTGAGGTTCTCCCGTTCTAGCCGTCGAAGCGACTAGAGGAATCAAGTATTCCTGATAGGAGGTTAGTAAGTTGACATTAGATTACCTCAATCCAGCTTATCTGTTCTTCTTCACTCCCATCATCCCTGGATAAACCAGAACCACTTCTAGTACACTTCTCGTTTCTCGTGGATTCGATACCTTGGAACACTCCCAGGTGAAAGCTACATCGGTATCCGTACGGTTGCGGATTTATCTGTTAGGCTAAGGACCGCCAACACCCCCGACGACGTGGCAACGAAGGACGCAGAGCTGATGGAAGGAGACCAGTCCAAGACTACCAAGATTGGGACTGGCCTAACTCCCAAATAGGAAGATGCGCTCGTCAGGTTCCTGCAGGCTAACCGCGACATCTTCGCGTGGAAACCCGCGGACATGGCAGGAGTGCCAAGGGACCTGATCGAGCACAGCTTAAGTGTCGACCCCAAAGCAACCCCGAAGAAGCAACGACTACGACGATTCAAATCTGATAAGTAGGATGCAATCAAGAAAGAGCTGGCGAAACTACTCGCCGCAGGATTCATCAACGAATTCTTCACCCAGACTGGCTAGCAAATCCAGTTCTGGTACGGAAGAAAAACCACAACGAGTGGAGGATGTGCGTTGACTACACCGACTTGAACAAGCACTGCCCCAAGGACCCTTTCGGGCTCCCGCGCATTGACCAGGTCATCAACTCTACTGCTGGCTGCGCTCTGCTTTGCTTTCTTGATTGCTACTCAGGATATCACCAGATATCACTGAAAGAGGAGGATCAAATCAAGACGGCGTTCATCACTCCCTACGGGGCCTACGCCTACACTACAATGTCCTTCGGGTTGAAAAACGTCGGAGCGACTTATTAGCGTGCTATCCAGCTCTGCCTCGAGAAGCAACTACACTGCAATGTGGAAGCATACGTGAATGACGTGGTTGTAAAGACCAGGAATCCTGACGATCTCATTGCTAACCTGGAAGAAACTTTCGCATCCCTGCGGAAGTGGCACTGGAAGCTTAACCCAACGAAGTGCGTCTTTGGAGTACCCTCTGGGAAACTACTCGGGTTCATTATCAGTCACCGAGGCATTGAGGCCAACCCAGAGAAGATCAATGCTATCACTGCTATGGAGGCTCCAAAGACGATCAAAGACATCCAGAAACTTACTGGGTGCATGGCGGCACTACATCGTTTCATCTCACGACTCGGAGAAAGAGGTTTGCCCTTCTTCAAGCTCTTGAAGAAGGGAGAAAAGTTCCAATGGACGGAGGAGGCGGTAGCAGCATTGAAGGATCTTCAGCAACACCTGCAAAAACCGCCAATACTTACTGCCCCGCATGACGATGACAAAGAGCTGTTACTCTGCATCGCAGCAACCACTCATGTGGTGAGTACAGCGCTGGCCGTTGAGAGACCTGAGGACAATCACGCATACCCTATGCAGAGACCGGTGTACATCGTCAGTGAAGTTCTTACGGAGTCCAAAGCCCGATACCCGGCGGTGCAGAAACTACTCTACGCACTACTCATCACATCAAGGAAGCTGCGCCACTACTACGACACATACACCATCTCAGTGGTCACGGAGTTTGGTCTGGGAGAAATATTACATAACACGGACGCCACTGGGCGAATTTCAAAGTGGGCAGTCAAGCTCGGAGCACTCAGCATCGAGTTCAAGTCCAAGAAGGCTATCAAATCGCAAGTCCTGGCAGACTTCATGGCTGAATGGCACGAGAATCAAGTCGATATCCCGGTCGGCAGACCAGAACATTGGATTATGTACTTCGACGGCTCTCTAAAGCTCGAAGGCGCCGGCGCGGGAGTACTCTTTATCTCACCCAAGGGTGACCAACTCAAGTACGTTCTGCAAATCTTCTGGAAGGTGTCCAACAATGAAGCAGAGTACGAAGCGTTGCTACATGGGTTACGACTGGCGATTTCCTTTGGAATCAAGCGATTGATGGTTTACGGCGACTCCTCTATCATCATCAACCACTACAACAAGGATTGGGATCGCCAGAAAGACAACATGGATGCTTACTGCGAGGAAGTACGCAAGATGGAGAACAAGTTCGCAGGCATCGAGTATCATTGGGTAGTCCGTGACGACAATGTCACCGCTGACGTATTATCCAAGTTGGGATCCACCCGGGCAGAAGTACCCAGCGGAGTTTTCGTTCAAGAACTCCACAAGAGGACGATCGACTTCGAGAAGTCAACTCCTGCCAACAATGGAGACCATGGACCAGATCGAGAGGTCCTAGTCATCGAGGAAGACTGGCGCATGCCTTTCATCGAGTACATCAAGAACAAGGCCCTTCCCCTCTGAACAAGACAGAAGCTGAGCAAGGTCTTACGAAGGTCAAAGAATTATCTCCTAATTCGGAGATCAGCTATATAGTAGAGGACTATACACCAACATTAGCTATGCGGTGTGTCCCAAGAGCAAGAGGTAAAGGAATCCTACAAGAGATACACGACGGCGCGTGCGGGAATCATGCAGGATCACGTACAATGGTCGGGAAGGCATTCAGAGCAGCTTTCTACTGGCCTACAGCCTTACAGGATGCAGAGGAGATCGTTCGCAATTGCCCAGGGTGCCAATTCTTTCGCCAGACAGCAACATGTGCCCGCGCACAATCTGATTGCTATACTCCATCATGGTCGTTCGCATGTTGGGGGTTGGATATGGTGGGCAAGCTTACGACTGCTCCGGGTAACTTTACACATGTGCTGGTCGCCATCGACAAGTTTACCAAGTGGATCAAAGTCAAACCAGTCACAGACATATCAGCAGCCAAGGCCGCGGGGTTCATTACTGATCTAATGTTCAGGTATGGTTGTCCTCATCGCATTATCACAGATTTGGGTTCCAATTTCAATAGCTACGAGTTCAAAGATCACTGCGAGAGGCACGGTATCGAAGTCGTTCATGCATCAGTAGCACACCCCAAGGCCAATGGACAAGTCGAGAGAGCCAATGGCATGATTCTGGATGGTTTGAAGAAGCGATTGTTCGAGCACGACAGGAAATATGGAGGAAAGTGGATCTATGAGTTGGGCCATGTAGTCTGGGGGCTTCGTACTCAGCCCTGCAAACCCACTGGCCACTCGCCATACTTCCTGGTTTATGGATCTAAAGCTATCCTACCAGTTGATCTCATGTACAAGTCATTACGAGTGGAGCAATACGACGAAGGCGTAGCTGATGACACGAGGCGACTGGAAATCGATTTGATCGAGGAAGAACGCTACACAGCATTGCTGAATTCGGCTCGGTATATCCAAGGGACGCGGCGCTATCACGACAGAAACGTTCAAGAGAGGTCGTTCAACGTCGGCGACTTGGTACCACGCAGAATTCAGAAGACTACGGGTTTGCACAAGTTAATGTCTCGCTGGGAAGGACCTTTCATTGTCCACAAGGTGACAGGACCCGGGTCATATCGTCTGAAGAACAGCGAAGGAGTCGAAGAGAGAGACTCATGGAACATCGAACACCTACATAAGTTCTATGCCTAGAATTCTTCTTTTGAGTCAGTTAGAGTCTGTAAATATTCTTGGGATTCATGATTGAAGATTGAATAAAGTGGATTTTGAAGTTTTCAACATCAGATTTCTTGTTTATTATTGAAGCAAATGCTTTTGTTGTCTTATAGGACTACTTTAGCTCATAAAAATTCCGGAGTTCCTTTTGATACTTGTTGATACAACAGTATACAAAAACCAAAATCCAATGAATCTTTAATATGACTACCAGGATCCCTGAGTACTTAGTTAAATTTTAACTAAGACCAGGCTGAGCACCTGTCGAGGCCAGCTAGCCTTAGAAAGCACTCTCCTACGGGTATATTAAATTTTTTCCAAGATTGTTGATTGTTACTCTCGAGTGCGTCACAACTTGCAAAGACAACTATGTAAGTCTATCGATTCATAAATCCTTGAGTACTGATTTATCAAGTACTTCAGAGTCTACTCAAGAAAGAGTAGTAATTTTTTCACAGCATATCGATGCCAGAGTTGCACAAAGCAGTCTTTACTCATATAAACTTTGCATATTTACAAAATATGTTACAAAGATTCAAATATTCTTATATTACAAACAACTCTGTTCTTGCAAAGATACATGTCTATTGCAATTGCAGGTTTTCTATGACTTCTGCCGCTATAGGGTCAAAGTGCTTCAGATATTCTTCAAACTTGGTCTTTTCGCAGTCTTCAGCTCTACCTGTTGGGACATCATCAATTCCTGCTTCCGGGTAGAAGGACTGGATGACCGCCAGCACATGATCTGCCACATAGCAGCAGGTCTTCTTCAAGTACGCCGCGAACTTGCTGGGGGCTTCTTGGATGCGCTGTAAGAGTGGTTTCCCAGACTCTTCAGAAGCATCGCGTCCGATGGAGTTCACCAGCGTAGTCGCTGCCTTGACAAGCTCAGCATGCTCGATCTTCAGAGCCTGGTATTCCTCTCCGACTACTTTGCTTTTCTCCAAAGCGTCCTTGAGGGTGGCATCTGACTGCTCCAACATCTTCATGGCTTGATCATACTCTATCATAAACTTGTTATGAGTCTCATACAGAGCAGTATAATCATGGGAGAGTTTTTCTTTTTCTTCTGTTGCTCGATACATACCATTCTGCCATGAAGTGCATTCAGCTCTGAGCTTCATATAGGCCGTCATATGCTCTGCATAAGGAAGCGGTCTTCATCATAAAACAAGAAAATTATAAGTCGTGGAAGAGGTTTTTGGACAGGAAGACTTACCAGTATTTGTCTTGGTCAAAGTCTGATTCCTTTTCCTTAGCCGCTCCTCTTCGGCTTTCCATTGTATCCTGGCGGGCAGCGTATTCCTTCTGAGTTAGTTCCAACTCTTGACGAGTGGATAGCTTCTCCGCTGGATTGACTCAAATTGAAGAGATAGCTGTGCTATCTGCTCTTTGCTCTTGGCTAGTTCGGCCTCCAACTGTTGAGCCCGTACTGATGCATCTGACATAGCGTACAAGGCTTGCGATTTTTTCTTGGAGCGAGCGGCCAGGTCCTGCAAAAGTTGATCAGATACAAATTGGCACTCGACTACTAATTGAACAAACTCGGGGAAGTTTCATTACCTCTACATATTGGATCGAGCCTTGTGCCAGGGTCGCAATTCGTCTTTGAGACTCGACGAAGGTTGCAATTGCGTCGGCGCCCAGCAAAGGATCTTCAAATAGCTCTGCTGCCCCTAGCACGGTGACGCTTATATCCGACTCGGGGACTTCTTCTGATGTACCCACCCCACTGGAAGTTGGCAGGAACTGCAATCCAATAGTCTTTGCCAGTTTGGGTTGGGTACTTAGCTGCGCCATCTGCTTCGCGCCTTCACCTTCTTCGTTGGTGAGCAATGGCAAGTCGGGGACGATGTCCATGACTTGACCAATTGGCTCTGGCAGTTTGGGTGCTATTGGGATTTCCTCTGCAGCAGATTTTTTTCGGATAATTTCCGATACGAGTGGATTGTCTGCTGGTAGAGTGGTTCTCTCTACTACTGGTATATTTTGCTCTTGCCCACCAGGATTCGTTTGCTTTTGCTCTAGTCGTGGCTCTTCGGCCGACACCGTAGCTTTTTTCCTTGGTGGCAAAGGAGCGGATTTTCTGCATTGACAGATCGCTATTACTTCAAATTATTACTCTATTATGACTCAAGACTTGATTACGAGCATAATTGATTACCTTTTGGACTTTTTGTCTGGTATCCGTGGCTCGCCAAATACCAGTGAAGGCATAATAACTTCACTGGCACCTGACTCGGGAACTTTCTTCGGGCTCGCGGGTGATGAATCACCCACGGCCTCAGTACTCTCGATCTCCGGGACTGGTGAGATGCTGGGGGCTTCAATTTCTTGCGCCGTGTCCTTCAATGGGCTCGGGGGCTTCGATCTCACTTCAGGATGATTTTCTGGACCTTCATCATCGCCATCCCTACATTTTAAATGAACTTATATACATTAATGGGTGGTAATCTAAACTACTCTTGCTTTGACGATTGGTATATTCACTGGTACACTTACCGGAGTTTGTCGCTAACAGTTGATTCGGAGGAAGTTGTTCTTGCGGTAATATGTTTCCTCTTGCGGGCAGCTCTCTTCCTCCGAGCATCTGCTGGAAAAGATATATCTTTGCCCCTATCCAGTAGATCTGCATTGGAAGTGCCTTGGTCATCACCCTTTGCACGAGGCAACACTTGGAAATCATCAAAATCACTCGAATGGAGTGATGATTCTGAGTCGTCTGAGCCTTGCATGGGTGGTTTCCGCAGGTGAGATGGAAGTGTGAATTTGGGATCCGCACCTGTTGGAATCTGATCAGGCATGAGGGGCCATGAGAAAAATAAGTCCACATCCTCCTGCACAATCAGATATTTTACTATCAGAGTGGTAATTTTACAGAGATATAGTGCATAAACATAGTATTATACTTACGGGTTTGGGTGGATTTGTGGCATTAAAAAGCTTGGAGAGATATGGTACAGCGTCAACCTTTGGCATCAGCATCTGCACTCGCTCCATGATCTCCTCTTCATTGAGTTCTTCACGACTCATTCTAGCAGGATCCTCTTGTCCTATGTACTCAAAGCCCCAGTGGTCTTTTTGCGCGAGTGGTTGAACTCGGCGTTTGATCCATGAATATACCACGGAGGCTCTGGTCACACCTTCTTGTTTCAGCTTGGCAATGCGGGAGAGTAGTTCTGGGATTTGGATGTTCTCTGCAATGGTGGGTAGACTCTTCCACTCGGGGAAGTCTACTGGAGCGACTCCAGTCGACTCGGGCAACTTGGGCTCATAGTCTCCAACATACCACCACTGCTCCTTCCATCCTGAATTGATGCTGAACATGTCATACTCGAGATAGATGTCCTTCGCATCTTGCCGCAACTGGAAACCGGCTCCGCCAATAGGACATGTGGCATCTTTCTTGGGTTGAGGCTTGCACTGAAATAACCTCCTGAATAATTGGAAGTGCAGCCTGATTCCCAAGAACGCCTCGCAGAAAAACACAAAAATGAAAATCTGGAGAATCCCATTTGGTGTCAGATTGGGAAGTTCCAGTCCATAGAAAAAAAGCAGACCTCGCAGGAAATTGCAAGTCTGGAGGCCCAATCCCATCAAGATGAAGTGGCTGAACATGTGTCTTGTCCACTGGAACCATTGGGGCCTTCTCATTTGATCCGGGGATCTCTCACAACAGAACTTGCTGTTCCTTGAGAAATCCGTCAGCAACCAACTTCTGGAGATGATCCTCAGTTGCCTTGGACGCCTTCATATAGGTATTAGGCATTGGGTGTGATCTTTTCTGCAACTTACCGCGCTTTGACGACGGCAGCTTCACTTCTTTTCCACGAGATTCACTGCGGCCTGCCCTCTTGTCCTTCTTGGATGTCATCTTGGTTAGTGGTTGAATGTGACCTTGATGGCTACATCTGAGATTGGATGGCTTTTTGCTCGGGGGCTGGCAGATTACTTCGCTCGGGGGCTCGGGGGCTTTTTCGCTCAAGGGAGATTGGCGGTGTTTGTGTCTTGGCGACGGTTAGGGTTTTGTTTGCCCCGATGGTTCGGATAAGTACTGGTGGGCACGTCGTTTGGCATTCAAAGGCTACAGTTACAAGTTATTTACATTTTTTGAGGGATTGGATTTAAAGTTAATTGATAATTTCAGGGACTAACCTGGAAATACAATTAGTTCTATTTTCCTTTACTCTCGAAATTTTGGAATTATCACTTTTCTACTCTCAAAACTACTCTGTCAGTCCTGAGACTTGATCCTTTTCTATATGTCCATATAGTTCAAGGCTCGAGGGCTGTAGGGTAGTAAAGGAATTGGAATTTTGATTTTTTCTGAAGAATGAAGACTTAAATCAAGACCCTCGGCTCGATTCTGTGATTCAAACCAAGGCTCGGGGGCTACTTGATATCAAGTGCAATTTTTCAAATTGCACCTTTTAAGATCAGATGAAGATTCAAGATTCTGTAGACCCTCAACCTGATTCTTCGATTCAACTTAAGGCTCAGGGGCTACTCCATATGGAGTGCGACTTTCGTCGCACCCCATATAAAAGATTGAAGACTACTAATTTGGTCAAGATTAGCAGGGCATAAGCACCTCATGGCCTCGCGACAACCAAGAACTTTCCAAGGCTGAGCGAGTACTCGAAGCACTCGAAAATGTACTCGGAGGACTCGGCAAGTACTCGGTTGATGATGAAGCTCGACGATGAAGCGCTTGGAGGCTTGTTGGAGGTACGACCATGGGCCTACAAGGACTCACGGATAATCTCTGAAGGAGTCGTACCAAGCGTGAAGACTACGAGTAGAGTACTGCAAGGACTCTCCTCGTTATGGAAACTAGTTGTATGACTTGTAAACTACTCTGATTAGCTTGTAAAGCACTCTATGAGTTGTAATACGTTAGGATTCTACTCGGAACTGACCTTGTAACCCTGCTCACCATGTATATAAGGCTGGGCAGGGACCCCCTCTAAAGAACACACAACCATTGAATACAAACCAACATACAGCATGTAGGGTACTACGCTATCTCGGCGGCCAGAACCTGTCTAAAATCCTGAGTTACTTGGCCTTTGCGTTCCTGATCTCGGCGAAACCCCACCTGAAATCTACTACCTCGGGATATCCCTCGGTAGGATCGATGGTAGAACACCGACAGATACGCCGCGCGTGGCGACGTGCGCGCAGGTACTGCCCCCCACGCGGCTAACTGGGGTTGGCCCCAAGCAGTTGGCCCATATCAGCTCAGGTCGGCGCGCCTGACGCGGTCTGCTCTAGATTCTCCTCGGATCGGACGCCCGCGCAGGGAGGCGTATCAGCCTGGGATCGGCCGCCCGGATCGTCTGCGGCTGGAGACACAGCAGCAGCGCCATTTGTAGGTGTTTCTTCATTGTTTCGATCACCACTTTTGCCAGAAGTTCCCTGCACATCATCACTTGGACCATCATCAGAAATATTAGGATTAGCACAGTTTACATCCCCAGGAGTGGATCCAAAAAGATGAGGTGGTAGAAGAAGGATTTCTTGGCGAAGAAGAGCACCAGCATTTGAGTTGAGGCTAGCAAAGGGAAATATAGTTTCATCAAAAACTACATCTCTAGAGATATATATACGCCCTGTAGAGATATCAAGACATTTGAACCCCTTGTGAATAGCACTATACCCAAGGAAGGCGCAGCGTATGGAGCGAAAAGCAAGCTTGCAGGTATTGTATGGGCGCAAGTTTGGCCAACAAGCGCATCCAAATATGCGGAGAGAATTGTAATCAGGGGTTTCATTGAAGAGAGTCTCTACAGGGGTGCGAAAGTTGATAACTTTACTAGGCAGCAAATTGATTAAATATGTGGCTGTGAGGAAGGCTTCATCCCAATATTGGAGAGGCACAGAAGCATTTGCGAGAAGAGATAGCCCCACGTCATTAATATGTCGATGTTTTCTCTCGGCAGACCCGTTTTGCTAATGAGCGTGAGGACAAGAAACACGATTTGTAATGCCAACTTTCTGAAAGAAAGAATGAAGACGCTCATACTCACCACCCCAGTCGGATTGAAGAGCAAGAATTTTCTTGTTAAATTTTCTTTCTACATAGTTCTGGAAATTTTGAAAGACCTGAAATACATCAGACTTTTTCTTTAGCAAGTAAATCCAAGTATATTTGCTAAAATCATCTATAAAGCTCACATAATAGGAATGTCGCCCAACCGAGATGGGAGCAGGGCCCCACACGTCAGAGTGAATTAGATCAAGTGGAACATGAGATAAACTATCTGATTTAGAATATGGGAGCTGATGGCTTTTAGCCACTTGACACGAGTCACAAATGAGACCACAATCTGTTTCACTTGAACATGGGAGTTTATTATTTCTAAGAACACAATTAACAATGGGAAGAGCTGGATGCCCTAAACGATTATGCCATCGATAAGAGGATGGTTTATTGACAATAAAAGCTTGCTTGCGAAAACTATCTCCCGAAGATTGTGATTCTAAAGGGTAGAGCCCTCCCTTGCATCTACCTTGATGAAGGATTTTCTTCGACACTTGATCCTTGATAAGAAAAAAATCGGGATGAAATTCCATAAAGGCATTATTATCAGATGTTAACTTGTGAACAGATAGGAGATCCTTGCTAGCGCTAGGAACATGCAAGACATTCTTAAGATGTAATTTCCTATCTGGGGTATGTAAAGCTGTGTAACCAATATTACTGATTTTCATACCTGATCCGCTGGCAGTATGAACTTGGTCGCGCCCATTGTACTTATCTCGCACACTCAGCTTGTCAAGACTGCTCGTGATGTGATCTGAAGACCCGCTGTTGACGTACCAGTTTGTATCTTCACCATTGCCGGTTGTCGCAGCTACAGCAGTCCTGGTGTTTTGATGTTCAACTTCATCATAACGATACCAGCAGATGGAGGCCTCGTGTCCAGTCTTCTTACAGATCTGACACACAGGTTTGGCGTTGGCACCTTGCTTGGTAGCACCGCCGTGGTTGGATGGGCTGCGGTTCTAGTTCTGTCCTCCACGCCCTCGACCGCGGTTACCGCGACCGCGAGGACCTCCTCGTCCTCTTGATGCAGCGTTGACCGACGACTGATACTGCTGGTTGTTGCTGTAGGACTCCTGAAGCATCTCAAGACGAGCATCATATGACATCAACTGAGCAAATAGTTCACTCATGGTGATGGGGTCAGTACGAGAACCAACAGAAGTAACAACTGGATTATAATCTTGATCCAAACCGGTCAGGATGTCCTCGACCATCTCTTCATCTTCAATGGACTTTCCAGCAGCAGCAAGTTCGTCTCTGATCGTACTCATCTTGTTGAAGAACGTCGCCATCTTCATGTTACCCTTCTTTAGGGTAGAAAGCTGCATACGGAGATTGGTAGCTCGTGCCCTAGATGTGGCAGCGAACATAGTTTCAAGGGCCGTCCATACCTCAGTAGCCGACACCATATTCGCCACCGACACGAGAATATCGGAGGTGAGGGAGTTGAGAAGGTAGCCAAGGAGTTGCTGATCCTTGGCTAACCAGCTGTCGTACTCCAGGTTGCGGACCATCTCCTTCTTGTTGTCCTTCTCAAGTTCCACCATCTTGGGTGGCGCCGGTGTAGATCCATCAAGGTACCCCATAAGCTGGGCGCCCCTGACGGCCGGAAGGATCTGCGCCTTCTAGAGGATGTACTTGTCCCTGGTCAGTTCCTCGGAAACCGCCGGGCCAAGTACAAAGGGTGTTGCCGACGAAGAGGAGGACGCCATGGATGAATCACTACTACACAAACCACTATCACAAACGGGCTATCAGAGCCGGTTTTGAGAAAACCGTCTGTGATAGTGCATCACAGCCGGTTTTTAGTTAGGTGGGGCAAGCTGGCATCAGAACCGGCTGTGATACTCACTATCACAGCCGGTTTTTCTCACAAACCGGCTGTGATAGTCGGCCGGCACATCACAGCCGGTTTTTCTTACAAACCGGCTGTGATGCCCCCTTTCACAGCCGGTTTGTAATTCAAACCGGTTGTGATGTGCCTGTACAGTACAAAACCCTCTTTCCCTCCCCTCCCCTTCTTCTTAAACCCGACGCCCACTCCTCTCTCAACCCTTTTTCCTCTCCATTTTCACCAAATTGCTCTCTAAAGGTTGGGTTTTTTTGAAGAATCACTCCATCAACTTATTTTGAGGTGGGTAACTCGCAACCATTTCAATTTTGAGCATGTTTCATCCACTAGATTTTGAATTTTGGCATGAATTTGATGTAGGGGCTCTCTTGTTCCATTTTAGAGAGCATTTATTGGCAAATTGCAATGGGGAAAGTGTGATTTGTTTGAAGAATCACTCCATCAACTTATTTTGAGGTGGGTAACTAGCAACCATTTCAATTTTGAGCATGTTTCATCCACTAGATTTTGAATTTTGGCATGAATTTGATGGAGGGGCTTTTGTTCCATTTTAGAGGGGATTTGTTGTCAAATTTCAATGTAGAAAGGAAGAATCACTCCATAAACTTAATTTGAGGTGGGTAACTAGCAACCATTTTAAATTTGAGCATGTTTCATCCACTAGATTTTAAAATTTGGCATGAATTTGATGTAGGGGCTCTCTTGTTCCATTGTAGAGGGGATTTCTTGTCAAATTTCAATGTAGAAAGGAAGAATCACTCCATCAACTTAATTTGAGGTGGGTAACTAGCAACCATTTCAAATTTGAGCATGTTTCATCCACTAGATTTTGAAATTTGGCATGAATTTGATGTACGGGCTCTCTTGTTCCATTTTAGAGGGGATTTCTTGTCAAATTTCAATGTAGAAAGTGGGATTTCTTTGAAGAATCACTCCATCAACTTAATTTGAGGTGGGTAACTAGCAACCATTTCAAATTTGAGCATGTTTCATCCACTAGATTTTGAATTTTGGCATGAATTTGATAGAGGGGCTTTTGTTCCATTTTAGAGGGGATTTGTTGCCAACCTTCAATGTACAAAGTGGGATTTCTTTGAAGAATCACTCCATCAACTTAATTTGAGGTGGGTAACTAGCAACCATTTCAAATTTGAGCATGTTTCATCCACTAGATTTTGAATTTTGGCATGAATTTTAGATGGACAACGATCGAGGCTGGATGTACAGGCCAGCGGCCAAAAGAGATGTCATATATATCAACGGCGTTGATTCATTTGTGAAGGTTGCGAAGGCTTACATCAACATGAGTGATGGATATGTGTATTGTCCATGCTATGACTGCAAAACCAGAAACAGTTTCGTAACGTCGAGCAGATCCGGTATCATTTGTTGTCTAGGGGGTTCGTGCCAAACTACAAGATTTGGAATAAGCATGGTGAGGAAGGTGAGAATGAAACCACGCAGCAAACTACCCGAGAGAAGATTAGGGAAACAGTACACCATCAGGCCACACAGGCAGTGGAACTTGAAAATGAGCCAGAATCGGTCGAACAAACATATATGGAAAACATCGGTGAAACCTTCGCCGAGACATTAGCTGCGGATGATGTGGTTGATGGTCTTGACCAGATGATACGTGATGCGGAGCCAGAATGCTTGGATGCAAAGAATCTAAAAAAGCTCGAGCAGATGAGAAAGGATGCAAAGACTCCGTTGTACAGTGGTTGTAGCATGTCGAAACTTGAAGCTGACCTCTTGCTACTGGAGATGAAGGCAACAAATGGTGTGTCAGACACGGGCTTTGAAAATTTGCTGAATATTCTGGAGAAGATGCTTCCCAGCCCTAATGGGTTGCCGAAGAACACATACTAGGCAAAGCAAATGATATGTCCGATTGGGCTAGAAGTACAAAAAATACATGCATGCCCAAATGATGGCATCTTATATCGTGGTGACTATAAAGAATTAGATGCATGCCCAGTGTGTGAAGCTTCTAGGTACAAGTCTGTATCAGCTATACATATGACATGTGATCGAAATAAAAGACCACCCGCCAAAGTCGTCTGGTACTTTCCCGTGATTCCTCGATTGGAGCGTTTATTTGCAAACCCAAAGACAGCAAAGCTTATGCGTTGGCATGAAGAAGAGCATCTGAATGATGGAAAGCTTAGACATCCGGCTGACGGTTCACAGTGGAGGGCTATCAATTATCATTTCAAGAAGAAATTTGCCAGTGAAATAAGGAACGTAAGGTTCGGATTGAGTACTGATGGTATGAATCCTTTCAACATAGTTAGCAGCAAACATAGCACCTGGCCTGTCACTCTTTGCATATACAACCTTCCGCCTTGGCTTTGTATGAAGCGGACGTATATTATGATGCCTTTGCTGATCGAAGGGCCAAAGCAGCCATTAAATTAAATCGATGTGTACCTGGAGCCACTGGTGGATGATCTTGTGACTTTGTGGGATCATGGTGTCAATGTTTGGGATGAGTACAAGAGAGAACACTTCAAGTTGAAAGCATTGTTATTCGTAACAATCACGGACCTCCCCGGCCTTGGTACTGTATCTGGCCAGGCTACAAAGGGCTATAATGGTTGTGTGGTTTGCGTCGACGAGACCGACGCTAGATGGTTAAATAATAGCAAGAAGATGGTCTACATGGGCCATCGTAGGTTCCTTCGCAGAGATCACCCATATCGGCGGAACAAGAAATCATTTGATGGGACAACCGAGGAGCGCTCGGCTTCGAGTTATCGCGATGGACACGAGATCTTTAAAATAGTCAGCAAACTTGATGTGGTATTTGGAAAGGGAAAAGGAAGTGTACCCGCACCAGCAGGCGCTTTATGGAAAAAGAAGTCTATATTCTTTAGACTTCAATATTGGGAATTCCTTACTATTCGCCACGCACTCGATGGCATGCATCTAACTAAAAATGTGACTGAGAGCACCCTTGGAACATTAATGGCCATGAAAAAAAAGGGAAAGGACTCACAGGAAGTCCGTCAAGACCTACAAGAATGGGGTGTCAGGCCTGAACTACATCCTATCATACAGCCTGATGGGAAAAAGAAGCTTCCAGTTGCTTCATGGACAGTGACTAAAGAAGAGAAAAAGAAGATCTGTAAATTCTTTCATGAGTTGAAAGTGCCCACCGAATACTCGGCCAACATCAGGAGGCTGGTCAACATACAGGAGTCAAAATTCAACATGAGTTGCATGAAGGCCCACGACTGCCACGTTATCATGACACAACTTCTCCCTGTTGCGTTAAGGGGTGTGCTGCCACCGAAGGTGAGGGATCCCCTCATAAAGTTGTGCTCTTTCTTCAGTGCTATATCACACAAAGTCATAGATCCAACAACGCTAGACAAGCTTCAAGAAGACCTGATCCATACTATAAACAGGCTCGAGATGCATTTTCCACCGACATTTTTTGACATGTCAGAGCATCTGCTTATTCACCTTGTTGCTCAGATGAAATCAATTGGTCCAATGTTCCTGCATAACATGTTTCCTTTCGAGAGGTTAAACAGTGTGCTTAGGAAGTATGTTAGAAACAGATTCAGACCGGAGGCTAGCATGGCAAATGGTTGGGAGACTGAGGAGGCAATTGAGTTCTGCACATACTATTTGGATCTGCCAAGAGTCGGTGTGCCTTTATCACGCCACGAGGGAAGGCTGGTTGGGAGGGGGACGATCGGCCGTCATTCGAGCAGGATCGATGACCTTGATGCTTTCACGCAAGCACATTACACTGTTCTACAGCAAGCATCTGTAGTTTCGCCATATATTGAAATGCATATGCGAGAGCTACAGAACTAGAACAGAGCCGAACAACAAAAGTGGATCATGAAAAAACATAGAGAATGCTTTGGTGACTGGTTAAGATTGAAATTAACTGTTGGTACAACTGGTTCTTGTGAGCTAGATTTGTTGGTTATGGGACCATCAAGTACGTTGACAAAATTTCAAGGATATGACATAAATGCGTACTCATTCTACACAACAAAGCAAGATGAAAAAAGTGTCAACCAGAACAGTGGTGTTCGTATCGATGCTTATGACAACAATCAACACTTGCAGACATACTACGGGACCATTGAAGAGATCTGGGAGCTAGATTACGGGCCTAACTTAAAGATACCTCTTTTCTGGTGCAAGTGGGTGAATCAAGTGGCAGTCTTCGAGGACAAGTATGGTATGACTGTCGTCGATCTTAAGAAGACAGGCTACAGAGACGAACCATTCGTTTGGGCGAAAGATGTAGTGCAAGTCTTCTATGCAAAGGACCTCGCTAATGATGGAAAACACGTTGTTCTTCAAGGAAAAAGGAAGATCGTCGGTGTTGAAGACACAACCGAGGAAGAAGGGAACGACTTCAACGACATGCCTCCTCTCGGGCCTGATGTCGACCTACCTGTGTTTGAAGAGAAAGATGATGAGCCAGCTTACGTCCGACGTGATCATGACGAGGCCGTCATCGTTAGTTGAATAATGCATAGTTATGTAATAATTAGAGTTAATTGCACTACTTTTACCTTATTTTGGTATTTAAGAGTTAATTGCACTACTTATACTTTATTTATATATTTAGAGATAATTGCACTACTATTGTTTAAGTATTTAGAGTTAATTGCACTAATTTTCCATGCTTTTTTGTTTTAATTTTATTGTGTGCAAAATATTATAAAATATTTCTAATATTCATCACAACCGGTTTTTATTAAAAACCGGCTGTGAAAACACTCTTCACAGCCGGTTTTTATTAAAAACCGGCTGTGATGACAGTGTTCACAGCCGGTTTTTAATAAAAACCGTCTGTGAAGAGTGTTTTCACAGCCGGTTTTTAATAAAAACCGGCTGTGATGTGGCACACAGCCCGAGGCAAAACCGCCCAGTACTTATTGCTTGTGTCTGCTCGCAAGCTCACGCCCGAGCTCATTCTCTCGCTCTCTCGCTCTGCTAGCTCTTTGGCTCGCTCTCTCGCTCGTTTGCTCTGCTAGCTCTCTCGCTCGCTCTCTGCTGCCTGCTCGCGAGCACCACCATCACCCGGTCGACAAACAAAGCTTAGGTATATATATACATCTTCTCTCTTGCGTTTTTTTTTCATTTGTATTGTTGTACGTAGTTTTCTTTCGATACGAGTGCAAAGCTCAGGTATTTAAGTTGCTATATATCATATATAGAACTATAGCTAAATGTTTTCTTCCGTTAAATAGGAAAATATATAATGCCGAGACAGCGTGCAAGATCAAGTCGTGGTAGACTGTATCCGCCGCACCCAGCTATGTTTTCGGGAGGTCTCACTGCACCACCACCAAACCCTCCAGGACCGGTATTTGAAGGGTTCATTCCGATTGTGCCTGAAATCCGTAGGGATTTGGTAAGACTGGTATAATGTAATTTATTTATGATTAAATTATATGATTATTATGTTATCGTATTGATTCTTAACTAATTTTGAAATCAGGCGATTAATGCACTTGAATGGTTCAAAACTGTAGTAACTAACATAAGTGGCTCTTGTCCTATGGCGATAAGAGAGAGAAGTGGTATAAATCGTGGGAGATATACTGTTTCTCTTTCAATCCAAGCCAGTGCTTTGCGCGACCCAAATCCTAGTGAAAATGTTATTTTCCACGTGCATTCTGGACCCTACCATCAAGAATTTGTTGCCGCACGTGATGCTGTGAGAAAAGCCCTGGTACAAGTGGAAAGTCATACAAGACATTACTTTCCGGACTACAATTTCTTCAAGCTCAAAGCACTAGAGATGAATGAGAGAGACGTGACACAGATGCCTAAAAGGATTTCCCCTGCTTATGAATCGGAATACGTAAGTTAACTCTGATGCATATGTTATTTTTTCCTTAATTTTTTACTAAAATGTCAAATTTAACTCTTAATTTTATATGTTTAACGTATAGGATGACTTGTATAATGGATTCCTGCACACAGAGAATGGTCTGAGAGAAGTGTTGCATCACATCCTACCACAGTTGGGCTACTCATTCATACCGCCACATTCTTATCGAGTAAATGGTGGTTTTCAAGCATTCGTAACCTTGACTTCACCAGAAGTGCCTTCGATGACAACATATGGTGAGACATTGGATGCGAATTATAAGGCAAAGGATAGTGCATTAATATATGCACTAGATTATGTGGATCGTTATCTTAATATAAACATTATTGATGTAAACTATTCTACCTATCTCATGAGGGTTTGTGGCGTGCAGGGGTAGATAGACTACTGTATTATGGTGTTGTAAGGACTTAGTAATGCGTGTTGTGCTATCAGTGTGATATTGTAAGAAAACCGGTTGTGATATTGTGTTATGGTTTTGTAATAATTTAATAATGTGCGTGATTGTGTAAGACTTGAATTGTGTATGACGTAAGATTTGAATAAAGTGTATGATGTAAGATTTGAAATTAGAGATTCAAATTTTTGCACTACATCAAAACTAGCGACCGTTACTAAAGCAATAGACGTGTCTCGTTATTCCAATGTGTATTTCGCACATACTCAAACATTATTGAAATTGTTCATACAGTATACATATTTTTAATATGTGATATACACTAAGTTTAGCCTAGTGCAGGAGTCTCAAATTTTTTCGAGACTTATTCTATTTTCTATGAATTAAATGATTTTTCGGCTGTTAAAATGGAAAAATATATCACAAACGGTTTTTGTTTAAAACCGGTTGTGATGCTCACCATCACAACCGGTTTAAACACAAAACCGTTTGTGATGCCTAAACATATAAGCCCGCGCGCGCGCCCGCCGTTAAGTTCCAATTTTTCAGTCGCGCTCTGCTCGCCGTCGCCGCTCGCCGCGTCCACGCTGCCCCTCGACGCCGCCGCCCCCTGGACGCTCCCCTCGCCGCCCCCCTCGACGCCGCCGGCCCCTCGCCGCCCCCCCTCGACGCTGCCCTCCCCTCTACGCCGCCGGCCCCCTCGCCGCCGCCCCCCTCGACGCCGCCGGCACCCTCGACGCCCCCCCTCGCCGCCGCCCCCCCTCGACTCCGCCGGCCCCCTCGACGCTCCCCTCTCCGCCGCCCCCCTCGACGCCGCCGCCCCCCCTCGACGCCGCCGGCCCCCTCGACGCCCCCCTCGCCGCCGCCCCCTCGATGCCGCCGGCCCCCTCGACGCCCCCCTCGCCGCCGCCCCCCTCGACGCCGTCGGCCCCCTCGACGCTCCCCTCGCCGCCGCCCCCCCTCGATGCCGCCGGCCCCCTCGCCGCCGCCCCCCTCGACGCCGCCGGCCCCCTCGATGCCCCCCTCGCCGCCCTCGACGCGCCCACGAGGTATTTTCCAAAGTTGTGTTGCTTAAACTCTAATTTGTTTCAGATTAAGGCTAGCGGCTCACATCTGATCTGGAAAATGCATGTTTTATTCAAGGAATTGATATCATCCAAGTGTCCTGGCTTGTTTGAGCTAAACTATTTTTTGAATTGGCCCTTTGTATACAACTATAAAGGCATAAAGCTGAACCACATAAATTTGTTGCTCTATATTTGCTAGAATACAAATTCACATTGCACCATTTGAATATCAGTTCAAATGAACTAGTTCAACCACATGTTACACCTGCTGCACGTATGAGATATAATGTATGGTTCAAATCTAAAGTGTCCACTCCAAAGATTCTATCTACGTAATCTACTTAAGTATGAATACACTATCTCAAGCCTCGTACGTAGATTATCATGAAGTAGCTCTGGCAGCTTGAACATTTCAGGCACTTGAAGCACCTTCTCTTTGTGCATCACCTGAAGAGGCCTCTCCCAGTGCTGCATAAACGTAAAAATTTCGATAATGCGAGCTGAATGACCAATCAAATTTACTCTAAATTAACTTTTCTTTCTCACAAAACACAAGCACCAAGTAGTGTGACCAAACAGCATAACTTATATCCACAGCTCAACCAATTTTAAAAAACGGTCACTGTGAGAAGACAGTCTCAAACTTCTGAAAGAAAAAATTCTCTTTCTTTTACACGGATAACATCCTCCACATTTCCACATTGCTAACATTTATGCTCGATGGGATATTTTGGAACTTGTTAAGGACTTAGGTTAAATTGAAGAGGCTACACTTGTTCAATTTTTTTGGGTTTTGCTACAAATCTTGAAACGGTTCATAGGAAAGCCATTAATATATACCTAGCATGTAGGGGATAGTTTATAAATCAGAATCTTAGTTTTTATTCACTTTATGTAAGGAAAATGCGTCATTTTACACGGTTGAGATCCCGTTTTGGGAAACAAGACGCGAATGAAGCGGAGAATGCTGGTGCTCACCAGGATGGCGGAGATGATGGTGCTAACCACGAAGGAAGCCCTTCCGCGTACCTCAACCTAGACTTTGATGCTGAGGAGGTAGTTCGTTTGCACACACCTTTGCTATAATTAGTTTGGTGACAAATTGATCTCATTAGTTTTGATCTCTGCACGTAGGAGCATGTTGGAAACAGGTCAGAGGTGACCAAAACATCAGAAAAAACCTAAGGGCAAGCGAGGCCGAAGCAAGATGCCTCAAGGGCGAACTGTAATAAACGCGGTCGATGCATCCGGAGAGCCAGTAGTAGATCCTATTGCGGTCCAGGGGCCTTACAAAACGGCCATCGGAAATATAGTGAGGGACAATGTTCCGATAAAATATCAGAGCTGGAACGGAAAAGGAGAATCCGAACCTCACAGTGCCGGACCAGATTCAAGGAGTTATGTTGGGAGAAGTTGTTGGAGAGCTTTATCTTCCCAAGTGACTCGGCGCGGGAAATAGCGAAGAAAAAGGTCTTGAAGACAATGGGTGAGAGATTTAAGCAATTTAGGTGTATACTATATAAGCATGTCAAGGCGGGAACCGAGCCAGACTGGGATCAATACCCAAGTCAAAGGGCTTACTGGGCTGACTTTCTTGCATACAAGAGTAGCACTAAGGCCAAAGAAATGAGTCAGCGGAACACTGAAAATGCACTGAGTAACCCCCTCCCTCATAACTTGGGAACTCGTGGGATCGTGCGCAAGTTACCGCAATGGGACGCAGAAGAGATGGAAAGAAGAATGGTGTCGTGCCCGAGACCGTAGGATGGGAGATGCATTCTTTGATATTTGCTCTCTCCCATGGGAGTAGTCACGGTCCTGATGGAAAGCTTGTGAGCAAGTTGAACGTGCCAAACATCTGGTGAAACGGATCCAAGAAGTACGTGAGGAGGTTGCCTCAGGTGCTTTTGTTCCAGATAGGGAGAATGACGTGCTGAGCCGAGCCTTAGGAACCAAAGAGCATCCTGGCCGCGTACGAGGAATGGGGCTAGTTCCGTGGCAGCTTGGCTTCGCTGAATATTCTGACTCGTACAGAAGTCGATCAAGGTCGAAAGCACAGCAAGAAGCAGTAGTTGAAGATCTTATGCAGAAAGTTCGTGATGAAATGGATGCTTCTCAAGCAAAGTTGCGTGAGACGATTCGCGAGGAGATTCGTGGAGAGTTGCTTGAGTAAAGCCATAGCCAGCGTCCTCTTGTTGCAGCTCAAGATGGCTGCGACATTCTCACTAGCCCAATTGTGCTGCCTCGAAGCAGTTGCGGGAGTAATGCGCATTCCCCCGTAGAAGACCCCAATAACAGATTCCCGGTGGATGATATCACTGAACCAAAGGCTTGTAAGTTATATGTGATGTCGGGGTTTATCAAGACCAAGGTGGCCATAGGTCTAGCTCAGCCTACCCGAGAGAAAGAGGTTTTGCATTGTCGAGAACTGCCGACCGGTTTTGCAAGAGTGACACATGACGCACTTGTGAAGAAGAAATACAGCGTAGTTGAGTTGGAAATTGCAGGGCAGGATGACAAGGTTAAGCTCAAGGATAACCTTGGATGCTTTGTGGCGTGGCGGAAGCGCTACATATCCTTTACTGATTCGGATTCGGAAGGGTCGTCAGACGAGAACACTTTTCCACCGGAGAGGGTACCAAGTCAGCCTAGCCCTCAAATAGATCAGAGTCCGCCTCGAAATGAACCAAGTCCACCTCCAAGGAAAGAAACCCCCCAAGGGAACCAACTCCTCCTCGCAGGCCGGCTACGAGGTCCTTGCTAAGTGCATTCACTGAAAGTCCGGTGAGGACCAGATCATCGCAGAAGCGGCGAGCATGCAACTCAAGCCCGCCTCCGCTAAAAGAGAAGAAAAAAGCGGTGAGTGGAAGCATAACATCCCTCCTCCCTGATAAGGACGAGCCGACGGTAGGCAGACAGGCGGTTGAGCACTTTCAAAGTTGTGCTTGGTTAAGCAAACGGGGAATAACAAACCGCCAAAGCAGACTTTGAGCGAATCACTGCTAAGAAGTCAATGTTGGAATTTAGCAAGCTGAAGCCCCAAGATAACCTTGATCAGGAGAATCAATTAAAGCTCAATTTGCAAGGAAGGTGGCATGACTGAGGAAGACTTGGACAATATAGCGAAGGAAGATGGTTACCTTGTCACTGCTCCAACAAAATTAGCTTGGACGTTTGAGCACAGGGAAAGACCTAGTTTGCCCAGAAGAATTGCCTGGCCTACCGATGAAGATGAGGAATTTGCATGATTGGTACAAACGTCAATCCGGCATTTACTTGGAGTGAGGTACCCAAAGGAATTCTTTGGCCAAATAATTGAAGGCAGTCCTCGTCACGACAGGTACCTCGAATACAAGTCTCTATTTGAGTTGTACCAGCAAGATGCTCTCGACGTCAACATCCTCTTCCTGTGGTGCTTGTAAGTATTCTCTTCTGATGTACATTCTGTTCACTTCTTTTGCTCACACAATGCATTTTAACAACTAGATCTTTTTTAGGATGGAGTCCCACTTGTTAAAAGAGGTCGGGGGATTAAAGACATAGCCTTTCTTGGACCCTGGTTGCAGTAAATGAAAGAATTTTGCTAATGTTGATACCATGCATTATTTGTACAATGCTTTTTGCCTTCTTAAAATGAAGGAAGCATACTTCTACCGTACAACTTCCTGTAAGTGTGTTCCTAGTTACATTTCATCTCTCCTTTATCTAACCGTTGTTAGTTTACGCGGCAAAAATGATCATGTTTCACCCTTTGGTTTACAGCGGCCATTATGTTCTCTTGGATATTTGCATTCTTCAAAGTTCCATCAAGGTTTATGACTCAAAAGATAGGCCTCTTCATATGATCGATCCACTCATTCAAGTACTAAACAAGTAAGTATAGACAAATCACTCTTTTGGATCAAAATTTGATTGCATCTGCCTGATCACATTCACTCCGAAAATGTCCTGTAGGGCTTTCAAAATGTATTGCCAAGAAAAGGAAAACAAAGGGTTGAATAGACCTTCGTCACAGATAATTCACTGTATCATCTACAAAGTGGATTAAAAAGCAGCCGATGGGAACAATCACTGGCGGTACTATGTCATGCACTACATCCACTGCTACACTAGTGACGACTTTAGCGCTCTAGAGAGACAGGTTTGTGGGGGTTACCGCTTTATGTGAACCTAACTAGGGTTCGTATCGTCTTTTACTTTCTCAATAGTTTTTAGCCATATATGTTAATGCATTTTTGATTCACTAACTCATGTTCTTACCTTCACTATCATGTGCTTGCTTCGCTCTCACTCATGTTGCAGGAACCGAGGTTGGTGCGTCCGCGATGATTGCGACCGAGATAATTGACACTTTCAGAACAGCTTGCCGGGTTCATTCTCGACATGTTATAGCCGAAGATGGAGAATACACATTATGAAGCCGTGAGACTAGATGGAACTTGTAATATATTTGACATGCACTCGTAGCGTAGCGGACTTGATATGCTGCTATTGAACTTGATGTGTATTGCACTTAATGTAATAACGTCTAGATGGTTTCGTTGAAATGTTATATTGGATGCATCGTGCTTTAATGTGGTTCTGAATATGTGATTGATATTTAGTGAATTTTGATATATATGCGAAATGTATTGCTATATGAAAAAATTAAAAAAAAGATCACAGCCGGTTTCTAGCTATGGCCGGCTGTGAGAGGGGGCCTATCACGCCGGCCAAGCTAGACACGGCTGTGATATCCCCCATCACAGCCGGTTCTAGAAAAAAACCGTTGTGATCACCCCACTATCACAGCCGGTTCTAGACAAAACCGGCTGTGATATCCCCCATCACAGCCGGTTTTTGAAACCGGCTGTGATAGTGGGGACTATCATAGCCGCTTTATCTCATCCGCCCAAACCGGCCCCAACCGGCTGTGATGGCCTGTTCTGTAGTAGTGATTGGCATTTAAATATCAAAAAAATTATGAAAAAGGACAAATGAAAAGGGAGAGAAATGATTTTAATAGAGGTGATTACAGTTTGACATAAGTAGGTTTTAGACTACAGAGCTTTTTTTTAGATAATGACTAATAATTAACGTTATCCCAGCATACATCAAGATGTACTATGGACGATAATTATTACAAATGTTTAAGCACATGACAGAGCATAAATCCTACCCTGCGCTCACATCACCACAAATAGTAAGGTAGAAATATTAATGAGTGATTGCATTTCATAACTATTAATGTCATAACTTGCAAAGGTTTGATTTATGAAATAAAGTTTCATAGGAAACCTTTGAAGAGAAGCTTCCGTGATATGTCTTGAAAGATACATATACTTTCTCGAATCAGGTCAACGTAAGATATTTTCCACTTTGTTAAGTTACCCTATTTTGTTAAAACTAAGTTATCTACATTTTTTTTCTAAAAACTCAAAAATCAGTAAGAATATTTCACAATATAAATCTACAAATCTGTTATGTAAGTAACTACTTGTGTCATTATTGATTCTTGTTGGAGAATACTTCATTGACCAACCATACTTACCGTTACCGTTAGAGGGGGTTTGAATACTAGTTTGAGTGAAAAAGGTAGAATATCCAATATTCTTATACATATAAAACAAATATGCAAATCTGACAGTAATGTGAGAAAATGCCATATATTCCGTCCGTCCCCAAAAGAAGTACATTTTGAGATTTTTCAGATAGATTAAAAATAGATAAAAAGGACACGTGTGCCGTTAGTTAGTAGAGTTTGTTTATAGAAGATGGAAGGAATATGTGTTCATTTAATTAGACATGCACGAGATTAATACGCCAGATCATTACACGAGATTGAAATTCTAGAAATCATTCTTTTGGATACAAAATTTGAAATCATCATTATTTTTGGGATTTAAGAGTATGTGCTATAGTAAATTCTTTTATAAAATCTTTATAAAAGGTTAATTATTTTGAAAATACTAAATGCTTCCACATAATTTCAACATTTAAAAAGGGAAGTCTTATTTTCACCCTTCAATTATAACAAAAGTTTGTTTTTCAATTCACACTACAGTGGAAAACAAAGATCATCCCATTGTTAAAACCGAGAAAATTTGGCCCTTTCGATTTCAAGGGTGGTTTTGCATTTTTTTGTTCAAAAATATAAATAATTGATTTTGAAATAGAAAAATACGAAGTTAGTACCATAATTTTTTAAAAATGCAGGTTGTTTGCTCGTACTATATTTGAAGTTATTTACATCTTATTTGTTGCTATTCCTAGTGTTTTATTGTGTAATCAAACACAAGGAACATGAACAAATAAGATTCAAATAATGCCAAATAGAGCACCTAGATATATTACATTTTTGGAAATTTTTTGCTACCAATTTAATATTTTCTATTTTAAATGATTAGTTCTGATTTTATTGAACAGAATCCTTTTTTTAAAAAAATCCAAATTAGTTTGAATTAGTATATGCTTTAGAGTTCTTTTGGACAAATGAAGATTAGAACTCTCTAATTGGCACATAAGATGCCACATGTTTGACCTGCCTTCACCTTGAAGAAGCCTATAACTTAAGTCAAGGATAACCATGATTTTATTACAGCATTTGAGGTTATTTAAGTTTGAGTTCCTAACCATCTATATTTATATGTGGTTTTTAGGTATTTAAAGATGCTGCAACTTCCGAATTACATCCTAGTATGCTAGACCAAGCCAGACTTATCCTAAGGAAATGTGACGGACTTCCTCTTGCAATTTCGACTATTGGTTCCTATCTGTCAAATAAGCCTAAAAGTGCAATGGAATGGAGGAAGCTGAACGATGGCTTAAGTGCCGAGTTGGAGATCAATCCTGAGCTCAAGATGATAAGGCAGTCCTTATGCGGAGCTATGATGGTTTACCATATCATCTAAAGGCCAGTTTCTTGTACTTGTCCATTTTTCCAGAGGACCATATAATCAGCCGTAGAAGTCTGGTAAGGAGGTGGATTGCAGAGGGTTACTCAAGAGAGATGCAGCACATGACAGCAGAGCAAGTTGGGGATAAGCACTTCGATGAGCTTCTTGATCGGAGCATGGTCCTACCCTCAGAAGGTAGGATTCCTGGAAAGATTGATTCTTGTCAGCTCCATGACCTCATTCGTGAAATCTGCATTACAAAAGCAAGGGAAGAAAATCTTGTTTTTACACTAGAGGAAGGGTGCAACCTGGGTGGTATACAGGGGGCTATACGACACCTGTCGATAAGCAGCAATTGGAAGAGAGACAAGGATGTGATGCAGAGGATGCTGGACCTTCACATGTGAGATCATTGACCGTGTTTGGAGAATGGAGATCATTTTTCCTTTCCAGAAAGATGAGATTCCTCCGAGTGTTGGATTTGGAGCACACAACTGGACTAAAAGACCATCACCTCGATCAAATTGGGGAGCTCCTTCACCTTAGGTATCTGTCATTGCGAGGATGTGAGGGTATTCTCGAGTTACCAAATTCTTTGGCAAATTTGAGGCAGCTGCAGACACTAGATGTTAGAGGTACGAGTATATTGGCACTGCCAACCACTGTCACCAAGCTTCAAAAGCTACAGTACCTTCATACATCTGGTTTGTCATCAAGACAAGAAGGCACCATACAAGATGGCATACTGGACGTGTACAGAAATCTCACCAGGGTTCAGATCGCTTCACTAGCTATACGGTATTGTTGTGCTGACCAGCGGAACATACATTACTAGTGCCGTATCCGTAAGCCTTGTCTTTGGAGGGCCCTCCATTTGGTGGTTATGCTCCATCTTATTTGGACACCCCAGAAGCTAGAGGCTCATTTGGGAAGGAGCGGACCGCATCTTCTAGAGGATGGTGTGAACAGGCATGATTTATGCAACCTATACCGCCGTACAAGGTACCACGAGTTTATAATGTTTCCAGGAGGTGTTACTGTCCCTAGGGGTATCTCCAAACTGAAGGCCCTGCACACACTGCGTGTTGTCAATGTTACATGTGGAAAAACTACGTTTGAAGAGCTCAGAGGGCTTACTCATCTGCGTAAGCTCCACTACGGGAAACCAAGTAGTCGCCGAGTGTTAAATCTTTGCCGAGTGTCAAATTGCGGGCACTCGGCAAACAAGCCCTTTGCCGAGTGCCCGCTCCGACGCTCGGCAAAGACACGACACTCGGCAAACAACTCCTTCGCCGAGTGTCTGCAAGGCGACACTCGGCAAACAAGCCCTTCGCCGAGTGTCGCCCTGTGGCGCTCGGCGAAGGGCATCGTGAACGGGGGTGTTGACGGCGGTCGCCCTTCGCCGAGTGTCACATCCAGACACTCGGCGAAGTAGATCTCTTCGCCGAGTGTTACTAGCAGACACTCGGCGAACAAACAGCGGTTGCACGGCGCGGGGACGGTGGGGGACGGCGGGATGACGGTGCTGGCCCTTTGCCGAGTGTCTGGTTGTAACACTCGGCGAAGTTTTTAAAAAAAAGATTTCAGTCACATCTTTGCCGAGTGTGATCACATGCACTCGGCAAACATAAAAAAAACCACCCAACCGCTCCCAAACTTTTTCTTCTCTCCATACACGTCTCTTAGTACTTCACACTGAAAGCTGGTAAATTTTTTACTCTTTAGCTATTTTTAAATACTTTATTTGATTTCTAGGATTTTTTTCAAAATAAGTCGTATTTGAACTGCAAGGGACTTAAATAATGAAATAATTGAGTTGAAAATATTAATCATGCTACTTACTCCATTGTTAGTCCTTATCCATGAAAGTTAGTGAAATTTTAAACATTTTATTGCCGATACATGACTATTAACTGTGACCGTGTTGTTTAAAAATTAATAAAATGCAAACAATGTTTGAAAAATATGAGAATTGTCTGATATTATGTTACATCCGTGTAAGGTTGTGGTAAAAAGCAGAGAAGGTTTCGAACAATTTTCATGTATGACCCTTACAAACCGGAGAATGTCCGAATAAGATTCGTAGTGTTGAGAAGGATTCAATTACATTTGTAACCAAATTGAAAGTTGGAATAGAATTTAGATTCAAATTTTTTTGTATAGGCAATATACAACATGGTTTAGTTAATCTTAAATTTTTGTAATTTTTAGAAACAGTTTGATATTTTTTATCTATTAATTGCAATTTAAAAACCGGTGGTGCGGCAAAATAACGAATGAGGTTTGCCGAGTGTCATAGGCGACACTCGGCAAAGCATAGGGTCTTTGCCGAGTGCCGGATCGGCGACACTCGGCAAAGCATAGGGTCTTTGCCGAGTGCCGGATCGGCGACACTCGGCAAAGGAGGGGCGTTTGCCGAGTGCTAGATCGCGGGCACTCGGCAAACAAGGGGTTATACCTCCCCGCCGCGCTCAGACAGAAACACACTCACTCATCACTCACTCGTCTTCTTCACCGCCGCCGACGCGCCCGCGACACGCCGCCGCCGCCGCCGCGCCGACGCGCCCGCGCCGCGGCACGCCGCCGCCGACGCGCCCGCCGACGACGCGCCGCGCGCGGCACGGCACCGCCGACGCGCCGCGTCACGCCGCCGCTGCCCCGGCCGCCGCACGCGGCCGTCCCCGGCCCGCCGCCGCCGCCCCCGGCTGCACGGCCCGTGCAGCGGGCCGCCGCGCCGAGCAGAGGCCGGCCGCCGCTGCCCCCGGCGGCACGGCCCCGTGCAGAGGGCCGCCGCCGCCGCTGCCCGCCCCCGGCCGTGCCGCCGCTGCGCCCGGCCCGTGCCGTCCCCGGCCGCCTCCTCTCCCGTGCGAGGTGAGCTTTCCCCTCCCTTCCCTTCCCTGTCCTTACTGTAATATTAGATTGGAGATGCATGATTAATTTTCATTTAGATGAATTTGTTGTTTAGTTCAATAGTTAATTTAAATTGAGACGAATTTCTTGTCTAGTTGCATAGTTAATTTAAATTGAGATGAATTTCTTGTTTAGTTCCAAAGTTAATTTAAATTGAGATGAATTGTGGTGTGTATGTTGTGTTGGCCATCGTGCCGATGTGATGTTGTCGGCTATCGAGCTGTTTTTATTGCAGGTTTTGGAAACCTCCTCGTGCAGGGAGATGCTGCCAAAATTTTTACATATTTACCTGTTTGCCTTTTTTTTACAGGAGCGGCTTCCTCGACCTGCTACACCGCTGACCTCGTCGTCTTCGTCGACCCGCTCGACTGCCGCGACTCCGCTAGCCCCGTGTACGGCTTCGTCGACCCGTTGCGCCGAGGGCCGTGTACGCCTGCGACGACCCTTCTAGGCCTTCCTCAGCTCGGCTTCGTCGTCTTTGTACTTGGTGAGCGCATTTTTCCTATCCATTCGTGTTTGTAGGTCACGTAACCTAGTTAGGCGTCTCCCGTTCGAAAGAGATACAGTTTAAAATATGCAGATATTTGCATATGTATGAACCGTATCTCTTTTGAATTGTCCACGTTTTTGGACAGCCGAAGGATGTGTAGATGAGCTTAGTTTTCATGTTCTGCTTTATCTGAGACAGAGCTTCGGCATCACCTCCCGTTGTTCTCGATACACAATATCTTGATAGGACGTGTATTTGGAGAACAGCGGCGAGGGCTGCCGAAATTCTGTCTTGGATAGGAGTAGAGCATTTCCATTCTTTTGAATCCATTGATTACTCATCGTAATCAATGGATTATCTCCCGATAACCTCAATATCTCTTTTATCCTTCATTTCCATCTCTATAGGAATTGATTGATGTGTTGTTATACTGAATGTTGTTTTCCTTATTCTATTAATCATTAGGTCGATGGCGTGACCAGGCCCAATCAAGATGGTGAAGCTCTAGAAGGCCAAAAGCCCAAGCCTGGTCAACATCGAGTACGTACGCATTAGCGGACGTCCAAGTACCGTTCAGGAAGGCAAGTCCTGGCAACCAACTCCTTGGTCATGCCAGTCCCAGTTCCTGCATAATAAAATCAACCAAGTTAATAACATGGAATGCATACTTTGCTAAAACATAAGGAGAACCCTCTGTATTCCACCTCCCCCTTGATTTAGAGCCGGTTCTAGCCAAAATCCTATTAATAACCCCGGTCACGACCTGTCGCTGACCGAGCGTTATGTAGAAGTAGATTTCTTAGGAATTCTATACTTTTAAGACTTGTGAGGAAAGAGCTTCCAGGAGATGAGAAAGAATGTTGGATTAAGTATAAAATGAACCAACTAATAATAGAACCCCTAAGGACGGACTTGCGAGTAAGGGAGGCAGCCTCGGAAGAAGATCCTGTCTCAAAGGCTTGCTCTGGTCGCATAAGGACCGGTTCACGGGAGAGTCTTTCTAATGCCAGTACCGCCATACGGGCCAAAAAGGACATAGCCTTCGGGAATGACCTGTAATGTGAGGCCTTGACCCACACCCCGCTAGCAGCTCCTAGTAAATCCATCCCAAGGAGCCGCATGATTGGTGCAGAGTGTCGACCGGCGAACTGAGTAGCGCTCGGTGCCGAGTCGGGCACGCACCAAGTCGGGATACAGATGTACTGGAGACAGCCCCAGACAGAGGGCTTGGACTGGGCGGCACGGGTTGACTAGAGTACAGGGTAGGGAGACCCTGAGGGCCGAGGGCCCTAATATATGAGCTCATTGACCCGGGTCGATATCCCGAGGCAGATAATGATTAGTAGCCCCTGTTTAGCCCCTAGTACTATCTGTGGCTGGACCTAGGAAAGGCTGTCTGGAGACAGACGCCGGCAGGTACGGTTCTCGTAGGTCGGTACCGCCAAAGTACACGGTATGGGCTGACCGACCGTATGGCATAGGGTACAACCTCTGCAGAGTAACCAATTTGTCGATAGCCGTGGCTCTCGGTTATGAGCCCATTTAGTCAAAGCCCCCATTGATTAGCATACACATGTAGAAATAAAGTATGAAATGACGAGACGGGCAGAGGCCCAGATGAGTGAGGCATAAGCCTGCCCAGAAGGATCCTGACGGTCTTTGGGAGAGAACTAAAATATGGGGACTGGCAGGGATGAGAATGCCCCTCCAGGACCAAACAACATAATACCTCTCCTTTCCCACCCTTGTTTACAAATGTATAACTTTACCTTGAATTTATATTTCCACCAAAGGATAACCTCACTCCCCTCCATACATTATAATTTTACATAGGATTTGCTGAGTACCAATCATAGATGTACTCAGCCTTGCTTTCAAATGATTACAGGTACATGGACAAGTAGGGCATCCCGGCCCATCCCCTCCTTGAATGGGTCATAATGCCACTCTCCGCTAAGGCGAAGGTAGTTATTCTTTACTTACTGCGCGTTTATTGCTTCCAATACTAACCCTGTGTAAAACCTGTATCAGCGTACTGATCCAGGGACTGATACAGGTGATTAAAGGACATCCAAAGGATGGTCGCCACAGAGCTGGTCCCCGCTGAAGGAGAAGGCCAAGCTGAAGGCGAGGTGAACGCCGTCCAGGTCGAGCAAGACCCGAACGTTGCTGCCGAAGACTTCCAAGCTAACACTGCGCCCGAAGGCAAGCCCCGGAGCATGACCTAAGTTTTGAATACATGCAACTATGTTTGTTAAGTTTGTTTGTTCATTTACGTTCAGGAGTTGAATTGAAACCCTAGTTGCATGATCCTAGGCACCTATGCTATGCAATACTAGTATGATAGGTCGACAGCTGCGCCGCTATAAGGACCCGTTAAAAGTCGAGTGATTTCCTGTCACTCGCGAGATATAGGAATCAACTGCTTACTTATGTTGGAATCATAAGGAGGACGGGCAGGGATTTTTGTCAGGTAGACACCCCGTCCGTGTATGCTAATGTTGGTTAAGGCCGAATGGTGTGGTACCGACGGTTAAGTTTTTGAAAGTACCAAGCGCTTATCGATTCTATAGGGTCGATAAGTTTAGTACCTACATGACTTTAGGGTGCGGACTTTTTCCTGCTCCTTCCGGGAACGTTTTTCCCCATGCCTCGAACATGTGGGTACGAGGGGCGTAAGTGTTGGTTCGGCCAGCCTTAGACCTCGTATGCCAGGGGGAGTTTGGTCCTGGACGCGACTGGGGGATTGATGGGAACCATCTGGTAGCGCTAGCCTTTGGCTGAGTGCGATGATCCGAGTGTTTGGGTCCCCCTTGCAAGGTTAAAATCGGTTCGAACTGTCTGTTTCTCGCAGCTAATGAGACTGCTTGACCCCGCTGCTACATTGAGTAAGAAGTGGAACATGATGTTGGAAAGAAACTTGATGCTTGCTTAATTGCTTGCTCCACTTGCTTGATTAGTACAGGTTGCTTACCTAGAATGGTTAACTTAACTAGAACTTGATGCTAAAATATTGAAAGTAAGGATCCACTATTAGTCGCTATTTGGCAAAACAAACCCACCAGCCAAAAACCTTGCATGTCTAGAATTTGGTGATGTAGCTGTCACCCGACGGTTAAGTCTTGCTGAGTATTAGTATACTCAGCCTTGCTTGTTGAAATGTTTTCAGGTAGTGCTCTTGAGGAGATGGTTGCAGGTCTCACCTGGCCAACCACCCTTCCTCCTGGTTGGACTGTCATGTGGGACGAGGATGCTTCTGAGTGATGTCACGACGGCTTGACGTGACGTCATTCCATTCGAATAAATTTAGTTGTTTTCCACTGCTTTCAAAACTCTGAGTAACAGTTACTTTATGCATTGAGCTTGGTTTGTAATAAATTACCTCAAGTGGGACCTATTTAATACTTGTGGATTGTTGTAATCTCTGGGATCCACCTTCGAGTGGGTATTTGTATGACTTGTTTCGATCGAGGTAACTGTTCGTGGTTGCATCGGGCTTGACCCGACAGACTGTCAGATTACTCCGATTTAATTGCGTGATGACCAATGGAAGGTTAACGCACTTAAGCCGGATTAATTTGAGCGGTTCTGCCACAACACAGCTCACGATAATGTCCGTCAGATGCGGATCAATCCGGGTCTCCGCCCGTTCACCCGTAACGCGAAACGTCTCAGATTCTCTCGAACCCGTTTATCTGTCGTCGCCCCCCACGTTTATCTGCATGAAGAAAAAGATGAAGCCACGCCCACTCGGCTTCCTGGCCGTTCCCTGTCATTCCGCAGCCGCCTTCGTCGGTCCCAGCTCCACCAGCATAGCCCTCCTCTGCGCTCGCACCTGCCTCCCTGGACCCAAAAAGACCATGGCCACACTCGCCTCACGCGTCGCCCATCTCTATCTCGAGCGAGCAGCAGGCTGAGGTCCCTGGGACGTCGTAGTGCTGTGCCATTGGAAGTGAATAGAGTTTGCTCCCTGCAGAAATACGTCTCGCAGCACTCCTCGCAAGCTCCGCCAAAGATGGTGCAGAACCCTCAGGTGAGTTAACTCAATGATTAGAAGCTTTCTGAACAATCTAGACTGGTACTGCATCTAAATTTCAGGGGCTACTAGGTATAAAGTTGTGCCAATTTTATCGCTATCAGATTGCCTTTGTCATACTTCCAAGATTTGTTGAACTTTCATTAGGAAGTACTTATATACTTATGCATTAAGAGGTTGTCAATTGTTGAAATCAGGGGCGACGCCACGTTAAGCTAGCCCGGTGCCCATGCACCAGGGTAATTAAAAAATTTGCCACTAACTTGACTTATGTTTGCTATGGATTGCTATAAAATTATACAGATTTCTTGAGGAGTGCACCACGGTAATCTGAGCGCTAGCTTCGCCTCTGGTTGAAATGTATGATACTACAACTCTGAATTTTCTTACTGAATATGATCGAAATTGGACCACCGCAGATACATCAAACCATCTTTGCAATATAAAGGTATATTTATTGTACCTGTTAGAAAATTGTGTCAAACAATCAATTACTAAGGAGAAACATTTGTAACTCAATTTCCCATTAAGGGTACATGCTTGCACTTTAAATTTACTTTGAAAGCTTTATCTGTGGTACTTGCAAATTTTAGTTTTCGTTATCTAAGCACATGCTAAATTACTCACTTGTACTTTCGTACTAGAATATTTTCTTACCAGCTTTTTGAGTATATTATTAGTTAGGTTAAGAGCAAGTAAAGTTCTTACCATGAACTTCAATAAAGGGTAGATACTATAAATGCGTTTCTGAAATAACTCTTCTACTTTACACCCCTAAAATATATTCAAGCAAATGTTACATTGGAAGGCCATTTGTGTTGTGAGATTTTCCAGTCTGGTTTTGTAAAACTATCACATATGTTGATTACTATCTTAATTTGATATTTGATTTTTTTCAGTTGTTAAGTCATAGTTGTTTTGTACGAATATTTGAAGTGTGGATTTCAGTACTACTGCACAAGGGGTTACAATCAACACAAGTACATATATTTGTAGAGTGCAAACTATATGATACATTGATGCTGCAATACTAAACATCTTAAGCCTCCAAATATGTATTTTGAATTGAGTCATTTTGCTTGAGCACTTTAAAAAGCAATTCACATGAACGAAGTTCTTGCAACAACAATCTATATATAATTGAAATGGTTCAGTACTAAGAGAAAGGCACATTGTCAAAGGTTAAGTGTGGAAACACAATAGCATAACTGTGGTGCAATTTCTTTTTTTCAATTGAAACGGTTCAGTACTAAGAGAAAGGCACATTGTTCTTGCAGCAACGAAGTTATGCTGTGGTGCAATTTCTTTTTTTTAAATTATATATATATGGTGCAGGAGAGTCCAAAGCAAACAGAAAAAAAGAGCAAAGAATTATATAACAGAAGTTTTTTTTTCACCAAAAGTTTAACTAACAGGTGGTTAATGTGGAGCCACCAAAGCAGTAATTTAGTATCATATATGGGGAAAATGAAATTAAAGTTGTCTTCTTATACATGGTTCACAGAAATGTATGTAAAATAAGAAAGAGTGGACCACATATATTGCACTGAGCAATATATCTGTCGAGGCTAACAGAAATATAGTTGTGCATCTATGTTCACAGAAGACACCTTTTTCATTAAAAATGGGAGGAAATAATTAATGCATAAGCTGAATAATTGCATGTCACAATCAGAATGAAAAAAAAAGTAATCAGCAGCTATGCTGATGCGCTATAGCTTGAATGAGGGCCACCACCAGTCCACCATGTATATAAAGTGCAGTTTGTTCTGTAACTAAACTGCCGACCTGCTGATTGAAAAAACCTTATGCTCTATGGATCTGAATATCGAACACCAAGCTTTCACTAACTCTCCCATGTACGGGCTTAATTCAATCATTCAGAAACTCAGCCTAAGGGTACTTCAGTATCCTTTAACTATATTTGTCTTATCCACTTATATACAGAGCAGGGAAAAAGAACTTGGGCAAAAGCAATAGTATCTGCAAGGTAAACTGATAGATGCTACCTTTCTGCCATTGTAATCTATCACCTGTACCTTTTGCCCTTTACAATTCTCTAACCTGCAATATGGCAGTTGTGGAACATCACGATGGAACAAGCCTCTTTCACATTACTTGGAGCTGGCTTGGGAGTTGTAACCGAAGCCCATTTCCTTATTTCACTCGAAAAAATGAATACGTGCCTGCTCATTTTACTCTGTTTGGAGTATTCACAGTGCTCTCATAGAGAATAGTTGTATTTACTTTGTCATGCAAAGTTTCTGGTTGTATGCTTCTGAAGATTGCTTTTCTTCAATTTTTACCCTAGAGATGATGCCCAAACATTCGCTCATTAATGTCATGGAAGAAACATTAGTTACTTCCCAACAATAGCTATGGTAAGGTTGCTGTTTCCATATAAACATCACAAATTTGGATCATACTAAAACTGATAAATTTGATCATACATTCTTATACTCGCTATTGCTTATTTCGTTTGTGATGAACTTTATCTTTCATTCAAATTGTGAAAAGTTTTTCTACCTTGTGCAATTCAAAGCTTCAGTGTTTTTATGTTGCTTGGTTGTAGGGATTTCACCCTAATTAAATAGAACGTCCATTGTAGTGTTCAACCTTTCTTCAAATTGCATCATTATACCATTTGAGATCGACCAAATATATATGATAGTATCAAGGCATGAACACGAAAATCACTTCATCCATCTCTACCCTTCTGATCTCTGTGACGGGCCATTGAGCGCGCCAAAGACGCGCAATATTTCTAGTGTTAACTTAAAGATTAAACATAAGAAATAGAATTAAGTTGTCGTGACAAAGTACCTCATAATGTCAAAATGCTCACGGAAGACCTTTTCTTGGACAGAGCCTGAGGGAAAACAGAAGAAATCCTCACTGAGAATTCCCAGCCTCTTCCGTTTTAGTCTGCTTATGGTCGAGAATTGACAGTAACCAGCTTCTGGTGTATGTTGAGAAGCCATGGGAGTCGCCTCTGCATCTCAGTTATCATAGCCATTAGACAATAATTGCTTCCAACGTTCTAGCGATGGGGCGGCATCACTGATACTTAGTGGGCTAGGTGAAACAAACAGCAGTAAGACATGCTGACCTGCATCAATCTATCTATACCTATACTAATCACAGACTCTCTAGAAAATCCCACGTTAATCGGAGAAAAAGAAAAATATTTAACCGTTGATCTATGATGGGATTAAATCCATAACCGTTGAGATCGAAAGAGGCATCCCCCTAACTCACCGTTGAAAAAAAGAGTTCGTGCATACGAAACTATGGAATGAGTCGTATTCTGAAGAAACACCCACGTTTCGTTCCCTTATTATTTATAGGAAATAAAGCCCTAAGTAAAAAATAAGGTCAAATTCCCGCATCATATTCCAGCCCATCCCCATCTCGGCCAGACTCGCGATTAATTCATGACAACATATAGAAAGAGCAACGTGCACAAGTAGGCAGCTTCATGAGGCTACGTTTAGCCTTCCCCTTCAATCTTCGGCATCGGCATGCATGCAGATTTGCCAGTGGAGTTGATCTGTACACCGCTGTGCAGATTTGCCACAGTGTTGACGGTCAGATTGAACGCCGCAAAAGCTATTAACAAGCTTGCTGCCTCTGCTGTTGCATTGCGGTTGACGCCATAGCCGCCAACAAGATGAGGAGGAGCATAATCAAGAGATGAATCAGCATCGTAGTCTTTGCATCAATACACCATCAGGTCCATCTGTTTTTTATATTCTGCTTTAGTTCGGGGCTATGGTCATCAGGTCATGTACAAGCAGAATAGAAGATCGATAGCAATTCAGAGGTACGCAAAATATATTTTTAGCTCTTCCCCTTCTCCTATTAGTTTTTATTGAATATTTCCATGCAGCTGTTTCTCTTGCATTCAGTACCCAGAATCTCCACTGGAACAAAGAAGCCCCGCGTGAAGTTTGGAGATTCAGCAGCATTATTGGCACGGAGTAGCTGTATACAGGTATTCTTTGTGAATTGAATGTTATATATACGCGTGCAGAATTCATGAGTTCAAATACAGTTGTGTGAGATGTATATGCCATGCAATGGAAACTTTAATTTAGCAGCTAAATACTCCGAATGAAGTTACTATGTAAAAGTCTCAGCTGCCGGCTTGAGTTTTATCAGACAAATAATTATTGTTTTTTATGCGTAGCTGTGTTGAATAATATACATCACCCCTGCTTAATTAACGTTCGTTATCATAGACCTATAAAAAAATCAGTATCATAGACAGCAGTACACAATCATGGTCTTGACAAATAGTATGTGATTCTCTCAAAGCTTCCGAGGGAAATCAGGTTGGTCTTGACGAATAGTATTTTATTTTATTTCGCCGCACATTTGTTTACATGAAGTAATTCATCCACAGTAGAAAATTTGTTCCCATATATCATTGCAGTAATAATTGGTACACACAAAAAGATGTAAATAAAATATGATATGCACCTTCCGGTTATAAAAAATTTGAAATACCTTTTAGCCACCAATTTTCTTAGTGTACATCATTAAAGTTATTTTCGTATGGAAATGAGCATATTAAGACAAGGGAGCAGTACAAAATCTTCAAATGATGAAACAGTGACTGATAAATATTCCACAATTAAATTTAAGTTCTTTTGTGCAATTCGTTCCTAATCTAGGTGCGACATTGCAAATACATCATCCGTGTGCCTGTAAGCTTTGGAGTAGATATTAATTAATATTAATTATTTGCACTTTTTGTAAGGTATTTTTTGATTTAAAAGATTAATCGTTTATATAGTGTGGAAATCAACAGCATAGGAGAAAAACATATGTTCCTTGATGTTACACCATTCCAATTAGTACTATCTTCAACAATGGGTTTGTATTCCTATCATGATCTTAATAAAGAAATGTATTAAGAGAATCAAATTATGACATACAAGTTAGTAAACTAGCCCGTGCGAATGCACGGGTTGACGACTAGTACTGGTAAATCCATTGGGTGCCCATCTTCATAGTTGTGTGGGGAGACCACTGATGAGTATAGAGCACTCTGTGAACCTAGAGAAACATATTGTCAAATCTCAGTTTCGTCAGGAAAAAAAGGGTCAAATTTTCTCTTTGGTGCAATCTTTAACAGAAAATTATTACCTTGATGAATCCAAATTTCTTGTAAGCATATACTCCAGTATTTTGCTTTACGGCCCATTGTATCACAACAACTTGCATGCATGGAAGGTTTGACTTCAGCCTAACCTACTTCACTACCCAGGATGAATGACAGCAGGGGCTCCAGGTCTTGGCATTTGCAAAATTTGACGCATTAGCTTGTGTGAACCTACAGAGTCATAGTGCAGTAGAAAAAAGATTATTAAACTATCTCAAGGTCATGCCAGGAATCTTCAGTCTTTTTTTTTTATATATGAAACTGGATTATATTAAAGTTAATAAGGCGAGCACTACATAATCACCTTCCAAGAAGGCGTATATACAGCCATACAGGCATACCAAGTATGACCAAGCACCCAGTACAAATACACGTACACCTAAACAGGACATTCCACGAAACGAGAAAAATCCCAGTGGACTCGTGGTGTAGGAGAATGTCGTCCAGTCGACCGGTCGCAGTCACCAAGCTTTGTGCCAAAGGGACTCATGCCGGCGGCGTCAGGGTGGCGGGATCTCTGCAATGGAGGTAAGGGCGGGGACCATCTCACCAGCAATTTAATTCTACTTCGCCAGAAGATTTAAGATTTGAGTGCTAGAGAAGTGCAGACGACGGTGAAGATGGCGCCCATAGTGGAGAGCTCTTGGATCAATGAACGACGAAGGTGACAAGGGCGTGTTAGTTCAAATTAACAACACTTAGAACAACTTAGATACCAAGATCACTAGTCGAGTAGAGATCACACCTAGTACATCAATCTAATGCAGAAATAGAGAGGGCTCGGCTCTTATACCGGCGGTGGTGGCATCCATCTCATCGGTGTAGGTCGGTGTAGCGGTGATGAAGTCGATGGCGAGGGCGCTGTTGGGGTTGACGAAGCGCAACCGCTCCTTGAGACTCTTCTCGGGGTAGGGGTGGCCATCAAGACGCCAGCGGCATTGCCCCTGGCGTGGAGGCTGGCATTGCCCCTGGCGTGGAGCTCGAACTTCTGAGCCTTGCAGCGCCCTAACTGATTGGTGTGGTGGAATTAGGGTTGAGTAGAGTACCAGGGGGTTCTCCTCTCTTAGTATTTATTGCGTTGTAGGCCCAGGGGCCGAGCCCAAGTGTTTGGGCTTAGGTTTTGCCTCCATATCAAGGCAATCTCAGGCTCAATTGGATTTAGTCCGAGTCTAACGGGAGCGTGGGCGCTCCCCTCTTTCTCTCGGTCCTGTTGGTGACCGAGGTCAACCAAAAACGAGTCCAGCATTCTAAAAGTCAACAACTTATTTTTAACTTAAAACTAACGTTTATTCGGTCACTAACTTATACTTAACTTAATCTAAAGTCCATCCTCAATATATCAGTAAGTACCAGACCAATGTGTCGTCAGCGGCACCATGACACACTGGGACGGCATTACCCATAGCCTCACTGAAAAACTTTGTCAGAACTCTTACTCTTTTGGGGAATTTTAATGGCCCTAAACCTGGACCTGATCAAGGCTATCCACCAGTCCCATACCTAGGACATGTTTCTAAAAGAGGGATGGTGATAGACCTTTTGTGAGTGGATCTGCAATATTTGCCTTAGCGCTTGTATGCTCAATCTTAAGTGTCAGTCCCGGTTTCTTTCTTTCATAATACGATACTTAAGGTCAATGTGCTTGGAAGCAGCACTCAACTTATCGTTAGCGCAAAAGAATACTGCAGCCTAATTGTCGCAGTGCATAGTTATAGGTCTCGAGATACTGTCTACAACTCTTAATGCCGGAATGAAATTCTTAAGCCACACTGCATATCCCGTTGCATCAAAACATGACACAAACTCAGCTTGCATCCTTGATGCAGCAGTTACACCTTACTTACTACTTCTCCATGAGATTGCTCCCCCTACTAACGTGTAGACATATCCAGAAGTGGATTTTTTATCGTCTTTATCACCAGCAAAGTCAGCATGGGTGTAACACACAACCTGAAGGTTATCTAATCTCTTATATGTGAGCATATAGTCTTTAGTGCCTTGGCAATATCTTATTGCCTTCTTGACACGTACCAAGTGAGCCCAACCTGGGTTAGACTGATATCTACAAAATACTCCGGTTGCAAATGGCAAGTCTGCACACGTATAGACTTGCACATACATCAGGCTTCCGACAGCTGAAGCATCAGGAACTTTCTTCATTCTTTCTCTTTCAAACTCATTCTTAGGTCATTGATCTTCATTAAACTTATCGCCCTTTTGAATAGGAACATGTGAGGTGTTGCTCTTATCCATGTTATATCTCTTAAGCATTCTGTCAATATAAGCTTTCTAAAATAACCCTAGTACTCTTTGTGCTCTATCTCGGTAAATCTCAATGCCAAGCACATACGAGGCATCACCAAGATCCTTCATATCGAAGTTGGATGAAAGAAAGTTTTTAGTCTCATACAACATATTCTTATCGTTGCAAGCTAATAGTATGTCATCTACATACAGTACTAGAATTATAAGTTTTTCACCCTTAACTATGAAATAGATACAACTATCCACATCATTCTTCTTAAATCCGAATATCTTAATAACATCATCGAATTTAAGGTTCCATTATCTGGACCCTTGCTTAAGTCCATAAATGGATTTCTTTAATCTGCATCCCATATGTTCCTTACCTTTTATAGAAAAACCTTCCAGTTGTGCCATATAAATTGTTTCATCTAAATTTCTATTAAGAAACACAGTCTTAACATCCATCTGATGTAACTCCATATCAAAATGGGCTACTAGTGCTGTGACAATTCTAAAAGTATCTTTAGTAGACACAGGAGAGAAGGTTTTATTGTAATGAACCCCTTCTTTCTGTGTAAACCCTTTTGCTATGAGCCTAGCTTTGAATCGTTTGACCTGCCCTTTGGAATCACGTTTAGTTTTGTAGACCCACTTACAGCCTACTGGTTTGACTCCATCAGGAATTTCCACTAAATCCCATACCTGATTAGAACTCGTAGATCTTAACTCATCTTGCATGGCTTCAATCCATTTAGTGGAATTCTCACTTGACACTGCCTGTCTGAAATTGGCAGGATCACTCACTTTCCCGATATCATACAAGTCCTCTCCTATGTACAACTCATAACAATCAGGAAGAGCCCGTTTCCTTTCCCATTGCAGTCTTCCTAATGGTTCATTCGCAACTGGTTCACGAACAGGTTGATGTACTTCTTCTGGTGCATCTTGCACCTGAACCTCAAGAATTGGCTTCACGTGCTCCTTCTGAATACCAGCAGATGGCATGGTGCCACTTATCTGAGTAGCAAGAATAACTGGTGGTACAAACTGATATACCTCTGTGGGCTCTTGAACCACTGGATTAGGAAGCTCAACACGTAGTTCTTTGAGACTCACTTCCCTCCTCGGAAAGCACCCACTAACTCCTAAGTCCACTAGGAACACAGCCTACCTAGTCTCAACAAACTTAGTGAAGTGACCAGGACAGTAGAACCGGTACCCCGTAGACTTTTCTGGGTATCCAATAAAGTGGCAGCTCACCATCTTAGAATCTAACTTCTTTTGCTGCGGATCAAATAACTTAGGCTCAGCAGGACAGCCCCACACTTTTAAATAATTAAGTGACAGTTTCCTCCCATTCCACAAGTCAAAAGGTGTCCTGGGAACTGACTTAGTTGGAACCCGATTAACTATGTGCGCGGCTGTTTTTAATGCTTCCATCCACAGCTCCACAGGCAAGCTAGAATAACTGATCATGCTCTGTACCATATCCATTAGCGTACGGTTATACCGCTCAGCTACTCCATTTTGTTGTGGTTTGCCTGGCATGGCGTACTGAGCTTTTATGCCATTCTCATTTAAGAACTTAGCGAATGGTCCCTTAACTTGACCATATTGAGCATGTTTCCCATAATATTCACCTCCCCTGTCTGATCTTACTATCTTAATAGAAATATTGTGCTGTTTCTCAACTTTCTTTTTATAAATCTTAAACATTTCTAATGCATCTGAACGCTTATGGATGGAGGTAGATGTGTCCATAATGGGAATAATCATCAGTAAATGTTATAAAAGAACTATAACCATCTACCGATGTTACTGAGAGAGGGCAACAGATATCTATGTGAATCATTTCTAAAATGCCCGTCCTCCTAGTAGCTCCTTTCTTAATAGTCTTGGCAAATTTTCCCTTAATGCAATCGATGCACTGCTCTGAATTTGAGAAGTCTAATTGTTGAAGTATCTCATCTTTAATGAGACACTCCATCCCCCCCCCCCCCCCCCTTGAAATGTGACCAATGCGACAATGCCACAATTTCGAAGAGGTCTCATTATCACTCTTACGTTTATGTGAAACATCAGTAACATTCATCACAGGATCATCAAGAGAGAGCATATAAAGTTTGCCTTGCCTGATTGCAAGACCCACATTGATTGAATTAAACTTAATAACACACTAATTGTTGCCAAATTCACAAATATGTCCCTAATTATCTAATGCTGAAACTGAAATAAGGTTTCTCTTCAAACTAGGAACATAAAGAACATCATCTAATTGAAGCTGGAAGCCACCCGCAACTTTAAGAAGAAGCTTCCAATGCCTTGAACTTCAACAACATTCCCATCAGCCACTCTTAGGCTTTGCTCCTCCCTCCATATAGTTCGGATCGAACGGAATACCTGTAATGAATTGGAAATGTGCACAGTGGCACCTAAGTCAATCCACCAAGTATTAGGGGAAAAATCTGCTAAGAACAATTCATCACTGAAAGAAACAACATCAAACTTATCATTACCATGTTGCTTCAGCCATAACTTAAAGCCTGGACAGCCCTTCTAAAGATGCTTAGGTCAATCGTAGAAAAAACACAGCATCTTTCCATCCTTGGACTGGTGGCCATGCTTGAACTTATTGTTGTTGTTCCTATGACCAAACTTCTTATTCCCATTCTTCTTATTCTTTTTCTAGCCTTGCTTGCTGCTACCTGACTCATGCTGATTCTTAGGAGGATTGCTGAAGTTGACCATGTTCACCACATCCATCATCTTCTCTGTCTTAAGCCTCTCTTCTTCCTCAACACAGTAGCTGATTAACTCACTGATGGACCAAGTGGTATTGTTTGTGCTGTAATTAATCTTAAAAGTAGGGTACTATGGTCAAGGCAGTGAGGTCATGATGAAGTGAACAAAAAATCCCTCAGAGATCTCCATTTTCATGTCCTTAAGCCTGTTGGCCGTGTCACACATGTTATGGATGTGCTCCCTTATGCCACTTTGACCTGTATACTGAGATGCCACTAACTTCATGATGAGAGTGCTTGCATAAGTCTTAGAAGAACTCTTAAAGTTCTCCTCAATCTTTGCTAGTAAGGTCTTAGCACTCAAATCTGCTCCTTCTGCATCTGTGGGGATGGCACACTTAATGCCAGCGCTGGTGGTCTGTGTCATGACCATGGTCGTCATACGGTCCGACCTTTCCCACTTTTGCAGAGTAGCTAAACTCTGTCCTGCAGCAGGAGCTTCAGGCTTATCCTCCCTTAATGCCACATCAAGATCATACCACGCTAAGCATGTCATGACCTTGCCCTTCCAGTCAGGGAAATTCACTCCATTGAGCGGCTCAATGTTGTTCAAGTAGGAGGCCACGACATTCACATTAGTCAGTGAAAATCAAGAGAAATTTATCTTAGTAATTATATACAATGAAATGTAAATAAAAACATGATAATAACCCTACGGTGGTCTGATTAAAATCGCGCAATAAAATTTCAATTTGCATCACCGGTGGGGAAAACAAATGAAATTTTGTCTTAAGACTCATGATTAAACAACGGTGGTCAGAAATAATCACAAGTTTGGTCTAAATAAATTTCCCAATTATTCCATTTATTTAGAGGCATCTCAAAGTATAGGGGTGGATCAAACTTAAATTTCAAAAAACAAATAACAAAAACATCAACCACTTAAAATTTTAATTGAGTTATGCACTAAATGATTCAACTTAATGCAAAAATTAATATGGGCTAAAACTGAAAAGAGACCGAAAAAGAAATAATAGAGAAATTTAAAATTCAGCCCGTGACTTAAAGTGGCCCACAACGGCCCAGCAAGCGTGCGGCTTAGCCTCACTGCGGCCCAAAACGCAAGGCTCAGCGCGCAGGCCAATGCGCGGCGCTGCTTAACTTGGTGCGCGCAACTCATCTCGCGGCTCGACGCATAGCTCAGCTCACGGCTTGGCTCAGCGTGCGTGCGGCCCGATGAAAACACGGCCCAAACTTAAAACGCGCGGCCCACTTACCTTTATGAGCCTTGAGCCCAGCATACAACGGGCAGGCCGCCAAACCGGCCCAATGCGCGCGGCCGCAGGGGTGAGGAGCGGGACGGGTTAAGGCGCGATGGCGGCCCCGGCCGCCGGAGCCGAGGGCGGCGGGGGCCGCGGGGGAGAGGAGCGGGACGGGCGGCGGGTGCGGCTAGGGTGGTGGTTGGCAACCGAGGCGGGCGGGGGTTGTTAGAAAAAGGAAAGGACGGAGGAGCCGACAGCCCGAAAATGGCTGGTTGGAATTCGACCGCTAGAACGGGTGTTTACGGGCGCCGGTAAATTTGATACACCCGTTGAGAGCCGGTGTGGTTTCCTGTCTCTGCATGTTGAAAAAATGAACTACAGGGATCAAAGATCAGAATGCTTCTTCTGTTTATTCATGCTCCTTTTTCTCCGCACCGCTTATGGGGTGCCATATAAGTTATCTGCCCAAAAACCTGCTATAACGAGGAGGACCAGGACAACTTGATGATCGTGAAGAGCCATCAGGAAGGAGACCATGCTGACGGCAATCAGGGAAGGAGGTCAAGATGATGGTGCAGTCGTAGGTTCCAAACCTACGGAGGGGATCACCAGGACAGTGGTGACATATCTGCCAGTGCCCAACGGACGCTCATCGCCATGGACTATGGTGATGTTGCTGCTGTCCGCTGCTGTGTGGACGTTACGAGAATATATACCAGCATGTATAAATTCTGGAATCCTTTTGCTCTGTTAAAAGATCAGCGAGATGTTCAATTAAAGTATACTTTTAAAGTAGTATACTTGGCAGTCAGGTGGCTGAGCGCAGCTTATGAACTGGATTAGCTGGTGAACTGTGCACCTGAATTTTCTTCCTTCTGCAATTCCATCACTATAAGATTGACAGGCTCAGCTACTGGCGCTAAAGCTTTGTTACACCAGAATAGTCATTCACCCACAAGTCCAATGTAAAGTAATTTGGATCAACTGAACTCTTGAATTGATGCTGGAGTGGAGGCACCATTAAGTTATAAGAATATAGGCATAGACGCATAGTTGCCAACAAGCAACTCGAAAGTTAATCAGGCTCATGTTTTAATATCGAATAAAACCCAATTATTCATTACCTTTTTGATGGTTAAGAAATGTCAAAAAGGCAATGTAAAGTAAAAATGTGACTACCTCTTTGAAATGCTGAGCAGTTAGACATTCATTTTCTATCTGTTAAAGTTGTTCTGTTTTACTGAGATCTACTAAAATTTATTTCCTAGGCGTACAACAAACTTGCCGCTTCGGCCTCCCCGCCGCAGCCGTCGTCTCTCCACCAGCTGTTGGCTCCTCTCCTCTGGAGTGGAACCTCTCAAGGCTCTCGGACCCAATACCTCACCACACACCGTACCCTTTCCCCTTGGGCAGGAGTAAGCACCCATCAGATGGATGGATCGGGTCGTTGTTTCATTTCCTCCTCCTAGCTAGGCTCTCAACAACTAATTAAAGAACTCCCTCTCAATCCATCTGCGCGTGGGTCGGCATCGGCCAGGGGCTTCTCTCCGTGCGCAGCCGCGACGTGCATATATGAGGCCAAGTTCCCGGGGCGCCAGCGGATCATCACCCGCGCCAAGTGGTACGCCCAGTTATGTCATCGTTGTTGTGTATTGGACGGCCAGGATGATTTCGTCTTCCTGATCGATCTTTCTCACTCAAGACATTGGTGTTGATCTAACCCTTGTTTAATTATTTCTCTGTGGCATGGCGTGCATGGCAGGGGCTTCACCGACTTGTCGCACGCCGAGTACCTCGACCCTCAAGAGGAAGGGACGTGTCGTCCCCAACGGATCCAACGCCAAGCTGCACACCTGGCATGGGTCGCTTGCAGATCGCCAGCAGGGCAGAGTAGTGTACCCACCCTCCGTTGCAGGATCATCCGCCTGAGGACACTGTGGTCATCAGTTCACACTGCAGCACGGCCACACCGCATTTGTTACATATCTCTCGAATTGTTGTGTTGTAGGACCATAACATGCAGTGGAGAGATGAGGATTTGATATCATCTCAACAATATGGGGCCAGCATGCTTGATGGTATGCTCTGTGAGGTAAATTCACCTGCTTCTGCTGTACAAGTCATATTTATAGCATTCAAGTGACCACATACTTTTGATATACCTTCAGAGAACACAACTACAGAGAGGGCCTGCACACCCCACTCCTTTACCTGAATCCGAGTTCATCCAGTCCACTGTAATGAACCAGTGCTCAATTCCTCCAAACACTGCAACAAGACAAGGTAGTCAAGCAAAGAAGCTGGAGGAGATGAAACATGCTAGAAACATTGCGATAGCTGCCAAGAGAGAAGTTGCACTTGAAGCAAAGGTAAGGCTGCTGAGGATAAGGCAGCAGAGGCACGAGCAAGAAAGGCTCATGCTGCGGAAAAGAAAACAGCTCTTGCACAAGCAAGGAAGGTTGAGGCTCCATAGAAGAGAGGAGCAGTTTTAGAGGAAAAAGGAATGCAGCTGATGAGGAAAAAGCATTAGCGGTTGCAAAAAAAAATGCAGCTGCCAAAAGGGCAGCCGATGCTCATGCGAAGTAGGAGGCACAGGATGCAAAGAAAGCAAAGAAAAACTAATTTTCTACCTACTCGATACCTTAATTTATTATCTTTCTAGACTTTTTTTGAACAATATTGTCATTATGAACTGTACTTTGTGTGATATAAAATGCGACATATGGATGCTTTCAGTCAAATTGGAGCTCTAATTCTTGAGTATACCTCAAACATGTTAATTCATGAATAGTTCTGGCTAATTTTATCCGAGTGCATCATGCCCAGTCCTAACAATAACCTTGACACTTTCTAATTTGGCCAACGGATATTTATTCGGACATTATATAAATCAAATTTGAGGGATAAATCTACAGGCCTCCATCAAGCCACACTGGGCGCCATGTCAGCCGAATATGTGTAATTAATGAGCTAATGACCGTATTGATAGAGTTGATCAACTGTAATGGCCATGATTTAGAAATGGCCATGATTTATGCTTTTCTAAGTACCATGGTCAAACTAAAATAAACCCACAAGTATTATGGCCGTACATGCATTTTACTCCAAATGAAATATCTGTATCCATGCTTATCCGATACCACACGCTGATCTAGAGTAATACTAGAAGCTTTCAGTGACCAGAGCTGCACACGCAGCTGCCTGATTGGACAGGCGGCAGCTATATATGCCTCCTAATCAGCCTTTTAAGCCTGTCTTTTTTTCTCGAATATGCAGGAGAACTGCACATTATTGTATTAATAGAAGAAAAAAGTCTTACATAGACACACACGCACACACACACAACTCAAACACAGCCGCCGAGGAGCACAAATAAATTTCATAGGAACACCTTGACTTGTGCACCAGAGACACAGATGAGACTTCACCAGAGAGCCCAGTGGTTAGCCAACACGCATGGCAGTGAGCAGGGACAGACCCTTGGCTCCAGCCATGCTCCACAGATGTGCTTCATCCTTTGCCATGACCAAGGCTTCAGCAATGCTGGACGTAGCGCCATTAAAGACATAGTCATTCCTATGCCTCCAAATGGTCCAAGTTCCTAGGATGATCAGCGAATTGAGTCCTTTTCTCATGTCATCAGCGACGGATTGATCAACTTTTGTCCACCATTCATCAAGGGAAGTGTCTGAAGGTTGAGGGGCAAGGATAGCTAGGCCAACCTGTCGGAGCAGTTCAAACCAAAACTGCCAGGCAAAGACACACCCAATCAGGAGATGCTGGATATCCTCATCAACTTGATCACAAAGTGGGCAGCGTGCTGGGTGGGGGAGATTTCTTCTGGCTAGGCGACCTGCTGTCCAGCAACGCCTGTGTGCTACTAACCACATGAAGAACTGACATTTTGGAGGGGCCCAGGACTTCCAAATTCGTTCATAAGATGCAAAAGCAATTGTTCCCTGAAATAGAGCATCATAGGCTGATTTGGCTTTGTATTGTCCTGAAAAAGATAACCTCCATGTATGCTGGTCCGGTAAGTCTTGCTGCAGCACCACCCTTTCAATGAGATCCCAAAGAACCAAGTATTAGCTAACACTAAGGAAACCCATGAGGAAGAGAAATCAGAGCAGCTCTCTTCCTTGCCTTTCCCAGATTCAGATACTATCCCTTGCATTCTCACAGTTCTCTTCTGCAGCATGCATATAAACTACCATTTCAAGCACACAGCAGCCCTCGTTCCTATCTTCTGCACAGCAGCTCTCGCCTTCTACTGCATCCTCCAGCACATCTCCTTCTAGCCTGCTATGGTGGGAATCAAGTACGGCAGGCGCAACAGGATTAGGGGCTAAGCTAGCCATGGGATAGACATTTGTTCGTAGGTTTGTTACGATTGGATTTGTTAGTTTGCATTCTCAGAGATTTCTTAGCAGAGCTTGTTAGGCTTGGCCTACAAAGGCAAAACGAATTGGTTAATAAAGTTCAGCTCGAGATTGATCTAATCTCTCCCGCCCCTTGTGCATTCCTCGAGCTCTCGCATCTCTGAGTTGCCGGCGTCAGCACGGCGACTCAACCTCGCCGTCGCCGGGCGATCAGACCCCGGCCACCCACCTCGCACAGCTACTTCTACGCCACAGCCCCAAACCTAACAATCTGGTATCAGCATTGCCGGGACCTATGGCCGGGAACACCACCGCCGCCAGCACGCCTTCCACCGTTCCACCCTCCACCGCCGCCGTCCTTCAACCGTCCTCCTCTGCACCACCGGACGAGGCCGCGCTGGTGACCTCTGCGCCGCTAGCCACGTCCGTGCCGGTGGCCGCCATCGACTCTCACACCACCGCCATCTATGGACTACAGCGCCAGATGGGCCAGGTCGCCGCTCACATCTCCGATCTGGAGGGCCGCCCGCCCGCGGACATAGGCGGCTCAGCGTCGCCCCTGTACGGCATGCCTGGGTACGGCGGCCGGCCGCTGGCACCGGCCACCTCTTCCATCGTCGTCCACATGACGGCGCTTAGCCGCCCGGTGCCCATCCACCATATCAACTTCCGCCACTCGCCGTCGCCACTTCCCGCCTTCACCGAGCAACCCCCGGCCCAGCAGGAGTTCCACGACGAGCCAGGCGAGGGCGTCGGCGTTCCCCGCGCCCACAAGCTGTCATTCCCCACCTTCGACGGCCGTGAAGATCCCCTCGGATGGCTCAATCGCTGTGATCACTTCTTCCGGGTGTAGCGCACTCGCGAGGCGGACAAGGTGTGGTACTACATGCTGGAACGGGACGCCGGCGACGTCGGCTGGCCGCACTTCAAAGCTCTCTGCAAGCAGCGCTTCGGCCCGGCTGTCGGCATCAACCACCTTGCTGACCTGGCCTAGCTCCCCTTCCGTGGCACCGTAGAGGACTATGAGGAGGCGTTCCTGTCGCGGATGGCCCATGCCGGCTACCTTGCCTCGGCACAGCAAGTGCAGCTCTTCATGGGAGGTCTTCCAGATGCCATCCGTATCGACGTTGAGCTCCAGGCGCCCCAAGACCTCCAGCGCGCCATGGCACTAGCATGCACGTTTGAGCACCGTGCCGCGGCGCCAGCACTCCATGGTTCCAGCCGTCCGCCGCGCCCTCCAGTACGTCCCCAGCAGCAGATAGTGGCGGCCACCACGCCCTCCGCGACAACAGCAATCCCCGCGCCACTGCCGTCAACGGCACCGACGCGACCGTTTCGCCGCCTTTCCCCAGCAGAGATGGTTGAACGGCGCCGCCAAGGTCTGTGCTACAACTGCGACGAGCCATACGTTTGTGGCCACAAGTGTCCGCGACTCTTCTACTTGGAGGTGACGGACTTCGATGACGACACGCCCAACCTGATGGATGCTCTGGCCCCTGTCGAGGAGGAGGAGCCTTTCATCTCCCTGAACGCCATCACCGGCATTTGTTTGGAGAACACAATGCAAGTACGCATCCTGGTGGGCACGCACGAGTTCACAACGCTTCTGGACTCGAGCTCGAAACACAACTTCGTGAGCGGGGTTGTCGGCCGTCGCGTCGGCCTCGCATTCTAGGAAAGCGAAGGGGCGTCCGTCCGCGTTGCCAATGGTAATCGCGTCGCATGTGGCGGACTTGCCCGCGACGTCGCCATCCGCATTGGCCAAGAGGAGTTCGTCGTCGACTGCTACTCCATCCCCCTCGACTGCTATGACCTCGTGCTCGGTGTGGCATTCCTGCGTACACTGGGCCTGATCCTGTGGGATTTCGACGACCTTTGCATGGCATTCTGGCTCCAGGGCCGCCATGTTCTCTGGAAGGGCACCGCCTCCAACCATGATGACATTCCACCGACGGGCCGCCTCCACGCCATTAGCTTCGAACCCGCGCTGCTCCACCGCCTCTTGGAGGCATTCGACGACATTTTTGTAGCACCTACAGGCCTACTGCCAGCGCGGCCCTGTGATCACCGCATCCACCTGAAGCCCAACTCCGAACCAGCCGCGGTGCGCCCGTACAGATACCCTCAACTCCAGAAGGACGAGCTTGAGACGCAGTGCAAGAGCATGCTTGAGCAGGGTATCATACCGCCCAGTACGTCTCCGTTCTCGACGCCCGTCCTCCTCGTCAAGAAGCCAGACGGCTCCTCCTCCTCGTCAAGAAGCCAGACGGCTCCTGGCGGTTCTGCGTCGATTACCGGGCGCTGAACGGCATCACGGTCAAGGACAAGTTTCCGATCCTGGTCGTGGAGGAACTCATTGACGAACTCCGGGGTGCCCAATTCTTCACGAAGTTCGACCTATGCGCTGGCTATCACCACGTGCATGTGTTCCCAGATGACATCGCCAAGACGGCCTTGCGCACGCACCATGGCCACTTCGAGTTCCTCATCATGCCGTTTGGGCTCACCAACGCCCCCGCCACGTTCCAGAGCTTGATGAACGTTGTGCTTCAGCCATTCCTCTGTAAGTTCGTCTTGGTGTTTTTCGACGATATCCTAATCTACAGCAGCTCGTGGACCGAGCACCTGCAGCACCTCCGTGCCGTCTTCGACGTCCTCCACGCCAACCAGCTGTGCGTCAAGCGTTCCAAGTGTGCCTTCGCCTTGACACCGGTGGCATACTTGGGACACGTCATCTCGGCGTCCGGTGTCGCCATGGATGGCGACAAGGTGACGGCCGTCGTGAGCTGGCCGGTGCCGCGATCTGCACGCGGGCTGCGCGGGTTCCTCGGCCTTGCCGGCTATTACCGGCGCTTCATCAAAGACTTCGGGACCATCGCCGTGCCGCTGACACAGCTCCTCCGCAAAGATGGTTTTCTCTGGACCGACGCCGCTACTGCCGCGTTCGCGGTGCTCAAGGAGGCGCTATCCACCGCCCCGGTCCTACACCTGCCGGACTTCTCTAAGCCCTTCATCGTCGATTGTGATGCCTCCGGCACGGGCTTCGGTGGCGTTCAGCATCAGGGCGTGGGACCACTGGCGTTCTTCAGCAAGCCCTTCGTCGCACGTCATTTGAAGGTAGCCGCCTATGAAAGAGAGTTGATTGGCCTGGTGCAAGCCATGTGCCATTGGTGGCCGTACTTGTGGGGCCGCCGCTTCATCGTGCGTACTGACCACTATGCGCTCAAGTACATCCTCGACCAGCGACTCTCAACTGTGCCACAACACCAGTGGATCAGCAAGCTCTTCGGCTTCGATTTCGTCGTGGAGTATCGCCCCGGCCGCCTGAACACCATGGCGGACGCTCTGTCTCGCCGCGAGGAGCCCAGCCTCACCGTCATCTCATCACCAACGTTCAGCCTCTACGAAGACCTACACCGCGAGCTCGACAGCGACGCCACTTTGCGCCAGCTCCGTGAGTCGATCACTGATTGCCGCGGGCCAGAATGGTGCGTGGAGAACGGGCTCATCCTGCAAAGCTCCAAGGTCTTCATTCCCGCGTTGTCCCAGACGCTTGCCACGGTGCTGCAGCTGGCGCATACGGCCGGCCATGAGGGGATCCAGAAGACATTGCACCGCCTCCACCACGACTTCGCTGTCGACCACGACCGTGCCCTGGTGTGCGATTTCGTCCGCTCCTGCGCCACCTGCTAGCGCAACAAGACGGAAACCCTACAGCCAGCAGGGCTCCTACAGCCGCTTGACGTTCCCTCCCAGATTTGGGCAGACATCTCCATTGATTTCATTGAGGGCCTCCCCAAAGTGCATGGCAAGAGCGTCATCCTCACGGTGGTCGATCGATTCTCCAAATATGCGCACTTCATCGTGCTCGGCCACCCCTACAGTGCGTCGTCTGTCGCCCGCGCGTTCTTCACCGACATCGTGCACCTCCACGGCTTCCCGGCTTCGATCGTTAGTGATCGCGACCCCGTCTTCACCGGGCACGTATGGCGGGATTTATTCAAGATGGCCGGCGTCACGTTGCGCATGAGCACTGCGTTCCACCCACAGACGGACGACCAGACGGAAGCTGTCAACAAGACCATCGCCATGTATCTCCGTTGCATCACCGGTAACCGTCCCCGCGCGTGGCTCGACTGGCTGCCATGGGCTGAATACTGCTACAACACTGCCTTCTATTCAGCGCTGCGCACAACTCCTTTCCAGGTTGTCTACGGCAGAGCCCCGCCGTCGCTCGTTCCATACGAGGCCGGCACGGCACATACGGCGACAGTCGACACACTGCTGCAGGAGCGCGATGCCTTTCTTGCTGATGTCCGGGATCGCCTCCTCCAAGCTCAAGCCTACGCCAAGCGCTACTACAACACCCATCATCGCCCTCTGCAGTTTGAGGTGGGCGCTTGGGTCTGGCTTCTCATTCTCCACCGCCCGGCGCAGACACTAGTGCTGGGTGCGTGCGGCAAGCTCAGCCCACCCTACGCTGGGCCGTTCCAGGTCCTGGAACGAGTTGGCGCCGTCGCCTACCGCCTCAAGCTTCCAGAGAGTGCCCGCATACATGATGTCTTCCACATCGGTGTCCTCAAGCCCTTCCACGGCCCCCCTCCGGCGGCGACACCACCACTTCCACCTATGCAGCACGGTCGACTTCTTCATGCGCCAGAGCGTGTCCTGCAGTCCCAGCTCCGACGCGGCGTCTATCATGTCCTTGTGCAGTGGACAGGATTACCAACAGCTGGAGCAACTTGGGAGCCTGTGGACGCAATGCGATCGGCATTCCCTGAGTTCCAGCTCGAGGACGAGCTGTTTCCCAAGGGGGTAGAGATGTTATGGTGGGAATCAAGTACGGCAGGCGCAACAGGATTAGTGGCTAAGCTAGCCACGGGATAGACATTTGTTCGTAGGTTTGTTACGATTGGATTTGTTAGTTTGCATTCTCAGGGATTTGTTAGCAGAGTTTGTTAGGCTTGGCCTATAAAGGCAAAATGAATTGGTTAATAAAGTTCAGCTGCAGATTGATCTAATCTCTCCTGCCCCTTGTGCATTCCTTGAGCTCTCGCAGCACGACGACTTAACCTCGCCGCCACCGGGAGATCAGACCCCGGCCACCCACCTCGCACAGCTACTTCCTACGCCACAGCCCCGAACATAACATAGCCTCTCCTTGCACACACGCCATTCAAAGGAGGGCTCAAGATTATACAGAAAACACAAACACCAGAATTTCTAGTAGTCAGGAGTATCCCTATTTCTCCTCTGCACAATTCCACCAAACGCCAACCAGTTTGGACCTGAACCAGCAGCCACACAACACTTGCTCAAGCAAGGTAATGGCCTTTCTTGTCTCGATATCCATTTAGCAATTAAATTCTTATTTAGTTGCACAAAATCAATCAGATCAACTAGGACAATATATTGGAAGTAAGTGCTAGCAACCCATGATCTAGGTAAACTATACCGGAATAGTTTCTTTTAATTGTTATCAATTAGATAGAGCATCTAGAATAGGCATAAAAGTTGCAGTTTGTTGGAACCGAGTCGCAGCCTCGCTCTAACTCTCGCCGGACGGAGCTAGAAGAAGAACAGTAGACAAGAGACATTTTTCTGGCGACGAACGCCGCGGCGCAACGGACGCCTGTATCTTGGCTTTCTATTAGATAAACATGACTCGAAACAAACTTAACACAAGGTTTACATGGCCTTTTGTAGCCCCCCAGCAACACAGCGCCCACACAACCACTCCGTCGATCTTCATGCGCACGAACGCGCTCCGCTAGTGACCCGGTCAATCTACACGTTCTGAGCCACGTACTCCTGTGAGAACCGGTCTTCAGGCTGATCTAGATGTTAGGTCGATCTCCACCACCACGGCCCAAAGGCCGTGATGGGCTCGGTCCACGCACCCTGATCGGGGGAGCCCAACCTAGCATTGGTTGGTGGGCCCCCGTTGCTCAGTGCTATAAAGATGGGGTGGGGCTAGGGCGCACATCACGAGGTTGACCGCGCCGCCAGCACCCCACCTACAAACCCTACCGATCGAGGGAGCACTGGAGCAACGGGAAGCTCCACCTCGACCGCCGCCGACGTCCGGGTTGGTGCGGCGCACACGGTGCCACCGCCCCGACCTCAACCGCATCGTCCCCTCCGCTCCAGCGCCTCCTCAACCCGCGGCCGCCCCTGCGACCGCCACCGCCGCCATGGCTGCCGACCCCGTCGCCACCACCAACGGTCTGCGCTTCCCCATTTCCCCCTCTAGATCTATTTGTTCTAGATCTAAGTGTTGCACATGTATTAGCCATGTTATTACCCTATTAATCATGTTTTACCAGAGAGTTTTCTATTGCTAGTCGATCCTACATGTCTATCAATGGTATCAGTTAACCTAATCTAGTAGTAGATTAGTTCTCTAGGTAGGTTCTACACTCGTTTTATTCAAGTTTTTACTCACTGTTAGTTAAGACAGGGGGAAGAGAGTGTAGAAATTGAAAGAAAACAGAAGAAATTGATGAAAATCGATTAAATCCGAAGCAAAAAGAAAGAAAAATCGATGAAAATCGACAAAGTGGATCTCAGATCCAAAACTCCGAAGCAAACCCTAACCCTAACCCAAGATCTAAAGAAACAGCAAAGGGCCGGGGGGAGGAGGACCTACCTGTGGGGCCTACTTCGCCGCTGGCCATCACCGCAGAGACGCGGGAAGGACACCGGAGCGGAACCGCTCGACGGCGGGGCGCTCGCCCTTGCGGGGAACGCGCGCGCCGGCGAGAGATTCCGCCACGGCATCGCGCGGAGGGAGGAGAAGCGCCGCGGCCTTGGGCCGGCGGTGCTCGCCTCGCCGTGCGCCGGCAAGAAGCTGGCCATGGCCGGCCGTGGGCCGCCTCTCTCTCTCACTGGATCTCGTGGCTACGGCTCGGATCTGGGGGAGTGGAGAAAAAGAAGGGGAAGGGGAAGTCGAGGGGGTGCGCCGCGGCCATGGCCGGCGGCGCGCTCGTCCCCGCCATCGCCGGCGAAGAAGCTGAGCGCGCCGCAGGCCATGGCTGCCTCGCGCGCCGTCGAGCTGGGAGCGGAGAAGACGGGCAGAAAGAAAGGAAAGTGGCCGGTTTAGGGTTTCCCCGGACCGGCGCACGCTTTTATACGGGCGGGGTCGACGGAGAGCCGTCGATCTCGATTGAACGGCCAGGGGCGCTCGGCGCCAACGCGGGCCACAAGCGGCCCGTGCGGGAGGAGCGGCTGGGCCGGTTTGGCAGCCCAGCCGTCGGTTTTCGGGCTAAGGCCCACGCGGCCGAAGCGCTCGCGACGTTGGGCCGCGGGAGCGCGGCTGGGCCGGGCCGCTAAGGGCTATTTTCGGGCGCGAACGATTTCTCAGGGGCCAAAAGCAGACTTTAACCGCGGGAGCGCGGCTAGGCCTCGTGAGCGACTGGGCCGCTGCTGGGCCGAAACGCGCAGAGGCGCGGAGCGCGCGCGCGTAAGTTTTAGCGGGCCGTTTTGGGCCGATTTCTTTCGCGGGCCAAAAGTGACGCGTGAATAGTAACTTTTTTCAATTAAGTTTATTTATTTTCAGAAGCTATATTTGGTTGTTTTTGGTGTTTATTTTGCATGTTTTCAAGTAATTATCTCTGTTTAAATTTTTGCACATAGTAATTATTTTTACAGAGAGTAGAATGCTTCTGAAAATTATTTTTTCTCATGATATTTGATGTTTTTCCGCTGCGTTATTTATTCTCTAGTTAAATTGAACCAAAGGGATATTTAATTAGAGAAGTAGAAAAGTATTATATTTCAGTTTTATGATATTGTTATTTTCTGGCCAAAGCTGATAATTGCAATATTATAAATATTCTTGTCAAGTTATCATGCATTTATTCTATTTTCTGCCCAAAGGTGATATAGAATTGATGTAGAAAGCATGTTGTATGTGTTGATTTTGACCAAAGTTAAATTAATACATGCAATATTTATTTTTATTATTGTTCTCACCAATTTTATGTCAAAATTTCAGGCCCAAATTCTTCAAGCTATGTGTCTGATATCCCTATCCTAGTTGGAAGCAACTATGGAGAATAGCGCACGCAGTTCAACCTGGCAGTGATGATGACAGATATCGACACTGCCATGAACTACCCATATCCGGTACTGCCTGAGGCACCAGTGCGTGGAGCAAATGAATCTGATGAGGCATTCGCGGCACGAGAGCGCGACCACGCGCCCGTTAGAGCACTTTATGATCTCGAGAAGAGAAAGTGGGATATTTCCAACAATAAATGTCTGCTGATTATGCGGACAAAGATGGCAGAGGCCATAAGGAACTCTATCCCAGAGAAGAATGCAGAGGGTGTTGCTCACACTGCACCTGAGTATATGGCACTAGTGGAGGCCCAGTTCACTGGGTCGTCCAAGACTTATGCCAGGACGCTGATTGATCAGTTTCTAAACACGAAATATACGGGTGGGGGTGTGAGAGAGCACATCCTGAAGTTGAGCAACCTACATGGGAAGCTGGCTATTTGGACATAAAACTACCTGAAGATTTTCTTGTCCATACAGTTTTTCGCTCACTTCCAGCTGCATTCTCCAACTTAGAGATCACTTATAATTCCCTAGAGGAAAAATGGGATATGCATAAGCTCATAGGCCACTGTGTGCAAGATGAGGACAGGATGATTGCACAGAATGGTGGACAAATCAACTATGTCCACCATCAGCAGAAGAAGAAGAACTTTCCCAACAAGAACTTCAACAAGAATTTTAAGCCTAAGAACCAGTGGGAAAGTGGCCCTTCAAATGCTTCCAACAAAGACAAGGGCAAGGCACCAGTGCAGTTTGATCGCTCTAACAAGCCACAAGACAAGAAAGAAGTTGGCAAACATGAGTGTCTGCATTGTGGGAAGGCGGGACACTGGCAGAACAAGTGTCCTGACTGGCTTGAAATGATGTGGAAAAAGGGTGAGGATTTTATTACTTTTGTAGATGAATCCCTGTTTTTATGTTATGATAAATCTACTTGGTGGATTGATTCAGGTGCAACTACTCACGTTGCTAATTCTATGCAGGGATTAAGTAAGAGCCGGATGCTGCAAAGAGGAGAAAGAGAGTTAAAGTTGCAAACGGCGTTGAAGCTGAAGTGGAGGCGATAGGAGAACTCCCCATCAAGTTGAAAGATGGCTTCACGCTTCAGCTGCACGACGTTCTTTACGTTCCCTCTTTGAGCAGAAATTTGATTTCAGTTTCATGTTTAGCAGACGATGGTTTTAAGTGTCTATTCGACAGTGAACGATGCTTAATTATGTTGAATAAAGTTTGTGTGGGTCTTGCCTTCTGACAAGACAAACTTTATAAGTTATCTGTTTATGATGATTTGTATGCATGTGAAGATGTGTATGCGAGTACTAAGATTGTGCATGAGATTGAAAATGTATCCTCGTCTACAAAAGTAACCAAGAAGCGGAAAAGAATTGATGACGTTTCTTCGAAATTATGGCACTGTCGTTTAGGCCACATTTCGAGGGGGAGAATGGAACGTCTAGTTAAAGGATCAATTCTTCCACCGCTACAATTCTCAGACTTAGAACAATGTATTTCTTGCATTAAAGGCAAATACGTTAAGCAAGTAAACAAAGTAGCAAAACGAAGCACGGGAACCTTAGACATAATACACACAGAAATCTGTGGTCCATTTCCTATTGCATCAGTGGATGGTTTTGACTCGCTCATCACATTCACAGACGATTACTCCCGTTATGGTTACATTTATCCAATAAAACAAAAGTCAGAAGCGCTGGATAAGTTTAAGATATTCAAAGCTGAGGTCGAGAATCAGCTTAATAAGAAATAAAATTAGTAAGATCAGACCGTGGCGGGGAGTACTACGGTCGACACACCCCGTATGGCCAAATTCCAGGACCTTTTGCAAGGTACCTTCAGGAAAATGGCATAGTTGCCCAGTACAGTGCACCGGGTGACCCACAGCAAAATGGAGTAGCTGAAAGGAGAAACCGTGAGGACCCGGTGTGTCCGAGGACCGGTGGATGGTCGCTTCCTGGTGTGATGAGTGATTGACAACGTGGTGTGGATTGACGTTTCCATTGGCTCAAGTATTGCAGGTGTAGAATGCGGCTTGGTTGCATTGGTGTAGGTGAAGAACAGGCGCGAAAGGTCTTAGCCATGGCGGCCTCCGAGGAGCGGAGAGACAAGTAGGCTTGGTTCGAGGGACCCGGTGGCCGGTGGATCAAGTGCGGTTCACATGCTGGCAAGAACGAGCAAGGGGACGTGGTTCCGGTGCGAGGTAGCGGCTCACAACCGAAGCTCGTACGCGGACGAGAAGCCGGCGCAAGGTGGCGGCTAACAACCGAAGTTTGCGCGCGGGGTTTGGTGATTTGGCCACAAAATCATCGGTGGACGGTTTCCCTTGGTTTGGGCCTCAAAACCAAGGACCGAGGACTCGACGTGGCGAAGATGGGCTGTTGGGCTGATTGTATGTACTAGGCAGTGCCGAGTTGAACAACTCGGCAGTGCCGAGTACATGCACTCGACTGGGCCGGCCCAAAACTCGGCGTCGAGGAGCTTCGATCCGGAGGACACGCGGCGTGACTGCAAGGCTTGCGTCGGAGGGAAGCTAGCTTGCAGTGGAAGGTGCCCGAGCCGGAAAATATCTGAAGATCAAATGTCAAATTTGCCCCTGAGGGGTATGTATCACTTAGGGGTAGTTTAGTCTTTAGAGCACCACCACTTGGACTACTAATAGCCCCTTCCAGGGCTGGTGGCTGCTATCTCTCTAGTTATCTTTCATTTGGCTTGTTTAGTTTTTCCCTTCCCTTCATCCTCTCCACCTAGAACTACTTCGAATCTTTCTTAGTTTTGTATAGGTGAATTCATGGTTATGTGATGGAGTTTGTGCTGCTCATCTTTGTGCCATGATTTGATTTCCCGAGCTCCTTCTTCCTTTTCTATTTTCGTGGGTATTTTCGGAGCTATTTTTGGGGGATTTTCGTTCTTCTCTATCTAGGGCGTTTTCTCTCGGATTTCTTTGGGGGATTCACGTATGAGTGCCTTGTGCCTCTTTTACTGGTGATCCTTTGCCCCCAAGCGCCGAGAATCGCTTTGGATTTGAGATTTTCGGGATGAACTTGATGTCATGGTGTTCATCACGAGATCTGAGTTTCCGGGAGTTGTACTGAGTTAGAGGCCGAGATCTTTTGGGAAAACACTCCACTGGAGGTCTAGATCATCTGACCAAAATCTCGCCTCAAGAGCTCAAGCCGTTTGGGAGATCCATCCTCGAGTTGACTTTGGGGCTGTGCTGTTTGCATGTACTAGGCAGTGCCGAGTTTTGAAATCCGGCAGTGCTGAGTACATACACTCAAGGGCTGCATGTACTAGGCAGTGCCGAGTTTTGAAACCCGGCAGTGCCGAGTACATACACTCGAGAGCTGCATGTACTAGGCAGTGCCGAGTTTGGTAACCCGGCAGTGCCAAGTACATACACCCAGTGACAGATTTGTCAAGTTTTTGGATCGAGGATTCTTTCTGTGTTTCCGCTGCATGTTTCTTGTTCCTAGGGTCAGTAGCATCTCAGTTGCTGCGTGATCTTGGCAAGATTGTGTTACGAAGTCCGGAAGTGATTTTGGGGTGAAAGCCGGATTTGGAAAAGAAAGTTTTATCGGCTCCCATTCACTCCCCCCCTCTCTGGTCGCCGTTTCGGTCCTTCAATTGGTATCAGAGCCGGTTACGGGTCTTTGTGACTCTAACCAGTCTAAGATCCAAAGATGGCGTACCAAGATCGGGGTTCCGGGCCTCCGCACTTCGATGGGAAGAACTACCCGAACTGGGTTGCGCGTATGGGCGCTTTCTTGCGAGGCAAAGGAAAGTTGCTGTGGGATGTGACGAAAGATGAAAACTATGTCAATCCCACCAACTTAGATGCCCAGGATGCAAAGGATAGATTTGAGGCGAATGCCCGAGCTGTTGACTACTTGTTCCGTGCTTTGTCTGCCGAGGAGTTTGAGCGTGTTTTGGGCGAGGACCTAGCTAGCCAGATCTGGCAGAAGCTCAAGGTAGCCCACGGTGGTGATAGCCATGTCAAGGCTAGGCTTTTCTCGATGTACAGGAGAGAGTATGAGAATTTCGCTCATTTGCCTGGAGAGTCGGTTGATGCTTTGTTTCAGCGTTTCACGTTCTATTGTCAACAACATGAAAGCCAACATTACCGTGCTCCCATACTCGGATCATGACCGAGCTATCAAGCTCCTGCAAGCACTTGATAGATCCGTGTGGGGTGCCAAGGTTGAGGCGATCATGGAGTCGGCAAACTATGAGACTCTTTCTGTTGATGAGCTTTTCTCGAAGTTGAAGTCTTCCGAGGTGGACAGACAGTTGCTTGCCAAGGCTAAGAGTCCGACTGATCCCCATAGTCTGGCTCTAGTCGGTGGCTCTGGATATGGACATGCTAACACTCCTAGACACTTTGCTTTGTCTTCTCTTGTGTCCCTTCCAGATGAAGAATATGAGGTGCTGAGCGAGGAGGATCTCGCGTTGCTCACGAGGAGGTTCGAGCGGATGTACCAGAATCGCAAGGGTTCGAGGCGTGCCGGGAGTACGTGCTACAGATGCGGGAAGATGGGCCACTTCATCGCCGAGTGCCCCGAGGAAATCAAGAAACACAAGCACCGCCCGCGAGATGAGCACAAGCACCGCTCCAAGGACAAGCACAACTCCAAGCACAAGAACAAGGAGGAGAACATCGACACCTCGTCAAGCTCAAGCAGCGAGGAAGAAGATCGCGGCCACCGCAAGGAGAAGAAGCACAAGAACCGCAACTTCAACGGGCTTTCGGGGGTCGCTATGAACTTCTGCACCATGGCGCATGACTCCAACAACAAGAACGTCTCCGACTACGACTCCGACTCCGACTCCGAGGATGAGGTATTGACAGATCCCACCTCTTTGCGTCAGGAGATTGCTAGGCTAGAGCTGTTGGTCGATAACCGTGATGATGTGCTTAGAAAGACCAACAAGGAAAAGAGGGAGTTTAGGTCCTTGCTAGGAGAGTCCAAGGATAGAGTGGCTGAGCTTGAGACCTTGCTTTCTGAGACTGGAAAGAAGGCCATGGAGTTTGAGTCTTTGCTTTGCGAGTCTAGGGAGAGAGCAGCTTCGCTTGAGTCTGAGATTGCTGTTTTGAAAGATGCTCCTCTTGTGTCTGATGAGGTAGAATGCTCGTTCTGTGATGTGCATATTGCTGATCTTGTTGTGCTTAAGGAGAAACACATGACTTGCTTGGATGAACTAGAGGGTGCTAGGGTTGAGCTTGCTGAGTTGAAGTCTAGGTCATCTTTGCTAGGTGCTTGTACTTCTTGTCCTGCTTTGCATGCTCAGTTGCTTGAATCACGCACCATGATTAGTTCACTTGAAGCACAACTTAAATCTCCTATTGCAAATTCCTGTTCTGCTTGTGATGTTGTTGCATTGAAGAATGTTGAGCTAGAACAGTGTGTGAATAGATTGCAAGATGAGAATGATGAGCTGAGACAGTGTTTGGGTTGGTTGTCTGGTCGTGAGCCTCAGCTCAAGATGTTGATTGCTAGTTTCAAGAGAGCTGATGGTTGTGGGCTTGGTTCTGAGAAGGTTGGTGAGAGTAGTGGTGAGAGAGAGAGAGATCCAGAGAGCTCCACCGCAAACATTCCCACAAACCCACCAAAAGCCATTCTCAAGAACACCTTCACACCCAAACCAAACCACCTGCTGAACAAGCTTGACACCACTCCAGATCCTCCCAAGTTTCCACCTAAGTCAGAGAACTTTCAGAGGAGAGTGACCTTTGTGAGGAGTGGGTTTACCAGCCGAGAGAAACCCCAAAGCCAAAGCCAGTCCGCTTCCATTGCGAGCATTGTGGAAGGGATGGACACCTTGAGGAGTTCTGTTGGAGGAAGAAGAGGGAGGTGAGAAGAGAGAAGGAGGTGGGGAACAGGGACAGGTACTACTCTTCTCGTAGTGTGCCTGTGTCTCGTTCACCCTGGCCGAGAGGCGACGCCTTTGTGCGTACAGTTCCTGTGGTTGCTAGTCGTGGTGTTCCAGTTGTTCGTGAGTTTGCTAGGCGGCCTCCGTTTCGCGGTCAGTTTGGTTCAGGGAGGTTCGACCATAGCTTTAAGGCTAGGAGAGAGTCTAGGCCACGTTTTCCCCCGCGTGGTGCTAGAGGTCCGATGGTGAGAGACGAGAGGGTACCATGTAGTGACGTTGATTTTGCTAACCCCTCTTTTGAGCAGATGGCCCGACACTGGTTTGACTCTTTCTATGCTAACCCCAGTGTCGAGTCATTCGCTCGTTCTCGTTCTCTCTTTTGATTGTGCAGGTGTGAGGTATGGAGAACATGAGCTTGGTGACTCTTGGTCTTTTGCATGATCAAGGTTTGATGGTTCTCCACACCTTTTTGGATGGCCCCGATGTGGCCCGTGTACACTATGTATTGTGAGTATATCCCTTGTACACTCTTGTGTTCATCTGTGTATATTTAGCTTGCTTTGTGCCTGTATCATGATTTTTATGTTTTGTGTAGCATATTGTACATTTGTTTATCTGGTATCTTTTGTTGCATTTTGCTCATTTGAGATTTTTCTTCTTTTTATGATGGAGCTTTCCATTTGCTTTTGTACACCTTTTCTAGTTTTTCTAGGTGTCTTTGATTGAGGGGGAGCTCAGCTTTATTTAATGGGGAGAAATTTGCTCAAGTTGGTTTGACAAGGAGATGACTTTGCTTATAGCTTTTTGGATTGCATGAGATTGTGAGTTTGTTGCATTTGCATTTTGATTGTGCATATCATGGGAGTTTGAAGTTTGCACCTGAACCTTGGATTTGCATTTCAGTTGCACATTCCAAGGGGAGCTGATGATTGAACCTGAACCTTGGATTTGCATTTCGGTTGCACATTCCAGGGGGAGCTTTGTATTTGTGCTGTGATCGCGCTTGTGTTTTGAGATTGAGCTTGCCCATGTTTCTACCCAAAACCAGCTTGCAGACATTTTCACTAAGCCACTTGACCAAGTTACCTTCACCCGCTTGCGAGGAGAACTTGGTGTGTGTGCGGTTTTCTGAGCTGAGTTTTGGAGGCTTCTCTTGTAGCATATGTATACTATTGTACCATCTTTGTATCTTGATGTACACTTTTCTTGCTTTTGTATCTTGATTTCATCTTTTGTATCATATTTAGGATGAGCTTCTCCTATATGCAGTGATTGGTACAACTTGCTACATTTTAGAATTTAGGCAGGCTGGCTAGGGAGTGCTTGTATGGATGGCTATGCTCTTGATGGTTTTGATATATATTCTTTTGAGATAGTCTCCTTTCGAAATTAAAATGACAAACTGAACTTAAACTCTTTCACCCATGAGTAAATGCCTTTGCATGTCTTGTTTGAGCCGAAATGGCTATATCTTGCTTAAGATCATGCTAGGGTGTATATTCTTTTCAATTGGGTCAAAGACCTTTGTCATTGTAAATGTTTAGCCCATGCTTTATCTTGTGGAGGAGCATAAGCTTCTTTCTGTCGCAAAGACATTTCATGTACCATGCTTAACTTGAAAAATTTGAAAAATGAGATGTCTATGCATGAAAGAAGAAAGTTGAGAAAAAGATATATTTGCAGAAAATTATGCTCATGTCTCTATGCTTTCACCATTGCACACACTTGCACACATGGGTGCTAAGCGGTTGCATGTTGTTTGCCGGAGAAGTCTCCCATGAGAAGTGAACACATGGCTCCGTGCTTTGACATGACATGAGGTAGAACTTGGGCGTTTATGATGATCTTTTGTCAAGAATGCTTGTCCTTTCATGATTTTGGTGAGATGAAGTTCATTTTTTGCTTGAACAATCCATGGTTAGGACTTTGCTCATGTGGTGACATTTTTGATAAAATTCCACAATTTGCTCATGGCTTTGTCAATTGGATATATGTCTTCACCTTCTTGATGGCAATGCCCGTGTGACACGATGAACTATCTTGTTTGCCTCTTCTCTAACCTGTAGCACTTTGTATTGCTCATTGTATATTTGAGAAGCTTGTAGTTGCATTTTTGCATTTTTTGCTGTGCTGCCTGTGCATACTCGGCAGTGCCGACTGGAGCAACTCGGCAGTGCCGGTTCTTGCGCTTGTAGTTGCATTTTTGCATTTTTGCTGTGCTGCCTGTGCATACTCGGCAGTGCCGGTTTGTGCAACTCGGCAGTGCCGACTTGTGCAACTCAGCATCGGTTTTTGTATTTTGGGTTTTTCTGACCTTGATTCATGCATTGTCAACAAGGGGGAGAATGTCTGGAGCATTTCTAAAAGAAGAGGGAGAATTTTTGAAAATTTTCTGGAAAGATTTTGAAAGTTTGTGCAAGATTGCATTTTCTAAAAGAGAAGCACATGTGTTGTGGACTTGAGCCATATTTGAGTGTTTTTCGCACGCACAAGTTCACTTGTTCAGGGGGAGTTGCATCTTTGCAGGGGGAGTGCTTTGAGTGTTCTGAAAAGTGAGTTGGAGGTTTTGAAGTTTGTGATTTGTGCTTTGTGCTTTTGCTCTTTTGCCGATGGTGTTGAGCCCTTTCGCTTCTTCTTGAAGGGTCGGCGTTTCTGGAGCTTTCTCTTGCAGAGTGACTTTGTTCTCAGCTTGTTCTTGCTTTTAGTCACTTGCTTGAGTCTTGTTTTCAATTTCTTTTATATTTTCTTTATCTCAATGGTTACTATGTGTGTGTTGTCAATGCACTCATCAAGGGGGAGATTGAGGACCCGGTGTGTCCGAGGACCGGTGGATGGTCGCTTCCTGGTGTGATGAGTGATTGACAACGTGGTGTGGATTGACGTTTCCCTTGGCTCAAGTATTGCAGGTGTAGAATGCGGCTTGGTTGCATTGGTGCAGGTGAAGAACAGGCGCGAAAGGTCTTAGCCATGGCGGCCTCCGAGGAGCGGAGAGACAAGTAGGCTTGGTTCGAGGGACCCGGTGGCCGGTGGATCAAGTGCGGTTCACATGCTGGCAAGAACGAGCAAGGGGACGTGGTTCCGGTGCGAGGTAGCGGCTCACAACCGAAGCTCGTACGCGGACGAGAAGCCGGCGCAAGGTGGCGGCTAACAACCGAAGTTTGCGCGCGGGGTTTGGTGATTTGGCCACAAAATCATCGGTGGACGGTTTCCCTTGGTTTGGGCCTCAAAACCAAGGACCGAGGACTCGACGTGGCGAAGATGGGCTGTTGGGCTGATTGTATGTACTAGGCAGTGCCGAGTTGAACAACTCGGCAGTGCCGAGTACATGCACTCGACTGGGCCGGCCCAAAACTCGGCGTCGAGGAGCTTCGATCCGGAGGACACGCGGCGTGACTGCAAGGCTTGCGTCGGAGGGAAGCTAGCTTGCAGTGGAAGGTGCCCGAGCCGGAAAATATCTGAAGATCAAATGTCAAATTTGCCCCTGAGGGGTATGTATCACTTAGGGGTAGTTTAGTCTTTAGAGCACCACCACTTGGACTACTAATAGCCCCTTCCAGGGCTGGTGGCTGCTATCTCTCTAGTTATCTTTCATTTGGCTTGTTTAGTTTTTCCCTTCCCTTCATCCTCTCCACCTAGAACTACTTCGAATCTTTCTTAGTTTTGTATAGGTGAATTCATGGTTATGTGATGGAGTTTGTGCTGCTCATCTTTGTGCCATGATTTGATTTCCCGAGCTCCTTCTTCCTTTTCTATTTTCGTGGGTATTTTCGGAGCTATTTTTGGGGGATTTTCGTTCTTCTCTATCTAGGGCGTTTTCTCTCGGATTTCTTTGGGGGATTCACGTATGAGTGCCTTGTGCCTCTTTTACTGGTGATCCTTTGCCCCCAAGCGCCGAGAATCGCTTTGGATTTGAGATTTTCGGGATGAACTTGATGTCATGGTGTTCATCACGAGATCTGAGTTTCCGGGAGTTGTACTGAGTTAGAGGCCGAGATCTTTTGGGAAAACACTCCACTGGAGGTCTAGATCATCTGACCAAAATCTCGCCTCAAGAGCTCAAGCCGTTTGGGAGATCCATCCTCGAGTTGACTTTGGGGCTGTGCTGTTTGCATGTACTAGGCAGTGCCGAGTTTTGAAATCCGGCAGTGCCGAGTACATACACTCGAGGGCTGCATGTACTAGGCAGTGCCGAGTTTTGAAACCCGGCAGTGCCGAGTACATACACTCGAGAGCTGCATGTACTAGGCAGTGCCGAGTTTGGTAACCCGGCAGTGCCGAGTACATACACCCAGTGACAGATTTGTCAAGTTTTTGGATCGAGGATTCTTTCTGTGTTTCCGCTGCATGTTTCTTGTTCCTAGGGTCAGTAGCATCTCAGTTGCTAGCGTGATCTTGGCAAGATTGTGTTACGAAGTCCGGAAGTGATTTTGGGGTGAAAGCCGGATTTGGAAAAGAAAGTTTTATCGGCTCCCATTCACTCCCCCCCTCTCTGGTCGCCGTTTCGGTCCTTCAAACCGTACCTTGATGGATATGGTTAGAAGCATGATAAGCTATTCCACTTTACCAGTTAATTTGTGGATGGAGGCTTTGAAGACCGCCATTCACATCCTAAACAAAGTGCCTAGCAAAGCAGTTCCTACGACACCTTATGAACTTTGGACGGGTAGAGAACCCTCTCTCAGATATATGCGTGTATGGGGCTGCCCCGCTGAGGCTAAGATTTTTAACCCAAATATTGGGAAGCTAGATCCCAAGACAGTCAGTTGCTATTTCATTGGCTATACTGAAAAGACAAAAGGGTATCGTTTCTATTGTCCTAACAGACACACAAAGTTTGTGGAAACGAGACATGCAGTTTTTCTAGAGAATGAAATGATCAGGGGGAGCATGGCTACTCGGGAGATAGATCTTGAGGAGAAACGGGTCTTTGCACCTTGCCCAATGATTCAAGAACCTTTTTTCGAGTTACCTGTATCAATTCCAATAGTGGATGTGTCAATTCCAACAGTGGAAGCCACTGTGACACCCGTACAAGCTCCTAGTCCTGTAGTGCCAGCAATGAATGAGAATGTGGAACCTATTCCTCAAGTTGAACCAATTGTGGCACAAGATGTTGAACCAGTTGTTGCTCAAGAAATAGAACCTCAACAGCCTGTGGTTCCTGAAGTACCAGTTGTTGAGCCAGCTGCTGAACCAGCTGGAGGAGGACTGAGAAGGTCTACAAGAGTGAGACGCTCAGCCATTCCTGATTGCTATGAAATTGGCAACTTAGAAGAATTTCAAATGGGGGGTGATCCCATCACATTTGAAGAGGCTATGAGAAGCGCTCAATCTGAAAAATGGCTAGAAGCCATGCAAGAAGAAATGAATTCAATGAGTGCCAACAGAGTTTGGGACTTAGAAGTAATTCCTAAAGGAGCCAAATCAGTAGGCTGCAAATGGGTCTACAAAACAAAATGTGACTCCAAAGGGAATATTGAAAGATATAAAGCGCGACTCGTGGCTAAAGGGTTCACACAAAGAGAAGGAATAGATTACAATGAGACGTTTTCTCCAGTCTCATGTAAAGATGCCTTTAGAATCATAATGGCATTAGTGGCACACTATGATTTAGAACTACATCAGATGGATGTAAAGACAGTGTTCTTAAACGGGGATCTGTTTGAAAACGTATACATGACTCAACCTAAAGGTTTTGTTGTGAAAGGCAAAGAAAACATGGGATGCTGCTTAAGAAAATCCATCTATGGATTGAAACAAGCTTCTAGACAGTGGTACTTGAAGTTTGATGAGACAATTATGAAATTTGGGTTTAAGGCAAATGTAGAGGACAATTGCATCTATGCAAAGTTTAAGAATGGAAAATACATTTTCCTAATCCGATATGTGGATGATATCCTGCTTGCTAGCAGTGATAAAAGAATGTTGCAAGAGACAAAAATGTTTTTGTCCTCTAATTTTGATATAAAAGATCTTGGTGAGGCTTCATATGTTCTGGGCATTGAAATTCACCGAGATAGAAGAAACGGGGTTTTAGGACTATCGCAAAAGACATATTTGGAGAAGATCCTAAAGAAATATAATATGCATGCGAGTAAAGCCACACCTGCACCGATAGTGAAGGGCGATAAGTTTGGGGATTTTCAACGCCCCAGGAACCAGTATGAGATCGATCAAATGAAAATGGTTCCATATACTTCAGCAATTGGTAGCTTACAGTATGCACAAGTGTGCACTCGCCCTGATTTGGCTTATATCACCGGAGTACTCGGTAGATATCAAGATAACCCAGGCATAGAGCACTGGAAAATGGCAAAGAAAGCTTTGCGGTATGTGCAAGGCACAAAAGACCTCATGCTAATATATAGAAGATCTGATTCTCTAGAGATACGAGGATATTCAGATGCAAACTTTGCGAGAGACAAGGATGATAGAAAATCCACGTCAGGTTATGTATTCACTCTCGCAAGGGGAGCTATTTCGTGGAGAAGCTCTAAACAAACTCTGGTTGCATCATCTACGATGTATGCAGAGTTTATAGCATGCTATGAGGCAACGTTGCAGGCCAAGTGGCTAAAGAAATTCATACCCGACTTGAAAGTGGTAGATTGTATTAATAGACCACTTAAAATGTACTGCGATAATGAGCCTGCAGTATTTTACGCTCACAACAACAAGTCGAGTAATGCTACCAAACCAATAGAAATAAAATTCTATGTTGTGAAAGATAAAATCCAGGATCAGACTATAAGTCTGGAGCATATAAGTATGAAGAATATGCTTGCGGATCCGCTCACTAAAGGTTTACCACCCAGTGTGTTTAGAGAACACATTACCGGTATGGGTTTAAGGGAAAGCCTTATGATCACTGGATAATGGCCCAAGGTACGATCCTTTGCAATAGAGAAGTTTATTGTGGCTGATTAATCTAATTGAAATGTCAATTTTGATGACTCATGCTCAATGTGCTTTTTTGTTATGAAGTGGATGTCAGGCGAAGAGCTTAAGGTAAGAAAACATAAGGTGAGATCGAGGGGGAGATTGTTAGGTCGATCTCCACCACCACGGCCCAAAGGCCGTGATGGGCTCGGTCCACGCACCCTGATCGGGGGAGCCCAACCTAGCATTGGTTGGTGGGCCCCCGTTGCACAGTGCTATAAAGATGGGGTGGGGGGCTAGGGCGCACATCACGAGGTTGACCGCGCCGCCAGCACCCCACCTACAAACCCTACCGATCGAGGGAGCACTGGAGCAACGGGAAGCTCCACCTCGACCGCCGCCGACGTCCGAGTGGGTGCGGCGCACACGGTGCCACCGCCCCGACCTCAACCGCATCGTCCCCTCCGCTCCAGCGCCTCCTCAACCCGCGGCCGCCCCTGCGACCGCCACCGCCGCCATGGCTGCCGACCCCGTCGCCACCACCAACGGTCTGCGCATCCCCATTTCCCGCTCTAGATGTATTTGTTCTAGATCTAAGTGTTGCACATGTATTAGCCATGTTATTACCCTATTAATCATGTTTTACCAGAGAGTTTTCTATTGCTAGTCGATCCTACATGTCTATCACTAGAGTCTTGTGCACCTCCGCTTCTGCCGGCAGCAACCACCTCGACCATCCCTGCACTTCCCTAACAAGCTAACTAACTCAAACAACAACGCACGCACACATGCGCGATGCTGCAATCAGCCATCTGACGCGGGCACACACCTACGCCATGGCTCGGCAACCTGTACCTAAACCTCAACACACATGATGCACTCCAACACGTGCACACACACGTGCACACCGTCACACAAAACGCGCATATACGAGCGCGAACTCGTGCACCTGCAACTCGACAGACTCAACTGCCACACACATGTCACGGCCATGAACAGATGACATGGTTTATTCCTAACAATCTCCCCCTAAACCACGACATGGCCACCCATCCTGCCGTACAAGACGTCAGCTGCTCATATTGCCATGGGAAGCTCCCGTTCCCCATCTTCGGGGTGCCGCACGCTCACTGTCACTGGAGTTGATGCCGCTGCTCCCATCGTCATTGCGGCCACAACCGCCACCACGGCCAGCATACTCGACGCGAACCCCACAGTGGTCTTCTTCTTCCTTCGACGCCACCACTACTACACACACCACTTTCACAAACGGGCTATCACAACCGGTTTTGAGAAAACCGGCTGTGATAGGGCATCACAGCCGGTTTTTTTGTTAGGTGGGGCAAGCTGCCATTAGAACCGGCTGTGATGCCCCCTATCACAGGCGGTTTTTCTCAAACCGGCTGTGATAGTCGACCGGCACATCACAACCGGTTTTTGTTACAAACCGTTTGTGATACTAGACATCACAAACAGTTTGATAGAAAAACCGGTTGTGATGTGCCTGTACAGTACAAAACCCTCTTTCCCTCCCCTCCGCTTCTTCAACCCGACGCCCACCCCTGTCTCAACCCTTTTTGCTCTCCATTTTCACCAAATTGCTCTCTAAAGGTTGAGTTTTTTTGAAAAATCACTCCATCAACTTATTTTGAGGTGGGTAACTAGAAACCATTCCAATTTTGAGCATGTTTCATCCACTAGATTTTGAAATTTGGCATGAATTTGATGAGGGGCTTTTGTTCCATTTTAGAGAGCATTTCTTGCCAAATTGCTATGGGGAAAGTGGGGTTTCTTTGAAGAATCACTCCATCAACTTACTTTTGAGGTGGGTAACTAGCAACCATTTCAATTTTGAGCATGTTTCATCCACTAGATTTTGAAATTTGGCTTGAATTTGATGTAGGGGCTCTCTTGTTCCATTTTAAAGGGGATTTGTTGCCAAATTTCAATGGAGAAAGCGGGATTTCTTTGAAGAATCACTCCATCAACTTTGTTTGAGGTTGGCAACTAGCAACCATTTCAATTTTGAGCATGTTTCATCCACTAGATTTTGAAATTTGGCATGAATTTGATCTAGGGGCTCTCTTGTTCCATTTTAGAGAGGATTTCTTGTCAAATTTCAATGTAGAAAGTGGGATTTCTTTGAAGAATCACTCCATCAACTTATTTTGAGGTGGGTAACTAGCAACCATTTCAAATTTGAGCATGTTTCATCCACTAGATTTTGAATTTTGGCATGAATTTTAGATGGACAACGATCGAGGCTGGATGTACAGGCCAGCGGCCAAAAGAGATGCCATATATATCAACGGCGTCGATTCATTTGTGAAGGTTGCGAAGGCTTACATCAACACGAGTGATGGATATGTGTATTGACCATGCTATGACTGCAAAAACAAGAAACAGTTTCGTAACGTCGAGCAGATCGGGTATCATTTGTTGTCTAGGGGGTTCGTGCCAAACTACAAGATTTGGAATAAGCATGGTGAGGAAGGTGAGAATGAAACCACGCAGCAAACTACCCAAGAGAAGATTAGGGAAACATTACACCATCAGGCCACACAGGCAGTGGAACTTGAAAATGAGCCAGAACCGGTCGAAGAAACATATATGGAAAACATCGGTGAAACCTTCGCCGAGACATTAGCTGCGGATGATGTGGTTGATGGTCTTGACCAGATGATATGTGATGCGGAGCCAGAACGCTTGGATGCAAAGAATCTGAAGAAGCTCGAGCAGATGAGAAAGGATGCAAAGACTCCGTTGTACAGTGGTTGTAGCATGTCGAAACTTGAAGCTGACCTCTTGCTACTGGAGATGAAGGCAACAAATGGTGTGTCAGGCACGAGCTTTGACATTTTGCTGAATATTCTGGAGAAGATGCTTCCCAGCCCTAATGGGTTGCCAAAGAACACATACCAGGCAAAGCAAATGATATGTCCGATTGGGCTAGAAGTACAAAAAATACATGCATGCCCAAATGATTGCATCTTATATCGTGGTGACTATAAAGAATTAGATGCATGCCCAGTGTGTGAAGCTTCAGGTACAAGTCTGTATCAGCTATACATATGACATGTGATCGAGATAAAAGACCACCCGCCAAAGTCGTCTGGTACTTTCCTGTGATTCCTCGATTGAAGCGTTTATTTGCAAACCTAAAGACAGCAAAGCTTATGCGTTGGCATGAAGAAGAGCGTCTGAATGATGGAAAGCTTAGACATCCGGCTGACGGTTCACAGTGGAGGGCTATCAATTATCATTTCAAGAAGAAATTTGCCAGTGAAATAAGGAACGTAAGGTTCGGATTGAGTACTGATGGTATGAATCCTTTCAACATGGTTAGCAGCAAATATAGCACCTGGCCGGTCACTCTTTGCATATACAACCTTCCGCCTTGGCTTTGTATGAAGCGGACGTATATTATGATGCCTTTGCTGATCGAAGGGCCAAAGAAGCCATTAAATGAAATCGATGTGTACCTGGAGCCACTGGTGGATGATCTTGTGACTTTGTGGGATCATGGTGTCATTGTTTGGGATGAGTACAAGAGAGAACACTTCAAGTTGAAAGCATGGTTATTCGTAACAATCATGGACCTCCCCAGCCTTGGTACTGTATCTGGCCAGGCTACAAAGGGCTATAATGGTTGTGTGGTTTGCGTCGACGAGACCGACGCTAGATGGTTAAATAATAGCAAGAAGATGGTCTACATGGGCCATCGTAGGTTCCTTCACAGAGATCACCCATATCGGCGGAATAAGAAATCATTTGATGGGACAACCGAGGAGCGCTCGGCTCTGAGTTATCGCGATGGACACGAGATCTTTAAAATACTCAGCAAACTTGATGTGGTATTTGGAAAGGGAAAAGGAAGTGTACCCGCACCAGCAGGCGCTTTATAGAAAAAGAAGTCTATATTCTTTAGACTTGAATATTGGGAATTCCTTACTATTCGCCACGCACTCGATGGCATGCATCTAACTAAAAATGTGACTGAGAGCACCCTTGGAACATTAATGGCCATGGAAAAAAAGGAAAGGACTCACAAGAAGTCCGTCAAGACCTACAAGAATGGGGTGTCAGGCCTGAACTACATCCTATCATACAGCCTGATGGAAAAAAGAAGCTTCCAGTTGCTTCATGGACAGTGACTAAAGACGAGAAAAAGAAGATCTGCAAATTCTTTCACGAGTTGAAAGTGCCCACCGGATACTCGGCCAACATCAAGAGGCTGGTCAACATAGAGGAGTCAAAATTCAACATGAGTTGCATGAAGGGCCTTGACTGCCACGTTATCATGACACAACTTCTACCTGTTGTGTTAAGGGGTGTGCTGCCACCAAAGGTCAGGGATCCTCTCATAAAGTTGTGCTCTTTTTTTAATGCTATATCACACAAAGTCATAGATCCAACAATGCTAGACAAGCTTCAAGAAGACCTGGTCCATACTATAAACAGGCTCGAGATGCATTTTCCACCGACATTTTTTGACATGTCAGAGCATCTGCTTATTCACCTTGTTGATCAGATAAAATCAATTGGTCCAATGTTCCTGCATAACATGTTTCCTTTCAAGAGGTTAAACAGTGTGCTTAGGAAGTATGTTAGAAACAGATTCAGACCTGAGGCTAGCATGGCAAATGGATGGGAGACTGAGGAGGCAATTGAGTTCTGCACATACTATTTGGATCTGCCACGAGTCGGTGTGCCTGTATCACGCCACGAGGGAAGGCTGTTTGGGAGGGGGACGATCGGCCGTCATTCGAGCAGGATCGATGACCTTGATGCTTTCACGCAAGCACATTACACTGTTCTACAGCAAGCATCCGTAGTTTCGCCATATATTGAGATGCATATGCGAGAGCTACAGAACTAGAACAAAGCAAAACAACAACAGTGGATCATGGAAAAACATAGAGAATGCTTTGGCGACTGGTTAAGATTGAAATTGACTGTTGGTAAATCCGGTTCTCGTGAGCTAGATTTGTTGGTTATGGGACCATCAAGTACGTTGACAAAGTTTCAAGGATATGACATAAATGCATACTCATTCTACACAACAAAGCAAGATGAAAAAAGTGTCAACCAGAACAGTGGTGTTCGTATCGATGCTTATGACAACAATCAACAGTTGTAGACATACTACGGAACCATTGAAGAGATCTGGGAGCTAGATTACGGGCCCAACTTAAAGATACCTCTTTTCTGGTGCAAGTGGGTGAATCAAGTGGCAGTCTTCGAGGACAAGTATGGTATGACTGTCGGGGATCTTAAGAAGACAGGCTACAGAGACGAACCATTCGTTTGGGCAAATGATGTAGTGCAAGTCTTCTATGCAAAGGACCTCGCTAATGATGGAAAGCACGTTGTTCTTCAAGGAAAAAGGAAGATCGTCGATGTTGAAGACACAACCGAGGAAGAAGGGAACGGCTTCAACGACATGCCTCCTCTCGGGCCTGATGTCGACCTACCTGTGTTTGAAGAGAAAGATGATGAGCCAGCTTACGTCCAACGTGATCATGACGAGGCCGTCATCGTTAGTTGAATAATGCATAGTTATGTAATATTTAGAGTTAATTGCACTATTTTTACCTTATTTTGGTATTAAGAGTTAATTGCACTACTTATATTTTATTTATATATTTAGAGATAATTGCACTACTATTGTTTAAGTATTTAGAGGTAATTGCACTAATTTCCCATGCTTTTTCGTTTTAATTGTTTTGTGTGCATAATATTTTAAAAACCGTTCGCATTTTCACAGCCGGTTTTTATTAAAAACCGTTTGTGAACATCATTTTGAATAAAAACCGGCTGAAAAGAGTGTTTTCACAGACGGTTTTTATTAAAAACTGGCTATGATGTGGCACACAGCCCGAGGCAAAAGTGCCCAGCACTTATTGCTTGTGTCTGCTCACTTGCTCACACCGAGCTCACTCTCTCGCTCGCTTGCTCTCTCGCACTCTCGTTATGCTAGCTCTCTAGCTCGCTCTCTCGCTCGTTTGCTCTGCTAGCTCTCTCGCTCGCTCTTTGTTGCCTGCTCGCGAGCACCACCATCGCCTGGTCGACAGGCAAAGCTCAGGTATATACATCTTGTCTCCTGTGTTTTTTTTCATTTGTATTGTTGTACGTAGTTTTGTTTCGATACGAGTGCAAAGCTTAGGTATTTAATTTGCTATATATCATATATAGAACTATAGCTAAATGTTTTCTTCCGTTAAATAGGAAAATATATAATGCCGAGATAGCATGCAAGATCAAGTCGTGGTAGACTGTATCCGCCCCACCCAGCTATGTTTTCGGGAGGTCTCACTGCACCACCACCAAACCCTCCCGGACCGGTATTTGAAGGGTTCATTCCGATTGTGCCTGAAATCCGCAGGGATTTGGTAAGACTGGTGTATGTAATTTATTTGTGATTAAATTATATGATTATTATATTATGGTATTGATTCTTAACTAATTTTTAAATCAGGCGATTAATGCACTTGAATGGTTCAAAACTGTAGTAACTCACATAAGTGGCTCTTGTCCTATGGTGGTAAGAGAGAGAAGTGGTATAAATCGTGGGAGATATACTGTTTCTCTTTCAATCCAAGCCAGTGCTTTGCGCGACCCACATCCTAGTGAACATTTTATTTTCCACATGCATTCTGGACCCTACCGTCAAGAATTTGTTGCCGCACGTGATGCTATGAGAAAAGCCCTGGTACAAGTGGAAAGTCATACAAGGCATTACTTTCCGGACTACAGTTTCTTCAAGCTCAAAGCACTAGATATGAATGAGACAGACGTGACACAAATGACTAAAAGGATTTCCCCTGTTTATGAATCGGAATACGTAAGTTAACTCATATGTTATTTTCCTTAATTTGTTACTAAAATGTCAAATTTAACTCTTAATTTTATATGTTTAACGTATAGGATGACTTGTATAATGGATTCCTGCACACAGAGAATGGTCTGAGAGAAGTGTTGCATCACATCCTACCACAGTTGGGCTACTCATTCATACCACCACATTCATATCGAGTAAATGGTGGTTTTCAAGCATGTGTAACCGTGACTTCACCAGAAGTGCCTTCGATGACAATATATGGTGAGACATTGGATGCGAATTATAAGGCAAAGGATAGTGCATTAATATATGCACTAGATTATGTGGATCGTTATCATAATATAAACATTATTGATGTAAATTATTCTACCTATCTCATCAGGGTAAGTGGCGTGCAGGGGTAGCTAGACTACTGTATTATGGTGTTGTAAGGACTTAGTAATGCACGTTGTGCTATCAGTGTGATATTGTAAGAAAACCGATTGTGATAGTGTTATGGTATTGTAAGAATTTAATAATGTGTGTGATTGTGTAAGACTTGAATGGTGTATGATGTAAGATTTGAATAAAGTGTAAGACCCCCATGTTTAGCTTAGTGCAGTAGTACCAATTTTTCTAGCTTTATTCTATTTTGTATGAATTAAATTTTTTTTGTTTGTGAGAAATAAAAATACATCACAAACGGTTCTTAGTAAATAATTTGAAAAAAGAGAAAGCACCAAACATGGTCCTCTTTGTGGTTAATAACTTTGAAATTAGAGATTCAAATTTTTGCACTACATCAAAACTAGCGATTGTTACTAAAGCAAAAGACGTGTCTCGTTATTCCAAACTACTTAGGCTCAGTGTGTACTTTGCACACACTCAAACATTTTTGAAATTGTTCATACAGTATACATATTTTTAATGTGTGATATACACTAAGTTTAGCCTAGTGCAGGAGTTTCAAATTTTTTCGAGACTTATTCTATTTTCTATGAATTAAATGATTTTTCGGCTGCGAAAATGAAAAAATATATCACAAACGGTTTGTGTTGAAAACCGGTTGTGATTCCACCATCACAACCGGTTTTCAACAAAAACCGTTTGTGATTCTTTTCCCTTCATATAGGCGTGCGTGCAGGTTCCAAATCCTCCCAAAATTCTAAGTCCCCGTGCTCCCTCGACGTCGCGCCGTGCTCCCCCGACGCCGCGCCGCCGCCTCTCCCTCGACGTCGCGCCGCGCTCCCCGGCCTGCTCTCCCTCGACGTCGCGCCGGTCCCTCGACGTCAGGCCGCTCCCTCGACGTCGCGCCGCGCTCCCCCGACGCCGCGTCGCCGCTGCTCCCTCAACGTCACGCCGCGCTCCCCTGCTCTCCCTCGACGTCGCGCCACGCTCCCTTGCTCTCCCTTGACGCCGCGCTCCCCTGCTCTCCCTCGATGTCGCGCCGCCGCCGCCCTCGCGCACTTCTCCACCCCGACGCCGCGCACGCCGTGCTCCTCCCCGATGCCGCGCTCCACCACGATGCGCCGCTGCTCCACCCCGACGCGCCTCCACCCCGAAGCGCAGCCATACCCAAGCTAGGTGAGCTCCACCCCATCAACCACTGCACATGAGGTGTTCGATGAAATGTCTCGAAGCAGCTGATACAAGATTTCGTGTATAGATTTTGCAAACTTCATGTATAAAAGATGTAGCTGGTATATAGGGGATCAACTTTTGCTAAATGAGCTAGGATCCAAACTGTCAACCAAAGGCCAAATTAGATTTGAGTAGTTTTGGTTAAGTCTGGAATTTGAGTTATTTGGCTAAATTTGGGCTCGAATTTAAAATAGGTTTGATTTGAAAACCTAAGGTTGTAGATGATTTTTCAATAGTCCAAACTACCAATAGTCAAACCATGATGTTGTTTGGGTTGGGTGTTGATCTAAATAGAAAGTTATTAAATTCTAAAGATAGCTAACTGCTGCTGTCAACCAACACTTAGCCAAATTATGAAGTTCCAAAAATCAGGGGATTGACTGGATTTTGACCACGATTTTGAACAAGTAAATGATGTTTTTTTTTTCAAAGTCAACATGCCCAGATGAAATTACATACCTAAAGGTGTTATTTTCATGTTGGCCAAAAATTATTTGCTTAAGTGTTTTTAGTTTTAATTAAGCTCCTAAAATGGTTAAATTGAAGAGGCTAGACTTGTTCAACTTTTTTGGGTTTTGCAACAAATCTTGAAACGGTTCGTAGGAAAGCCATTAATATATACCTAGCATGTAGGGGATAGTTTATAAATCAGAATCTTAGTTTGTATTCACTTTATGTAAGGAAAATGCGTCGTTTCACAAGGTTGAGAGCCCGTTTTGGCAAAGAAGACGCGAATGAAGCGGAGAATGCTGGTGCTCACCAGGATGGCGGAGATGATGGTGCTAACCACGAAGGAGGCCCTTCCACGTACCTCAACCTAGACTTTGGTGCCGAGGAGGTAGTTCTTTTGCACACACCTTTGCTATCATTAGTTTGGTGACAAATTGATCTCATTAGTTTTGATCTCTGCACATAGGAGCATGTTGAAAACAGGTCAGAGGTGACCGAAACATCAGAAAAACCTAAGGGCAAGCGAGGCCGAAGCAAGATGCCTCAAGGTCGAACTGTAATAAACGCGGTCGATGCATCCGGAGAGCAAGTAGATCCTATTACGGTCTAGGGTCTTACAAGACGGCCATCGAAAATATAGTGAGGGACAATGTTCTGATAAAATATCAGAGCTGGAACGGAAAGGAGGATCCGACCTTCACACTGCCAGACCAGATCAAGGAGTTCTGTTGGAAGAAGTTGTTGGAGAGCTTCAGCTTCAAAAGTGACAAGGCGCGGGAATTAGCGAAAAAAATGGTCTTGAGGACAATGGGTGAGAGATTTAAGCAATTTAGGTGTGTACTATATAAGCATGTCAAGGCGGGAACTGAGCCAGACTGGGATCAATACCCAAGTCAAAGGGCTTACTGCGCTGACTTTCTTGCATACAAGAGTAGTACTAAGGCCAAAGAAATGAGCCAGCAAAACACTGAAAATGCACTGAGTAACCCCCTCCATCATAACATGGGAACTCGTGGGATCGCGCGCAAGTTACCACAATGGGACGCATAGTTTGAACAGATGGAAAAGAATGGTGTCGTGCCCGAGACCGTAGCATGGGAGATGCGTTCTTTGATATTTGCTCTCTCCCATGGGAGTAGTCACGGTCCTGATGGAAAGCTTGTGAGCAAAGATGAACGTGCCAAACATGTGGTGAAACGGATCCAAGAAGTACGTGAGGATGTTGCCTCAGGTGCGTTTGTTCCAGATAGGGAGAATGACGTGCTGAGCCGAGCCCTGGGAACCAAAGAGCATCCTGGCCGCGTACGAGGAATGGGGCTAGTTCCTTGGCAACTTGGCTTCGCTAATATTCTGACTCGTACTGAAGTCGATCAAGGTCGAAAGCACAGCCAGAAGCAGTAGTTGAAGATCTTATGCAGAAAGTTCGTGATGAAATGGATGCTTCTCAAGCAGAGTGGCGTGAGACGATTCGCGAGGAGATTCATGGAGAGTTTCTTGAGCAAAGCCAGAGCCAGCGTCCTCTTGTTGCAGCTCAAGATGGCGGCGACATTCTCGCTAGCCCAGTTGTGCTGCCTCGTAGCAGTTGCGGCGCATCCCCTCGTAGAAGGCACCAATAACAGATTCCCGGTGGATGAGATCACTGAACCAAAGGCTTGTAAGTTGTATGTGATGTCAGGGTTTATCAAGACCAAGGTGCCCATAGGTCTAGCTTAGCCTACCTGAGAGAAAAGTGGTTTTGCATTGTCGAGAACTGCCGACCGGTTTTGCAAGAGTGACACTTGACGCACTTGTCAAGAAGAAATATGGCATAGTTGAGTTGGAAATTCCAGGGTAGGATGACAAGGTTAAGCTCAAGGATAACCTTGGATGCTTTGTGGCGTGGCGGAAGTACTACATATCCTTTAGTGATTTGGACACGAAAGGGTCGTCAGACGAGAACACTTTTCCACCAGAGAGGGTACCAAGTCAGCCTAGCCCTCAAATAGATCAGAGTCCACCTCGGAATGAACCAAGTCCACCTCCAAGGAAAGAAACCCCCCCAAGGGAACCAACTCCTCCTCGTAGGCCGGCTACGAGGTCCTTGCTAAGTGTATTCCCTGAAAGTCCGGTGAGGACCAGATCATCGCAGAAGCGGCGAGCATCCAACTCAAGCCCGCCTTAGCTAAAAGAGAAGAAAAAAGCGGTGAGTGGAAGCATAACATCCTTCCTCCCAGATAAGGACGAGCCGACGCTAGGCAAACAGGCAGCTAAGCACTTTCACAAGTTGTGCTTGGTTAAGCAAACGGGGAATAACAAACCGCCAAAGACAGACTTTGAGCGAATTACTGCTAAGAAGTCAATGTTGGAATTTAGCAAGCTAAAGCACCAAGATAACCTTGATCAAGAGAAAGCACGTATAGCTCAATTTTGCAAGGAAGGTGGCATGACTGAGGAAGACTTGGACAATATAGTGAATGAAGATGGTTACCTCGTCACTGCTCCAACAAAATTAGCTTGGACGTTTGAGCACGGGAAAGACCTAGTTTGCCCAGAAGAATTGGGTGGCCTACCGATGAAGATGAGGAATTTGCATGATTGGTACAAACGTCAATCCGGCATTTACTTTGGAGTGAGGTACCCAAAGGAATTCTTTGGCCAAATAATTGAAGGCAGTCCTCGTCACGACAGGTACCTCGAATACAAGTGTCTATTTGAGTTGTACCAGCAAGATGCTCTCGACGTCAACATCCTCTTCCTGTGGTGCTTGTAAGTATTCTCTTCTCACGTACATTCTGTTCACTTCTCTTGCTCAACACACTGCATTTTACAACTAGATCTTTTTGTAGGATGGAGTACCACTTGTTAAAAGAGCGTGGGATTAAAGACATAGCCTTCTTGGACCTTGTTGCAGTAAATGAGAAGAATTTTGCAAATGTTGATACCATGCATTATTTGTACAATGCTTTTTGCCTTCTTAAAATGAAGGAAAGCATACTTCTACCGTACAACTTCCTGTAATTGTGTTCCTAGTCACATTCCATCTTTCAATTATCTAACCGTTGTTAGTTACGCGGGAAAAATGATCATGTCCCACCCTTTGGTTTACAACAACCATTATGTTCTCTTGGATATTTGCATTCTTCAAAGTTCCATCAAGGTTTATGACTCAAAAGATAGGCCTCTTGATATGATCGATCCACTCATTCAAGTACTAAACAAGTAAGTATAGACAAATCACTCTTTTGGATCAAAATTGATTGCATCTGCCTAATCACATTCACTCCGAAATGTCCTGTAGGGCTTTCAAAATGTATTGCAAGAAAAAGGAAAACAAAGGGTTTCATAGACCCTTCGTCACAGATAAATTCGTTGTATCATCTACAAAGTGGATTAAAAAAGCAGTCGATGGGGAACAATCACTGCGGGTACTATGTCATGCACTACATCCACTGCTACACTGGCGATGACTTTAGCGCTCTAGAGAGATAGGTTTGTGGGAGTTTATCGCTTTATGTGAACCTAACTAGGGTTCGTATCGTCTTTTACTTTCTCAATAGTTTTAGCCATATATGTTAATGCATTTTTGATTCACTAACTCGTGTTGTTGCTTCACTACTCATGTGCTTGCTTCGCTCTCACTCATGTTGCAGGAAGCCGAGGTTGGTGCGTCCGAGATGATTGCGACCGAGATAATTGCACTTTCAGAACAGCTTGCCGGGTTCATTCTCGAAGATGTTATATCCGAAGATGGAGAATACCACATTATGAAGCCGTGAGACTAGATGGAACTTGTAATATATTTGACATGCACTCGTAGCGTAGCGAAACTTGATATGTATCTATTGAACTTGATGTGTATGAATTTAATGTAATAACGTTTAGATGGTTTCGTTGAAATGTTATATTTGAATGCATCGTGCTTTATATGTGGGTTCTGAATATGTGATTGATATTTGTGGAATATTTGATATATATGCGAAATATATTTGATATATGAAAAAATTAAAAAAAATCACAGCCGGTTTTAGACAAACAGCCGGCTGTGATGGGGGGTTATCACAGCCGGCTGTCGTCGAAAACCGGCTGTGAAACCTGCATGCTCACAGTCGGTTTTAGACAAAAACCGGCTGGGATAACCACCCATCACAGCCGGTTTGCATCATAGCCGGTTTCCAAAAACCGGCTGTGATGGGGGGTTATCACAGCCGGTTTTTGAAAACCGGCTGTGATAGGGGGACTATCACAGCCGCTTTATCTCATCCGCCCCCCAAAACCGGTTGTGATAGGGGTTGCGAACCAGTTGTGATGGGGGGTTGTGTATTAGTGCACACGCCATTGATGCCGTCGCGTCCAAACACGAACTGGGTTGACACCTCCCCCGTCACTTCAAGAATCGCCACACGATCCCTTGCGGTGGAGCCACACGCCACCACTCTTGGCACACTTGCGAACTGTGGGCGCCGAACGCCCTCTGGCAACAAACGACGTTTCTTCTCTGGCGACACATGCCACTACGCCGACTCCGGCGACACACACCGCTGAGGCACCATGCCCGAACATGGAGCCATCACGACGCCTCCTCCTCACCTGCCGTGGTGTGTCACCGCTGCCGCGAACGCCGCCTCGTGCCGGCCACCACCAGCGAGGGGAGCAAACCCCTAGCATGAACCTGGCCACGGGACAGCGCCACACACTGCCGCGGTCACCATCTCCTTCCTCACCAAGGCAACTGCAACGCCTCGCACCTCCACAAGCCGACACATCGCCTGGAGCTTCACGCATCGCAGCCGCCGGCGAGCACCACGGGCACGTCTCCGGCATGGCGAATGGACACCACCCGACGACCTAACCTTCCTCTTGATAACAATTGTTGGAACCGAGTCGCTGCCTCGCTCTTACTCTCGCCGGACGGAGCTAGAAGAAGAACAGTAGACAAGAGACATTTTTCTGGCGACAAACACCGCGGCGCAACGGATGCCTGTATCTTGGCTTTCTATTAGATAAACATGACTCGAAACAAACTGAACACAAGGTTTACATGGCCTTTTGTTGCCCCGCCCCCAGCGACACAACGCCCACACAACCACTCCGTCGATCTTCACACGCACGAACGCGCTCCGCTAGTGACCAGGTCGATCTCCATGTTCTGAGCCACGTACTCCCGTGAGAACTGGTCTTCAGGCTGATCTAGAGTCTTGCGCACCTCCGCTTCTGCCGGCAGCAACCACCTCGACCATCCTTGCACTTCCCTAACAAGCTAACTAACTCAAACAACAACGCACGCACACACGTGCGATGCTGCAACCAGCCATCTGACGCGGGCACACACCTACGCCATGGCTCAGCAACCTGTACCTAAACCTCAACGCACACGATGCACTCCAACACGTGCACACACACGTGCACACCATCACACAAAACACGCACACACGAGCACGAACTCGTGCACCTGCAACTCGACAGACTCAACAGCCACACACATGTCACGGCCACGAACACATGACGTGGTTTATTTCTAACGCAGTTGAGGTCAAGGAAAAATAAACATTCAGGAATTGTGAGCTGAATCACAGTAATCTGCATATTATGTTGTACCAATTTAGCAAGCAAGTGGAGAAGATTGGGGAACGGAAAGCCCATACACAGCTAGAGATTTTTCACATCACACGGCCAGAAATACCTTCATCAGTGCCGGTCACAGGGCACATTAGTGCCAGCCGCTGTGACCGGCCGCTGTGACCGGTCACAGGGCACATTAGTGCCGGCCGCTGTGACCGGCACTAATTGGGTGGCACTAACGTGCGGCACGCTCAAATTGACCAGCACTAAACTGCGCGACCCCACGCGGGGCCAGGGAGGCAGTTTAGTGCCGGCTGGACTTACCAGCCGGCACTAATATCTTTTTTCTTTTTTCTTTTCTTTTTTCTTTTTCTTTTTCTTTTTGGTTTTATACGTATTTGTATGCGTATTTGTACCAAATGCGACTACATACTTATACTATTTGCATTGCAGGTATATTACGATGATATCACATTAATATTATATATATACACATAAATACATAGAGTTCATACTTAACACTTAAAAGATCCAACAAAGTACTTAGGATTTGAGATACATAAATACATAGAGTTCATTTGCCCTATTTCCGACGTGTGCTTTCTGGGAGATCGCAGTAGAATTCTCCTTTCTTTGATATGACTTTATCGACCAGGAATCCGCAGATAGATTCTTGAATTGCCCTGACCCGATCTTCTTCGATGAGTTCTTCTTTCATTACCCAACGCTGTAACATTTTCAGATGAAAACATGAGAATGAAAAATAATGAATTGAAATTAATTAGCAGAATTGATTGTGCTCACGTACCTTGAATCGCTCAGGTGTCATTTGCACTTTTTCACTTACAAAGGTAAAACATAGCTCAATTAGATCCATCACTATCTTTTGCTAAGCAGTTGAACAAGTTGTGATTGTGAGCAAAAACTTAAGTAACACGGTTGAGTTCCAGAAACCCAATTAATATATGTACTGATTATAGATATCTATGTGGTTCAGTTTCAAAAGAGGGGCCTCCCACGTGCGCAGTCAAGTTTCTTGACATCTGTTGCAAAGGGACTAAAACTATACCAAGGAGAGGACGTGAAACATAGTCATTTCCTTTCATAGTCATGCACTTTGAAATAAAAATAAAGTAAAATTTACCTATCATCAAATGATTTCGATCCTCAATTACAATAAAGAATGCCTATTATGTATTAAAAATATGTGTTGCTTTTTATGATGTCAAAAGTATTAATAAATCGATCAACACTACGGGAACCCAGGTGTTTGCCGAGTGTCTCGGACACTCGGCAAAGACCATAAACACTCGGCGAAACCTTTGCCGAGTGTAACACTTGGCAAAGAGAACTCAACGAATGTAGACTCGGCAAAGAGGACCTTTGCCGAGTGCTACATCTGACACACCGCAAACATTTTTGAAAAAAATAAAAAAAATCGTTGCGCCGCCGCTCGCCGGCTGGCCCTGACGAGGTGGCCGCTCGCCGGCCGGCCACAGGCCGCGCCCCCACCGCGCAGGATGCCCGCGCCGCCGCCCCTGTCCCCTTCCTCCGCCGGCGAGAGGCGCCGCCGCCGGACGCGCCTAGGCCGGCCACCACCGTGCAGAATGCCACGGCGCCGCCCCTGCCCCCTTCCTCCGCCAGCGAGAGGCGCCGCCGTCGCCGGACGTGCCCAGGCCGGCCGCCACCGTGCAGGACGCCCGCACCGCCGCCCTTGCCCCCTTCCTCCGCCGGCGAGAGGCCCCGCCGCTGCACTCTAGCGCCCCCGCCGGCTCCGCGTGTGCCATTCGGCTGGGGCGCCGCTGCTGCGCCGCCCGCGGCCGCCGGAGCCCGGCCGCAGTCGGCTGCGCCGCCCGCCGTGCCTCCCGTGCCGGCCATGGGGAGAGGAGAGAGAGAAAATGGGAGAGATGAGAGAAGAGGAGGCAGGCCGGCCGGCTCTTTGACTTGGGGGAGAGAGGGATGGATCCAGGTGATTGGGTGTGGACCAATGGGAGAGCTCCGTATTCAACATTTGGATTGATGACGTGGCAATGTGTTTCTTTAACTGCCTTTCGATACATTTTAACATGATTAAATGAGCTCAAATAAAAAAAATTGTAAACTACAAAGTTTATGTCTTGTCTAGATCTACAACTTTGGTATAAAATTTATTTACATCCGAAGTCATTTGAAATTTTTAAATTTTGAAAATTTGAAATCGAAAGGCTTATAATGATATTTTGAAGTATAAAACATTGTAAAATAAAAAGTGTACAACTACAAAGTCTTAAATCTTGTCTAGTTCTACAACTTTGGTATAAAATTTATTTACATTCGAGATCATTAGAAATTTTAAAACTTTAAAATTTGAAATCGGAAAGCTTATAATGATATTTTGAATTATAAAACATTGTCAAATAGAAAAGTTGTCAACTGCAAATTTTCACATTTCATCAAGCCATACAACTTTGGTTTATAGCTTTTTTCATTTGAGATCATATAAAAGAGTTTGTATTCAAAAAATACATTGACTAACTCATTCACATAGAGTAACACATATACTTCTTGTGTGATGTTTCAATTTTGTAAACATCGTTATGACAAAATGTGCGAAATCTTCTCAACTTTTTATCACGGCCTTTACGTATGATACCGTCACATCATGCCAAATCTCATGATTTTTAGACTTCATTTGCTTTTTTAGAAATTTAAAAACTCTCATCTTTGCCTAGTGTCAAAAAAATACACTCGACAAAGAAGCGCTTTGCCGAGTGTCAAAAAATACACTCGGCAAACACGGATCTTTGCCAAGTGTTTTTTTTTACACTCGGCCAAGCGTTTCTTTGCCGAGTGTTTTCTATTTGCCGAGTGTTTTTTATTTACTCTCGGCAAAGCACTTCTTTGCCGAGTGTCCGAAATAACACACTCGGCAAAGATTTGACACTCGGCAACTTCAGGTTTTCCCGTAGTGCAACATGTAAAAAATAAAAAAAATAGTTGTGCATCATGATTTAAATAATATCTAATAATATTATGTTCCCTAAACTACTAGACCGCGCGTAGCACAGGTTGATAGACTTGTAATCCTAAGGCGAGAGGGATTGCTCTGTAATAATTGCCTAAAAGAAAAGAAGAATAATAAATAAGCTTCCTTTATGTTGATGTGTTCGAACTCCAAATTATTAGGAACTAAAAACTGATCCCATCTTCCTATAGTCATACAAGCTACATTTTGTGTTCAAAATCATCCTGAAATATAGCTTCTATGGAGTTGGTAAGGCTGATTGAACAGTTGAAGAGACGAAAATTAAATAGTGGAGTACTATCCATTCAGAATTTTTCTAAGTTTCATATTTTTTTTTCTTACATGCAAGGTAGACATAATTGCCACACAGTAATGACGTGTTTAATGAAAGTTATATTAGGCCTTTTTGCATTTTTGTTGATCCATCATAAAAAACCTAGACATGTAGCTATATTTGTGAGCAAGGGAGTACTATGCACGGATGATGTCACCCTAAAAAAGACTACTGTGACTGCGATGCAGATCGTGCAGGTGCTTCAAATGGTGGCTCCGAGGACGACATTGAGGCCGGGCATGGTACAGAGTTGGTGCCGCCCGGAGACGGAGATGGAGAAATTGAGTTGTTGATGAGACCACAGACGGTCGGTTGTTCAGAACCCCAACATTCTGTGGCAGTAATCCCCAAGGTCAGTGAGCAACTCAGTCGTGCCAGACCTGAGCTATTCACGCCGCATAACGTGCTGATCGGTCCTTACCATCGACACCAAGATTCTTATAGTCCGTCGACGGAGATGGAGAAGAAGAAGGCCGTCAGCAATCTAGTAATGCTTGGAGTTGATATTGAGGGTCTGGTGCGGGTGCTGGCTGAGCTGGTTCCCCAAGTGAGGAGGTGCTACGCCCATCTGCCTGAGAACCACTACATGAGTGCGGAATCGTTCACCGAGATGCTGCTTCTTGATGGGTGCTATCTCCTTAGCTTATTCATAGAATTATTTAAGCCGGAGAGAGGAGCACCCGACAATGCGCAGATGATAGTAGCCAAAGGCGGCATGACATTGGTACGGGACATCCTGTACCTCATTGAGAACCAGATGCCTCTGTTTGTCCTCCAGCGGATCCTGGGCCACCTGACAGGGTCAGGAGAAGCAGCAATGTACGCCCTCGAATGTCTGTCAAGCAGCTGCTGCAGCAACAGCTCTACATCAGCGAGCAGAGGACCCAGCAGCAGGCACAGCCATCCGAGCCCAGGCCCTCAGACATGCTGCACCTGCCTGTTGCGCGAAAGCGGGACCATCCTCGACATACATTTTGAAGGAGGCACGGTGTATATCCCTCTACTGCGGATCGACAGCAGCACCTGGACGATGCTGCATAACATGATTGCGCTGGAGGTGGAGGAGCGACTACAAAGGACGCCCGTCACGGCCTACTGCTACTTCATGGAGTCCATGGAGATCCTGCTGCAGCAACAGCTCTACATCGGCAAGACAACGCGGCCGGTGCCATATGAGTCCACGTCCTCAGACCTGCTGCACCCGGCGCCACCAGCAAGCCCGTCTGGCACCAACTGGACAAGCGCTGTAGGAAGTCGGTGCACACCTTCAAGGGATTATTCCGAGAGAAGTACTGCGGCAACTTGTTCCAAAGAATGGTATTCTCTATTGCCTTATTCGTCTTCGTCACCCAGGTGCTGCAGGTGGTCTATGCAGCTCTTGCCTACCACAAACCACCCAAATAAAGCATGCATGTGCTAGATCGATGATCAGAAAAGGAAGAAAAAAAAAAACAAAACCCCAGCATTTTAATAGCGTTTGTCATTCTAGTTTGCCTCAGCTATGTATTCGCACGCACTTGACATATTCGTTCTGTTTTCAGTACTGACACTGCATTGCTTACTTGATTTCCATCTATTGTTTCTGGGGTCTTGCAAATTATGATTGTACGTCTTAGTGAAAGCAACTCCACATCCACCACACAGGGATATTTTAATTACTAAACTCATGTCACCATTCTTTGTCACACACTAATTATTAAGAAGTCCCTTACCAACTATTGGTTAGCCGACCCTGCTGTATCAACTATCTAGTGGCCATTGCTTCATGACAAAAACAACGATGCCAGTGGTGACTGGTGAGTGGTGAGCACAGAGCTGCATTCAGGCTTTGGTACCCTGTCAGTGCCGCACTGAACACAAGGATCAGAACTCAGCTAAAAAGAATCTGATCCTAAAGATTACCACTATTCATCACGCAAATCATGTTTCTCATTAACTCCTTGCATATTATACAAAGCCTGCAGTTCCATTCCATGGATATGGCCATCTAATCTTGATCCCTGAACACCATTCTGAACGCAAATCATGCTCCGGCTAGGCACCTACCAAACTGCACTGCCAAGTAAAACTTTCTGCCCCCAAACTGGGGAACTAGTGGGAGGAAAGGGGACACACAAGGGAAATGCCATGCATATATTCACCAATCACCACTGCTTATGACTAGAGCTTGTGCTTAAGAGAAACAATCACCTCTTTTAAGTTAAAGGCCGGCTCAAAGCTGGAAAATAACCACTGATTAAGTGAGATTCCTTCACCTTTGCTTCCTGGAGGCAAACACTGGCTGGCATGCCTTTGATTTGTACCATCGCAAATGTGAAATCAAAGGTGTAAAGTATTTAGTGGAGAATTGCAGATATAGAACTTATTCCTTCTAGAGAGTGAGAAAGCAGCTGGAAACCTACAAAAGCAATTAGCTCAGGTCAAATGGCCAATCAAACTGGCCTCTTCTTCTCCTTGCATGACTCATTAGCTTCAGACACTGCCCAGAAAATGAGCTAGAAAGCAGTATGTAGAGAGCAGATTTGACTGTAGTGGTGCGGTAAATCTGCAGTGACAGTTTGCAGGTGGCAATTGTATTGGACATCGTCTAAACTGGTAAAAGTTACACCCATGAACAGAAAGCACCAGTAGGCAGTTGCAAGAAAGCGACGACCAGTTGTGGATTGACATTAGAGTTTCAGACCATTATCATACGCCCAACTTTCCATCAAGTGCCTGATACTGATAGCCATTTTCTCATCAGCTCTTTTTTTTTTTTGAAGAAATTCTCATCCGCTCTGTTATGTGCCAATCAGAAAACCCTTTTGCAGTCAGCTGCATCTGTGATTCAGCAAAGTGGTGCTGCAATGATGGTCTCACTCTGTTCAGGTTGTTTGCTGGTACCCCCTAATGTGATGTGATAGTTCCACCTATGATCAGTGCTCGACGTGTCGATCTGACGATGTCATGTTGTTTGCACACTCTCTTTTTCCTCTCAGGATTTCAAAGTTGCAGACTCTTTCTATCATCCCTGTCAATCAGTGGCTACAATTACGGAAGGCCCATAAGGTTTCATCCCAAGTTGCTCTGCAGTGCTTTCTCTTATGATAGTCCATACTCTTAGCTGAATGCATAATTGGACCCCCTTGTGTTTTTAATTCAAAAGGACTCACCCTTCATGTGTCTTTTACGGTAAGATTTATCACCAAATGCTGATTGCCCTGAATTGTCGACTTTAGTATTACTAAGTTCATGGCGTGTCAAATGCATCTGAAAGTCGTACAAGGCAAGTTAGTTGAATAAACTTTTTGGAAAGGAGTATGAACACATTGGTGTGACCGCTAAAAAATCAAAGTGAAGCACTTGAAGGGAAAGAAAGGAGGTGACTGGAAATTAAGCTTGTGGCAAAGATATGCCGTGGAACTTGAGCTTCATCATGTTCACATGAGCATGCATGACAACCGGTCATCAGATGTTAAGAGCTGCAAGGAACTTAAGTTCGTCTGAAGACTTGCAGTGCTGGCTCGACTGTGTGTAGCTGGATGGTCAACACGTCGAGGACGAGAAGCTATTTGTGGCAGTCGTCGAGGAACTTTTAATTCCTGTAATCTAACGTTATTCATTGCCATAAATGTTTGAAGCTGTTGCTCTGCTCCATGGCTTCCTGCCCGTCGAGCACGACGGTGAACTAGTGACTGACGCTCAATTCGCCGGCGTGTAGACTCATCGGAGGCGACGACCCGAACACTGACAATGACTGCACGGGTGGTGCAGAGGCCCAAAAGATTGCTCGTGAGACTCGGCCCATGTACGAGAGAAGGAAGAACGCAGGCAGCATGCAGCAAGAACGCGGGCCCACTTAAGTTAAGAGTTAAGCCCAAGATCTCAATAATAGTTTTCGCCAGTGAAGCAGTGTTCAAGCACTACTTTGACCTTGAATCTTTATAGAGTTGGAAAAGCAGTTAAACTCATGTGACTATTCTCAGTATACGACTGACCCAATTATTGGTTGGCAAGCCTAGTGTGTCAGTGCCTCATTGAACACTAAGATCAGAACACAACCAAAAATGTCTGTGCATGCTCCTACAGTTTATCATGTTTCCATCATGCAAATCTTGATTCTGATTAGTATAAGTGTATAATACGCCTCATACATTAAACAAAAGTAAATTTCACTGTAAGTCTTTAAACTATTGCCAAGATCTCATCTAGGTCGATGAACTGAAAAAGTGGTCATCTGAGTACTTAAATTATTACCGAGGTATCATCTGGATCCATGAACTAAAAAGTGATCATCTATGTCCACAATCTATTAAATTGTGGTTATCTAGGTCCAAAAGCGCCCACGAAGGCACCTTTTGCCTAAGTAGCAATGCCAGCATGGAAAAAATTTGTAAAAAAAAACTACTCCTCTTTTCCCCTAACTCCTCTTTGGGTCGCCTTTTATAGGCCGGGCGGGCGCGCGAGGTGCGGCCACGTAGCGCGGAGAAGATGAGAGCGCCCGGCAGAGCGGGACGCGCGGCAGTCCGAGGGGAACTTGAGCTCGGGCAATGGAGCTCGGACGGGGAAGGTTTGGCCAGCGGCGGGGATGCACGGCACCTTCGCGCCTCGGCTTCCTCCTGGCCGTGCCTGGCCGCATCGGTCGGTGGAGGAGCAGGGGCGCCGCAAAGTGGAGAGGCTTGGGGTGCTGGTATGGGCGCCTCGGCGCCATGTAATGGCGCTCTGGCCATTGGGTGCCAACGGCGGCCGGCCGGGCGCGTGGCGCTACGTTTAGTGCGCAGCTTGCCCGCGCTCGGATGCCGAATCCGACGGCGGGGAAGGGGCGCGAGGGGCAGGGTGCCAGCGCTCGGCTGAAGGGCTGCGGTGGCGGCGGTGCTCCGCGGCGCGGCGCGCGGAGGCGAGAGCAGGGGAGGGTGACGTCGCCCCGGGGTGGGGCGTGGGCCGCGTGCACGCAGGCCGAGCGGCAGGAGATGGACTGGGCTGCGGGATGAAAGCGCGCGGCCCGCAGGGGTGGGCTGGGCCACGGCCGGTTGAAGAAGGGGGAGGAAAAGTGGACTTCGCAGTTGGGCTCTTAAGGGAGGTTTTGGCCTGTTAAGCATTTCTTTCCTTTTCCATTTCTTTTGAGGGTTTTTAAAGGGAGTTTGGATTCAAATTTAAACTAAATATTTTCTAGTTTTTCTAGGGTTTTAGAGACTTAATTTTAGTCCTAGTGGAACACTCGAGTTATAAAGCATCCCTTTATTTTCCCATAATTATTTATGGTTTATCACCCATAATTATCCCTTTAATTCTATAATTACCTATACTAAATCTAATGATTAACCTAATAAATCCTAAATTAATTTTACTTAATTTTGAGGGTGTTACACATCGGCTATTTTCAACAGCCTTGATTCCTAGCCAAGTCCTTCACAGCATCGGCTTCCACTTGCTTTCTTCTCATGGTCTATCTCATAAACGTTCTCAATTGACGGCGTCAAAAACCGGCGTCAACAAAGTTTAATTGTTCTATTTTTCTAATTTTGGTATTTGGTTGGTATAGAAATTGAAGCTCGCAAAAAGAAACTTTATCAGATCTAAATAATGTTTGGTTCCTTCAACTCGTAGGTCTGGACGTCGGTGGCAAATAGTAGAGGCAGGCAGGCTGCCCATCTTTCTTCGTCTTCCACCGCTATTGAATGACCTCAATGCCATCTTGGTCGTTGTTCAACGTTTTTGTTTTATTACCTTGGAATTTTCTTTAGGTGCTAGTTTTTTTAAGAAATTATTAAACAGTCGTTTTGACGGACATGGATTGAGTTTAGAAAAAAACATTCTTTGGAAACTCTGAAACAAAGGGAATAAATGTGTCTTTAATCTGGACGATTTCGACGTTGATATTTTGGAGCAATGGGAACAGAATCGTGTGGTACAAATTTGTTTTAAAAAAATGAAATAATAGCAGGTCCATGTCATATTTATTTACTAAGTACAAGCTGGACAAAGATGTCAACGTCCATGTACCTTAGAGCAAATATTATGGTGAGTGAACAGCCGGCCTCGTCAGCTTAGAAGGTGAGGCGGAGCCGCGGAGGAAAGAGGGAGGGAAAGATTCCCTCAGTGCGCAACTCGCGTCGTGCCTGCATGCAGCCGGCATATGGAGTATTTTTGCATGCTTTCGGATGATTAAAGGCTGGTGGGCCCACTACCACGCACAGTTAGCCTGCAAGGGAGTTTGAAGGTTGTTGTCCAACACTACTCCCACTACCAATTGCATCCCCTCCATCCAAATTCTACCTTAGGGCACGGTTTATGGTTTAGCCAGTTGCAAGCGTTTCGTGAGCCACAGTGGAAAGCAATAAATGTGCAACGGTCAGAGCAGGACAGCATGCGGCGAATCTGCAGCAAGTGCAGCAGCAAAGCAACCAATACTAGCCCGCTTCAAGCCGGCGTCTCGCCATCCGCCCGTTCCTCTCTCTCCCACGTCGGACGACGCCCGTTTTTATATGGCCATAATACTTCCTCTTAGAGTATTGATCAGATTGGGAGTTTGAAGGTTGTTGTCCGACAGGCTTGGGATCCTCCACGGAGGCACGTTTGTGTGAGGCTGTGAGCTGCCTCCCTCCCTGCTCCGCACCACTGCAAAAAAGTAGGGGGGTCGTGGAAGTGGAATAGGATCGGATCTGTTGTTAGGATCCCTGGCTACAGGGCCTTTACGGGGAGGGACAAAGGAAAAAAAAAAAAAGGAATGCAGATCTAATTAATCTCATGGAAGGGTGAGCAGAATGAAGCTTGTGCTCCATTTCCGAGGTTCGAAGTTGTACTTAGCATCAACGTTGGCATTCTGGTGTTCACGTACGCAGCGAACACATCAGTGTACTTGTTAGGTGATAGGAGGGAGAGGGTAAGCTTGGTGTGCATATGTGGCCATGGAGTCCCTGAAGGCATGTTGTTGCTTTTTTTGTACAGTAGCCTCCTGCCGTCCTTCGTGCTCACATTGCCGGTAGGTACTTCTCAATCAATGACTTAACAACATGATGGAGACTGGTTATTGTGAAGCTACATAAATATTGCATCGAGCCAAGAAACAACTTGCTTTGATGGTTATCTTGATTATGGGTTTGTCGTTTAGTTGAATCCTCGCTGTACAGTTTAGCCAAACTGACGAAGTATGGCGCACAAAAGTAGTACAGTGGAACAACGGTGGAGGGAAAAGTTTGGCAAAAACAAAAGGATACTCCGCTCGTTCAGCCTATCGTGCATTGCATGCGGGGTCATCTTTGCTGCACGGAGCTAGCCTTATCTGGAAGACATGGGCGCCATTGAAGGTGAAGATGTTTCTCTGGTTAGCGTTTCACAAAAGGCACTGGACAGCGGACAGACGTATCAGACATGGACTCCAAGCAAACCCGACATGTCTGCTCTGCGATCAAGAACTCGAGACGATGGAACACATCCTCTTCCGCTGCTCCTTCTCACAACAAGTATGGTGGTCGATCCTCCAACACCTCTCGGCTTCCTGGTAATGAACGTAACTGTGGCATCTCTACAAGATTGGTGGCAAGAGTTGAGGTCCCGGGTTCAAAACTCAAAAAGGGGAGGGTTCGACTCGCTCTTCGCCCTCACTTCCTGGCAGCCGGAGCGGAGTCAACACCGGCACAGCTATTAGCAAGGATCAAACAGGAAGGGGACGACTGGATCGCCGCCGGAGCATCTAAACTTGGTTGTTTGTTTACTGTGTAATAGTCGGCTTTGCGTTTCCAATCGGTTTCAGTCTAGGTCGACTCCTTTTATGTAAATAGGAGTTCGAAGGCCTAGAGCGAGCCCAAGTCTCGCGTTGTAAACAATTTCTTCTTCTTAATACAAAAGATGCGCAGCTCTCCTGCGTATTCAAGAAAAAAAGAAAGATATTTCTATCACATGCCGGCCATGGATTTTTGTTTTTGAGTGCCATGCCGGCCATGGATTAAGAATTATTCTAATTAAATATTTTGGCAAGATGCTTTCACTCGCGTCTACTCCCTCCGTTCCAAAATAGATATCATTCTCGCTTCCCGAGAAGTCAACATTTTCAAAATACCGGTAATTATATATTAAAATATATAAATATTTATGCTAAGTAATTAGTATCATTGGAAAGATCTTTAAGTCTAGTTTTTTAACAAATTTATTTGGAGATGAAAATGTTGCACGTTTTTTCTACAAATCTAGTCAAAGTTGAGAAAGTTTGACCGGCACGCATCCCATAACGTCATCTATTTTGGAACGGAGGGAGTATGCAGCTTCAGCGAGGGAGTAAAGACAGAGGGAATGAGTGCTTCCTTCACTAGTTCGATTCATTTTGGTGCCAGTCGACAGTCGTCTTGGTAGTATGAGCCCATCGGCGGCACCTGTATTACAAAAGGTCAGTAATGGCGGAGTCCTATAGAAATGTTCGGCGCATATTGTTTTTTTTTCTCATTCATTTATGCCTGGAAAGAGCGATGCTCCTTAACTCCTCATCTATATGACGTCGTCGATTGATTTGCTCTGTTTCTTCCTCTGTTCTTGCTTTGATGGATTTGCTCTGTTTCGTTCTCAGAAATCATGGAGGCTCCCGTCAGTGTTTCGCTTGGGGTGGTCCATTCCCTCCCTGCCATGCTCGAGGCCGACCACGGTCTGCACAACGGCGAGAAGAACAAGATTTGCCTACGACGTCGGAGGTGGAGGTGCGCGAGCTCTCCTACGACATCGACGACTTCCTCGACGAGCTCGTCCACGGACTCAAGGCCACCGCCGCCTCTCATAAGAGCCTCCGCGGCAAAATCTCTAAGGCCGGAGCCGGAGCCGCTGGGTCGCCGAGGAGACCAAACGATTCAGGTCCCGATTGGATTCAGCGGCACAAGAGGTACAATCTTGGCAAGCTCCAGAGAGACAGAAACAGGATCGATTCGGATGAACCCCCAGTAGTTCCACCTCTGTACGGGATGGCAGCTGCACGCCCTGTTGGCATCCACAGCTCCATGGAAAAGCTTGGGCAGTGGTTAAGTGATGGAGAGCAGGGACTGAGAATGGTGTCCATTGTCGGATTTGGGGAATTAGAAAGACAACTATTGCTTGGGAGCTGTATTCAAAGCTCAGAAGGCAGTTCGAGTGCCGGGCTTTTGCGCGGTCATCCCGGAAGCCTGACGTGAGGAGGCTTCTCACCAGCATACTCTTACAAGTTCGTCGACGCCGGCTGCCCAATGATCTAGAGATGGGTAATCTCACTGAAACGATCAGGGCGTACCTGCAACATAAGAAGTGAGTTAATTTTCACACACGTACATATAGTATACACGGTACTTCTTCACAAGTCTATTTGTTCAACCAGTGATTACAACTATTTTGATGTCGGGTGAACAAAAGTGACTGAAATTTAACAACACTCTAGGATCGGGAACTCCCTCAAGTGCTAAATCCATTAAATCACTGATAGTGGTCATGTCAACGACAACAACAACAACATAACCTTTTGTCCCAAGCAAGTTGGGGTAGGCTAGAGATGAAACCCAAAAGAAACAGGGATAAGAAAGACATAAAACGGCACAAGACCAAAGATAAGGTTAGGGGTAAATAAGAGAAGAAACAAAAGATCACGGTTCAGGCACGTTAATTGCAAATCTCCAAGCGCATCTATCTATAGCTAATTCCTTGGAGATATTCCACTCTCTAAGATCCCTCTTGACCGACTCGTCCCAAGTCAGTTTACGTCGACCTCTACCTCTCTTTACATTATCTACCCTTTCTAGAACCCCACTACGCACTGGCGCCTCAAGAGGCCTCCGTTGGACATGTCCAATAACCATCTCAACCGATGTTGCGTCAGTTTCTCCTCGATTGGTGCTACTGCCGACCCTATCCCGAATATCTTCGTTCCGTACTCTATCCCTTCTTGTGTGCCCTACAAGACCAGCGTAACATACGCATCTCTGCTACACTCAATTGTTGGACATGTCGCCTTTTTGTAGGCCAACATTCCGCACCGTATAGCATCGCCGGGCGAATCGCCGTCCTATAGAACTTACCTTTTAGCTTTTGTGGCACCCTCTTGTCACAGAGGACGCCAGAAGCTTGACGCCATTTTAGCCAACCGGCTGAAATTCTATGCCTAACATCTTCATCAATATCTCCATCCTTCTGGAGTATCGATCCTAAATATCGAAAAGTATCCTTCTTGGCCACCACTTGCCCATCAAGGCTAACGTCTCCATCCTCATGTCCAATCGCGCTGAAGTCGCACGTCATGTACTCTGTCTTCGTCCTACTAAGTCTAAAACCTTTTGACTCCAACGTGTGCCTCCATAGCTCTAACTTCCTATTAACCCCCACCCTACTCTCATCAACTAGCACCACATCATCCGCAAAGAGCATACACCAAGTGATATCACCTTGTATGTCCCTTGTGACCCCATCCATCACTAAAGCGAATAAATAAGGGCTCAATGCTGACCCCTGGTGTAGTCCTATTTTAATTGGAAAGTCACTAGTGTCGCCATCACATGTCCGGAAAGATGTCATCGCATCCTTGTACATATCCTTGATGAGGGTAATGTACTTAGTGGGGACTTTGTGCTTTTCCAAGGCGCACCACATGACATTTCTTGGTACTTTGTCATACGCCTTCTCGAGGTCAATGAAAACCATGTGCAAGTCCTTCTTCTGCTCCCTATATCTCTCTATCAACTGTCGTATTAGAAAAATTGCCTCCATGGTCGACCTACCAGGCATAAACCCAAACTAGTTTTGGGTCACGCTTGTCACTCTTCGTAGGCGATGCTCTATAACCCTCTCCCAGAGCTTCATCGTATGACTCATCAGCTTTATCCCACGATAATTAGTACAACTTTGAACATCTCCCTTGTTCTTGAAGATCGGTACTAATATACTTCTTCTCCATTCTTCAGGCATCTTGTTTGCCCAAAAAATGAGGTTAAAAAGCTTAGTTAGCCACGCTATCGCTCTAGCACCCAGGAACTTCCACACCTCAATGGGGATACCATCAGGGCCCATCGCTTTACCTCCCTTCATCCTCCTCAACGCCTCCTCGACCTCCGCCTCCTGAATTCTCCGCACAAAGCGTCTACTGGTATCCTCAGATGAATCGTCCAACTCAAGGGTAGGACCCTCATTCTCCCCATTAAACAACTTGTCGAAGTACTCCCGCCATCTATCCTTGATCTCCTCGTCCTTCACCAGGAGTCGATCTGTCCCATCCTTGATGCATTTGATTTGGGTGATGTCCCTTGTCTTCCTCTCACGGATCCTAGCCATCCTATAAATGTCCTTCTCCCCTTCCTTCGTGCCTAGCCGTTGATAAAGGTTGTCATACGCCTGACCCTTTGCTACACTCACAGCTCGCTTTGCAGCTCTCTTCGCTATTTTATAGCTCTCGATGTTGGCTGCACTCTTGTCAAGGTGTAGGCGCTTGAAACACTCCTTTTTCTCCTTAATAGCCATTTTCACCTCATCATTCCACCACCAGGTGTCCTTCGCCTCCTGTTTGCCTCCTCTACTCACAGCCAAACACTTCTGAAGCCACCTTCCGAACAGATGTTGCCATCTTTAGCCACATGTCGTTTGCATCTTCTCCTTCTTCCCAAGGCCCCTCGTCTAGCATCCTCTCCTTAAACATGTGCACCGCTTCCCCTCTAAGCTTCCACCATTTCGTTCTTGCAGTCTTGGCACGGTTGTCCCGGTGGACACGTACCCGAAATCGAAAGTCCGCCACCACAAGCTTGTGTTGAGGTACAACACACTCCCCATGTATCACCTTACAATCTAAGCAATCACGTCTATCCTCCCTCCTTGCAAGGATAAAGTCGATCTGGCTCGAGTGTTGTCCACTATGAAAGGTCACTAGATGTGATTCCCTCTTTCTAAAGAGGGTATTCGCTAGCAACAAGTCGTATGCTGACGCAAAGTTCAAAACCTCCTCCCCGTCTTGATTCCTACTGCCATAACCGAACCCCCGTGCACTCGCTAGAACCCTACATTACTTGCACCCACATGGCCGTTGAGGTCTTCTCCTATGAAGAGTTTCTCGCTGATAGGCACGGTACTAACCATGCTATCCAGATCTTCTCAAAACTGCCTCTTGGTGCTCTCACTAATACCTACCTGAGGGGCACATTCAGAGTAGAATTTCTGACTACCAACCGAACTAGGATAATCCGGTCGCCTTGCCTCCTAACCTCTACAACTCCATCCTTAAGGCTCCTATCGATCAAGATGCCTACACCGTTCGTACCCGATGTTATCCCCGTGTACCAAAGCTTGAAACCAGTACCCTCCACCTCCTTCGCCTTCTGGCCCTTCCATTTAGTCTCTTGAACGCACAAAATATTTACACGCCTCCTAATTGCTACATCGACTAACTCTCGTAACTTACCCGTTAAGGACCCTACGTTCCAGCTACCTAGACGAATCCTAGTTAGCTCGGCTAGCTTCCTTACCCTTCGCACCCGTCGAAGGAAGTGCGAAGACCCTTGCTCATTTTTCGCTACACCCGGGCGCTGATGTAGCGCGCCGCTAAGGAAATGACGACCCGATCCTTGCTCACTTGACACCGTGCCCAGATCACGACACGGCGCGTCACCAAGGGGGTGCCGACCCGGCCCTTGCCCACTTATCACTACACCCGGGTTCCGATATAGCGCGTCGCTAAGAGGGTTACTCCCCAACGAGTTTCTTATGGGTTTCATATCCATCAGAGCGGCTGTTATAGGTGCTGGTTCGCCAAACCTAACACACCCCCTCCTCCTTTATCCGGGCTTGGGACCGGCTATGTTGAGACGACTCAAGAAAGTCTTCCAGTCAACATAGGCGGAGTTTGATAGTGGTCATGTCATGTACTTGAAAAATTCTCAATGAAAAGTCCACTTAATCCATCCCCACAGACCCTGCATTGATTTGATTCACTTAACTCCATGAATTGCAAAATACCATACATAAGTTGCAAGGGTACTGTTCCCTAACAGAATATAAGTTTCATGCAGGTACTTCATTATAATAAATGATTTATGGGATTCATCTACGTGGGATATTATCCATCGTGCTTTGCCAGATGATAAATGTTGCAGTAGAGTACTAACTACGACCGAAATTGACATTGTAGCTGAGAGATGTTGTGGTCAAAACTCTAAGTATATTTTCTATATGGAACCGCTCAGTCACAAAGATTCAACCGACTTATTTTTCAGCAGATTTGTGTGCAACGAATCTGGAAATAGTGAAGAGTTTGATAAAGTTTCATCTGAAATTGTGAGAAAATGTGGTGGCTTTCCACTAGCAACTATTGCTGCAGCAAGTATTTTAGCAAGACAAAAGAAACAGACAGAGCACTGCATTTGCATAAGCAAATCACTGAGCTCTAATTTAAGTGCAAATGCAAATAGGGAAGGAATGAAACAAGTACTTGTTGGATATCGGTTTGACCTCGGTCAACCAACAGACCGAGGATTAGGGGGAGCGTATCTCGCCCCCCTAATTCGAGATAGAGTCCAACTAACCTAAGTCCGTTTTTGCCTTGATCGAGAGGTAAATATCTAGATGTGTACGGACTCGGCCCCGGGCCTACAGCGCGGACTATATAAGGAAGGGTCCCCCCACGGGTCCCTTCACGCCAAACGAGGTTTGCCTAAAACCCTAATCCACTCACCGATCCCTAAGCGCGCTGGAAGGCCTGGAAGCTCGAGCCGCGCGTCCTGGGCAGTGTCGCTGGCGTCCTGAAGGCCATCGATACCCTCAGAAGACGCTCAAGGAACGACTACGCTACAAGCCCGACGAAGCCCTCGCTGCTACTACTTCGTCAGGCCGCACCGACGCCATGGACAACAACAGCGCCGGTATAAAGCCGAACTCATCTCCTTTCCGCTTTAGTTAAGGTGTTAGATGTGATCTTGTTAGACTAGTAGATCCTGTTTATGCTTAATGTGCTAAGTATTGTTAGTTTGATCTAACAATTGGTATCAGTCGCCTAGATCTAGCTCTACTAGATCCCTAACACATTTTTTCTAAGTTAGACAGTTCGGTTTTCATGTGTAGATCTACTCTGTTAAGTTTTTGCTCATGTTTTAGTTTAGATCTACACGATGATTGGCATGTTTTAGTTCAGTTTTTATTAGATCAGTAAAGTTTTTCATGCCTAAACTGTGTTCTTAGTTAAGTTTTAGTTACACAGTTAAGTTTTAGTTAGATCTATCATGTTTTTAGTTCAGTTTTCTTTAAGTTTATCACGTTTTACTGACTCATCAGTTTTAACTCAGATAAGTTTGTCAAGTTTTAGCTTTAGATCAGAAAAGTTTTGCGCTCGTTTTAGTAAAGTTTTAGTTAATGCTTTAGTTAAAGTTTATGTTTTACTTAAGATCTACTAGATTAGGGTTTCGGTTTTAGATCTGTCACACATGTTTTTCATACATATTACGCATCATCTCAGCCCACCCGCATATGTTTACAACATCTCAGCCCACCCCAAAAAAGTACATCATGCACATCATCACAGCCCACCCAAAAGCATTAAGAGAAAGGGGGAAAATCGGTGAAAAAGCAAAGAAAATAAGGGGATCACGGATCCCAAACCCTAGATCCCCAGATCTAGGGTTCCCCGAAACCCTAACCCTAAGAACTTCGGAGGCTTACCCTAGCCTTTACGGCGGCCGCGTGTGGCATGAGCTCGCCGCGCGCGACCGCCGTCCTCACGACCGCGTGCCTCGGTCCCGCTCTCGCATGCGACATGGTGAAGTCGCTGCGTAGCGGGCCCATTGGCCGCGGCCTTCCCTCCACGGCGGCGCATCAGTCTTGCGCCGCCGCCACCGGCCGTAGCAGCACCAACGGTACCCTCTCAACGGACCGCGCGCGATCTCGCACGCGGTACGCAGAGAAGGTCCGCTGGCGCTCCGGCTCGGCGGCGCTCCGGCGCGACGGCCCTTGGTCTTCCAGATCTTGGCCCTCGCTCACCGGTCGTGGGGGAGAAGAGGCGAAGGACGGCGGCGGGCGGAGAAGTGCTCCGCCGCCGGCGGCGCGGAGCGCCCGAAGCGAGTGGAGAAGGGGGGAGGAGAAAGTGACCCTAGGGTTCACTCCCCTCCCGGCTGAGCGCCGCTTTTATACGGCCAGCCCGCGCGCTCGGCCGTCCGATGCAGCGGACGGCTCGGATGAGCGCGGGGCGGGGGCAGCGACGTCGGCTGGGCCGCTTCGGCGGCCCGCCCATCGGTTTGCTGGGCTTTGGCCCATTAGATCAGTTCGCGGGCTGCTTTTGCCTTCGGGCTGGGCCGCGCTAAGCCGCGTCTTCGTTCGCGCGCGCGCGCAAGCGAGGCCGCGCGCGTTAGTTGGGCCGCTGGGTCGCCTTAGCCGCTGGGCCGCCTTAGCCGCTGGGCCATTTAGCTGCTGGCCTGTTTTAGCTGCTGGGCCGAGCGTGCGCGCATAAGGGTTTTGGCTGGGCCGCGCGTTCGCGCGCGCGCGCAAGCAACGCTGCGCGTGCGTGGGCCGCTGGGCCGCCTAGCTGCTGGGCCGCGCGCGTTTTAAGTGGGCCGCGAGCCTGTGGGCTGTTGTGGGCTAGTTTAAGTCACGGGCTGAATTGATTTTCTCCATTTATTAAGTTTTTCAGTATGTTTTCAGTTTTAAGTAATTATTAATTCCTGATTTTAGCTAAGTTAATTATTGCATAAGTCTTTTATTTAAGATGTTGGTGTTCATACAATTTTTCTGCTAAGTTATTTTAAGATGATCACTGAAATTTTAAGTTTAAATCCACCTTATACTTAGAGATGCCTCTAGATAAATGGAACCACCGGGAAATTTATTTAGAGTAAACTTATGTTTATTTCAACCACCGTTGTTTATTCATGAGTATTAAGACGAATTTCGTTTGTTTTCCCCACCGGTGATTGCAAATTGAAATTTGATGCATGTTTTAATCAGACCACCGTAGGGTTATTTCATGCTTTTATTCGCATTTCTTTGTATACTATTATTTACTAAGCTAAGTTTTATTTGTCTTTTATTTCAGTGACAAATGTCAACTCAGTTGCATCGTACCTCAACAACATCAAGCCGCTCAACGGAGCGAACTTCCCCGAATGGAAAGGACAGATTCAGACGTGCCTGATGTGGAACGACCTTGATCTCGCACTCAGGGAAGATAAGCCTGCTGCTCCTACTGCTGGGGGCACTACCACTGCTATTGAGAAGTGGGAGAGATCCAACCGCCTCGCCATCATGGTCATGACTCAGACAATCAGCGCCGGCATTAAGGGGGCTATTCCCACTAAGAATACTGCTGGTGTTGATCTCACTGCTAAGGAGCTCCAGGCTAAGATTGAGGAGAACTTCAAGAGCTCATCAAAGACTTATGCAAGCACCCTGATGCTGAAATTAGTCTCCTCTCAGTACAATGGTCAGAATGGAATCAGGGAGCACATCCTCAACATGTGTGACATGGCCAATAAGCTTAAGGAGATGCAGATGGAGATCTCTGATGGTTTCCTTGTGCATTTCATCATGACTTCACTTCCTCAACAGTATGCTGCTTTTAAGATTAACTACAACACCAACAAGACTGTTTGGTCTATCAGTGATTTAATAAGCTACTGTGTTGAGGAGGAGAGACTTAAGACAGAAAAGATGAAGGATGTGGTCAACATGGTTGGCAATCTCAGTCTCAATGGCACTCCTAAGAACCAGCATGAGTCAGGCAGCAGCAAGCAAGGCAACAAGAAGCACTTTAAGAAGAATGGGAACAAGAGTTTTGGTCCCAAGAATGACAACAAGTTTAAGCGTGCTAACCAGTCAAAGGGTGGCAAGATGTCTTGCTCTTTCTGCGATTCACGCAAACATCTTCAGAAGAACTGTGCAGGCTTTAAGGAATGGCTAAAGAAGCAAGGTAACATTCAGTATGATGTTGTCTCTTTTATTGATGAATTATTCTTAGCTGATTTTTCCCCTAGTACTTGGTGGATTGACTCAGGTGCCACCGTGCACATTTCCAATTCATTGCAGGCATTCCATACGATCCAAACTATAAGAAGGGGGGAGCGAAATCTAAGAGTGGCTGATGGGAACGGCGTTGAGGTTGAAGGCATTGGAAGCTTCGTCTTAGAGTTGCCAGGCGGCTTCCAGCTTAGTTTAGATGAAGTTCTTTATGTTCCTAGTTTGAAAAGAAACCTTATTTCAGTTTCAGCTTTAGCAGATTCAGGACACGTTTGTGTATTTGATAAAGGCAAGTGTGTGATTCAGTTTAATTCAATAAATGTGGGTCTTGCTGAAAGGCAAGGCAAACTATATATGCTCTCTTTAAGTAATGATTTTGTGATGAATGTTGCTAATGTTTCAAATAAGCGTAAGCGTTTTAATGAGACCTCATCGAAACTGTGGCACTATCGCCTTGGCCACATTTCGAGGGGGAGAATGGATCGTCTCATTAAAGAAGAAATAATAGAGAAATTAGATTTATCAGACTTAGAGCAGTGCATCGACTGTGTTAAGGGGAAATACGCTAAGAAAATTAAGAAAGGCGCTACTAGGAGTACGGGCGTGTTAGAAATAATTCACACAGACATCTATGGCCCTCTCTCTGTAGAATCAGTGGATGGTTATGATTCTTTTATAACATTCACTGATGATTATTCCCGCTATGGACACATCTACCCCATCCGTAAGCGTTCAGATGCGTTAGAAATATTTAAGATATATCAAAAGGAAGTTGAGAAACAGCATAATACTACTATTAAGATAGTAAGATCGGACAGGGGAGGTGAGTACTATGGGAGACATGCATAGTACGGTCAAATTAAAGGACCATTTGCTAAGTATTTAGAAGAAAATGGCATAAGAGCTCAGTACGCCATGCCAGGCGAACCACAGCAAAATGGAGTTGCTGAGCGTCGCAACCGTACGCTCATGGATATGGTACGGAGCATGCTCAGTCATTCTAGCCTGCCTGTGGAGCTGTGGATGGAAGCATTAAAGACAGCCGTCCATATACTAAACCGGGTTCCGTCTAAGTCAGTCCCCAAGACACCTTTTGAGTTGTGGAATGGGAGGAAACCGTGTTTAAATTATTTAAAAGTATGGGGCTGCCCTGCTGAGGCAAAGCTGTTTGATCCACAGCACAAGAAATTAGATTCTAAAACAATAAGCTGTCATTTTATTGGATACCCAGATAAGTCAAAGGGGTACAAATTTTATTGTCCTGGTCGCTTCAATAAGTTTGTAGAGACCAGACATGCTGTGTTCCTAGAGGACTCGGACGTTAATGGAATCTTTCTAAGGAGGGAGATCAGTCTCGAAGAATTACGGGTTGAGCTTCCAGAACCAGTGATTCAAGAGTCTACGGAGGTATATCAGTATGTACCACCAGTGATTCCCCCTACTCAGATAAGCAGCACTGCGCCAACTGCTGATATTCAGCAGGAAAACGTGGAGCCACCACTAGAGCCTCAGGTGCCAGCTAATGTTCAGGCGGAAGAAATTCCACAAGAAATACCTCAACATATTCCTGAACCAGTTGCGGTCGAACCATTAAGAAGATCGCAAAGGGAGAGGAAGAAAGCGATTGATTCTAGAATTTATGAGACATTTTTAAGTGAAGATTTATATGATGTTGGGAAAATTAATGATCCTGCCACATTCAGACAGGCAGTTGAGAGTGAGAATTCCACTAAGTGGATTGAAGCCATGCAAGAAGAACTTAAGTCTATGGGTGCAAATAAAGTCTGGGAATTAGTAGAAGTTCCTAATGGGATCAAACCAGTAGGCTGCAAATGGGTCTACAAAACTAAACGTGATTCCAGAGGGAACGTTGAACGTTTTAAGGCCAGACTCGTGGCAAAAGGATTTACACAGAAGGAAGGAGTTGATTATAATGAAACCTTTTCTCCTGTGTCTACCAAAGATTCTTTTCGAATCGTTATGGCATTAGTAGCACATTTTGATATGGAGCTACATCAGATGGATGTTAAGACTGCGTTCCTTAATGGCAATTTAGATGAGACTATTTACATGGCTCAACCGGAAGGTTTTGCTATTAAGGGTAAGGAACATATGGGATGCAGATTAAAGAAATCCATTTATGGACTAAAGCAAGCATCCAGACAGTGGAACCTTAAATTCGATGAAGTTATTAAGAAATTTGAATTTAAGGAGACCAATGCAGATAGCTGCATCTATGTCAAAGCAAAGGGTGGAAAGATAATAATCCTAGTGTTGTATGTGGATGACATACTATTAGCTTGCAACGATAAGAATATGTTGCGTGAGACTAAGAATTTTCTTTCATCCAACTTCGATATGAAGGACCTTGGTGATGCCTCGTATGTGCTTGGCATTGAGATACACCGAAACAGAGCTCAAAGAATACTAGGATTATCTCAGAAAGCATATATTGAGAAAATGCTTATAGATATAATGTGGAAAAGAGCAACACTTCACCTGTTCCTATTCACAAGGGCGATAAGTTTAGTGAAGAACAGTCCCCTAAGAATGATTTAGAAAGAGAAAGAATGGAGAACGTTCCCTATGCTTCTGCCGTTGGGAGCATAATGTATGCACAAGTCTGTACGCGTCCTGACTTGGCATTCGCTGCCGGAGTTTTTAGTAGATATCAGTCTAAACCCGGATGGGCTCACTGGGTTGGTGTCAAGAAGGTATTAAGATATTGCCAAGGCACTAAAGACTATATGCTCACATATAGGAGATCAGATAATCTTGAGGTTGAGTGTTACACTGATGCTGACTTTGCTGGTGATGAAGATGATAGAAAGTCTACTTCTGGCTATGTCTTCATGCTAGCAGGGGGAGCAATTTCATGGAGAAGTGGTAAGCAAGGTGTAACTGCTGCATCGACAATGCAAGCTGAATTTGTGTCATGTTTTGATGCAACGGGACAGGCCGTGTGGCTCAAAAGTTTCATACCGGCATTAAGAATTGTGGATAGTATCTCGAGACCTATCACAATGCACTGCGACAATCAAGCTGCAGTTTTCTTCGCGGCTAACGATAAATTAAGTGGTGCTTCTAGGCACATTGATATTAAGTATCGTGTCGTGAAAGAAAGAAACCGGGACCGCACTTATAAGATTGAGCACATAAGTACAAAAGAAAATATTGCGGATCCGCTCACAAAAGGCATACCACCGTTCCTCTTTCAGAAACATGTCCTAGGTATGGGATTGGTTGATAGCCTTGATAAGGTCCTGGTTCAGGGCCATTAGTTTTCCCCAAATAAGAATAAATAGTCCTAACAAGGTTTTTCAGTATAGACTATGGGTAATGTTGTCCCAGTGTGCCGTAGTGTGCTGACGACGCATTGGTCTGGTACTTGCTGATTTACTGAGGAAGGATTTTAGTTTAAGTTAGTGATTGATTAAGTATTAGTTTAATTTTAAGTTTAAGTTTGATTGACCTTCGGTCAAGGGGGAGAATGTTGGATATCGGTTTGACCTCGGTCAACCAACAGACCGAGGATTAGGGGGAGCGTATCTCGCCCCCCTAATTCGAGATAGAGTCCAACTAACCTAAGTCCGTTTTTGCCTTGATCGGGAGGTAAATATCTAGATGTGTACGGACTCGGCCCCGAGCCTACAGCGCGGACTATATAAGGAAGGGTCCCCCACGGGTCCCTTCACGCCAAACGAGGTTTGCCTAAAACCCTAATCCACCCACCGATCCCTAAGCGCGCAGGAAGGTCTGGAAGCTCGAGCCGCGCGTCCTGGGCAGTGTCGCTGGCGTCCTGAAGGCCATCGATACCCTCAGAAGACGCTCAAGGAACGACTACGCTACAAGCCCGACGAAGCCCTCGCTGCTACTACTTCGTCAGGCCGCACCGACGCCATGGACAACAACAGCGCCGGTATAAAGCCGAACTCATCTCCTTTCCGCTTTAGTTAAGGTGTTAGATGTGATCTTGTTAGACTAGTAGATCCTGTTTATGCTTAATGTGCTAAGTATTGTTAGTTTGATGTAACAGTACTTAGCCTTTGCTACACCAATCTGCCTGATCGTTCGAAAGCATGCATGCTTTATCTCAGTATATATAAAGAAGGCCACATAATTTGGAAAGATGATTTAGTAAAGCAGTGGATAGCTGAAGGATTTGTATGTGCGAAACAGGGGAAACACGTGGATCAAGTTGCAGGAAGCTATTTTGATGAGCTTGTTAATGCGGCAATCATCCAACCCGTAGATATCAACTACAATGGTGAGGTGATATCCTGCACTGTGCACTACATGGTACATAATCTTATTAGGTACAAGTGCATTGAAGAGAATTTCGTTACTGCAATTGATGATTTCCAGACCAACACAAGGCTTGCAGATAAGGTTCGTCTACTCTCTCTCCAATTTGGTGATGTAGATGAAGCAGAATCGCCATCAAAATTGAGACTATCTCAAGTTCGATCATTGGTGTTTTTTGGATTATTTAAGTCTTTGCCTCCTATGGAGGAGTTTCGACTGCTTCGTGTCCTGATCCTTCATCTTTGGGGTGATCGGGATAATATAACTTTGGATCTCACTACTGTCTGCAAATTTTTTAGGCTGAGAAACTTGGACATATCATGTAATGTCACGTTAAATCTACAAATCCAGTTGCAGGGTCTAGAATATTTGGAGACACTGAAGATAGATTCAAGAGTCAGCGAAATTCCACATGACTTCATTTTTTTGACTAGCCTGTTGCACCTTAGTCTTCCTAGTGACATAAACTTGCCGAACGGTATTGGCCGCATGACATCTCTTTGCACATTAGGGTGCTTTAATCTCAGCAGAAACTCTGCGGACAATGTGCAGAGTCTTGGAGATCTGAAGAATGTCAGGGATCTTCATCTCACATGTTCGACAGTACCTTGTGGCAACCTTGAGGAGAATGTGGGATATCTGGCCTCGGTACTATCGAAACTCAGCAACCTCAGGTCTCTAAATTTGTCACCTAGAGTCTCCTAACGTGAATACTGTGGAGGCTAGTGCTTCAAGCAATAATGTTTTATTTGATGGCTTGAACAGCGTCTCCCCTGTTCCAGGTCTTCTTGAGAAGATAGAGTTTTCCCCGCGGATTTGCATATTTCCCCGACTCCCCCTGTGGACTGGGGCACTTGGCAAATTATCCATTCTAAAGATTGCAGTCAAGGTGATTTGGCAGTGATATTGATATTCTCAGTAGAATCAATGCTCTTTCCACTCTCTCACTCTATATCAAGACTGCCCCGGCAGAAAGGATAGTCTTTCACAAGGAGGGATTTACAGTTCTCAACCACTTCAAGTTCATCTGTTCTGCACTTTGCGTAGCCTTTAAGAAAGAAGCAATGCCCAATATTCGAAGGATCAAGCTTGGCTTTAGTGCAAACGCACTGGAGCAGTGCAAATTTGTTTCCATGCATTTTTTTTTTTGTGATGATAGACAAATTTTGACTAAACAATAGTACTCAGTTGAGGCTGTTTCCTACGACCTTTTATGCAGTTGCCACATCATCCGAAGGAGTGGGAGGTGGCTACATTGGTTCTTACACAACCTAGCATTCAAATTAAGCTGAAACATGCAGATGAAGTTGTAATTGATGAGAAGTATTCACCAAATCTACAAGTAGGTTCTTCTGCAAGTATCGACCACGTCTTTATGGATCAAAATAAGTGTTTGATTTTTTACCTTCCATGTTTTTTATGCTACTAAATTAATTCATCTTCACAGATAGAAATTCCCCACGGGCGGAGTACTCGGATTGTTCTAAAAATTTCCGAGGATGTAAATATACCACTCAAGACTCATGGATTAATGGAACCAACTAATGATTGTTACGATGTTAGGTACGGTACCAACTGTTAACTTACCTGCACACTTACCAAAAATCATGTGATAATTTTCTATTGCGTTTTGAAAACAAATAAGGAAGAAATTTCTGATTTTGCTATTCTTGTGTAGATTACGAGATATGATCGTATTGGTCATGAGAACTTTCCAGAACAAGGTACGGAGTATAGCCCAGGCCCAATAAGGTGGAGGTGGACTGTACAGAGTGAGGGACTGAGGGAAGAAGAAAAAACGTGCCTGGTGGTGCGTGTGCTGCAACAGGGTGGAACGTATAGCCCAGTAAATAGCAGCCCACGACAAACCCATCTAGCCCTTGTTTCTTTTATTTTTTTTCCTCTTTTATTTATTTCCCCTTGGGTTTTAATCCTGGGCTCTCTAATTCGTTCCGGGGTTATTGACCCGGCACATGTTGGTTCTGTGCCATGTCGCGAATATTCGTTCCGACAAGTTATACAGCATATTTGTACTATGATTTTATAAAATGTCGACTCTCAGTCAGGCCCGGCTCAAGGGCCATGCAACAGAGGCGACCGCCGTAGGCCCGTGGAAGTAAGGGGCCCAACAGCTAGTATATGTGCAGCAGCTCTACAGATGATGATACAAATCGTTGGTTGGTCTTCTGGGAGACTGCCGTGCTGAAGACACACTCCGTCCTCTCTGTTTTGATCTCGTGACATTGTTCTTTAAAAATTAAATATATTTCATTACTCCTATTATTTCTTTTATTATGTTATAAATGAAAAGGAATAATCAGTTTAAAGGGCCCATAATATCTAATTTGCTCGTGCGCCCTTAGAATCGTTGAGCCGGCCTAGTCTCATTCCCGTTCCTCGATCCGGTTGACTTGGGAACTTTGTGACTATGATCCGACCATTTCTTGATGTGATCAAGAAGAAAGGGGTGCAAGGTGGGAAACCCAGCAGATTGCATGCCTCTGGGACCCTGCTGCCCTTTTTATCAATCTACAGAAGGCCTCTTCAGGCGCTAAGGGCGTGACGGAGGACGCCATCAGCAAGAAGGACGACATCAGCAAGGCCGGCATATAGTGTTATGTTGTATACGATGATCATGATGGTCATGTGGCATGTGAACTATATATAGGATCCGTTCGTCGTTGTATCATAGGAGAATAGAGCTGTTGGGGTTCCTCATCTTAACCACTAAGACTATAGCAGGATCGTAAATACTAGAAGTTGTAAGAACAAAAAATAAAAAATCTATCGAAAGATATGCAGAATTATCGGGAGATGCATGCGTCAGCCCACTACGCATGCAGCCCAAGGGAGATAGTGCCCATGGCCTGCTGCGGGCAGCCTCCTCATGCCCATATTAGTTTAAGCCCACTTCTTATGTGTACTACTGTACTTATATTTTTTGAGATGATGTGCACATGTGAAGCTGCACCCGCCGCCGGTGTCCACTTTGAAATTTGTATATCCGACAAGAACACAAGAGCAGCAAATTTACGTCCAGTTGCTCTTTAAAAACCCTTGTGTCCCTTTCCTCGAAGACCGCCAGCTAGAGACCAAGCTAAGTCTACACACCTAACCCAATAAAGTTGGTCGATCTGGGATGGCCAAGTCTTTGGCTCGTGGTGCGCGGCCACCAGCTAGACATATGATGGAGATTATGAAAGTAACAGTACTTTATTGTGCACGTCGTACCTGACCAAGGGCTAGATATGATTTGTGACACCGCACCATGCATGTTGTTGTCGCATGCAGTTTGGAATGCATTCGATTCTCCATCGAGAGTCATCAGTTATTTTACTGGACATTAAACTAAGACAAAGCAACCATACACAGTTGTACACTAGTGCATATGCGTTCTGTCATTACTACACCTAATCCATGGTGGCATGGTCTCTGTGATTTGTTCCCACCAATCAAGCTGATCGATGTGGAATATATTCCTGTCCAGTTTTTTTGCATTGGTTCGTGATGCGCGACAAGGTTGACCGGTAAACAATACTTGAAATAAATTATTATGAAATGAACATACTTAAAGTGTACACCTAAGCCTAGCATTCCATGATTATTTGTTGCCGTGGAGTTGATCGATGCGGAGTCTATATATAATCTGGTCATGTCTCCATTCATGGCGTGTGACAATACTTGATGTAGATTGTGAAAGAAACTAATAACTCCTTAAAAAACCTCAAAGACCGCTAGATATGATTTGTGACACCGCACCATGCATATATGTTGTTGTCGCATGCAGTTTGGCATCATGTATTAGATTCCCCATCCTATTCGTTTGGGATTATCATCCCAGCCCAGCGAATTATTCTCCTCACAGAATACTATTGAACCAGCCTAGCGAATTATTCTCCTCTCAGATTTTCCAGTAAGGCCTTTTCCAGCAGGGCCTAAACTAAGACAAAACAACCGCGCACAGTTGTACTTGTACACTAGTGCACATGCGTTCTGTCATTATTACTACACCGAATCCATGGTGGCATGGTCTCTGTGATTGTTCCCACCAATCAAGCTGATCGATGTGGAATATATTCCTGTCCAGTTTTTTGCATTGGTTCGTGATAAGCGACAAGGTTCACCGGTAAACAATACTTGATGTAAATTATGAAATGAACAATACTTAAAGTGACACCTAACCCTAGCGTTGCATGATTTGTTGCCAATGGAGTTGACCGATGCGGAGTCTATTTATAATCCGGTCATGTCTGCATTCATGGCGTGTGACAATACTTGATGTAGATTGTGAAAGAAACTAATACGGAGTAACTCTTTAAAAAACCTCAAAGACTGCTAGAGCCCGCGAGATAGCTCAGTCTACACTTGACGTAGTTTCATTTCATGACATTAAATTAGAGGCACATTAGTAAATTTGCTTATGTGGCATGCTTGTTATGAGGATACAGGAGAAGGTAGTTTCATCACCCCATGAAACACAAACGGCTCGGTTACCAAGTCCCATGATACACAATGAAACTTGCTTTGAGAAGAGAATACTTTCATATCTAGATCTATTGTACCTCCATATTGTAGTATGCAAATTAATTTATATGTAATAATTCACTGAAAAGCTGACATGCTAGTTTAGTTAACAGTGCAGTAAACCCCTCCAATGAATTGGCCTAACCCCATGGACTTCAATTATGATTTTTTTTTACCACCAATAAAGTTGATCTACGTTGGTATGTTCCCATAAAGCCATTGGTTCGTTGTGTGCAGCCTGCCTCACCTGTAAACAATAGTACTTCATGGAGATTATGATTAGTAACAATACTTAATTGTGCAAGTTATGACAAAGGGCTCTATGATATGTGTGACACCGTACCGCACCAAGTTGTTGTACGTTTGGAGTGTATTCAATTCCATTGAAGTCATTATTCTATTAAACATTAAACTAAGACAAAGCGACCTTGCACTACACAAGTGCATGCTATCATTAGTTTACGAATTTGAAAGAACGTACTTCCTCCGTTCAATACATATAGCTGCAATATAGAAAAGAGTCACATACTATAGTATTTGGCATCACGATAAATCTACCAATATATTTTTATGTTAGTAGTTTGTATATTTATTTTTATCTTGGTAACTAAAATTAGAAAAGTCTGTCCTTAAAAATGTCTAAAGCGTAGCTATATCATTGGATTGAGAGAGTATTTAATTGAAAAAGCCGCTACTTTCTTCTAAAAAGTATGGTGAACGCTTTGTTTGTCCCCATCATCAGCATCAGTACTCACTAGCATTATTTTTTTTGAATTCTGACAGCTGGTATAAAGAAAAAGGTTGTTGAAAAGTGAGTACACCCCGGTTCAAGTTGCCATTGCATTAAGACCTTGTATGGATCCATCTCAATTAATGTTTCTCTAGATAAAATAAGTTTGGTCGGCTAAACTTTATTTGGGAGTGTTTGGCGCCACTATCTAATTGCTACTCCCTCTGTCCCAAAAAGAAGGCTTTGGGCTGCATGCCAGTTAAAGTAGTTCATGTTTGACCAAATTTCTAATGATTTGTATTCATACTTATGGTTTTAAATAAATTTTTTAAAATACTATATTTAAAACAAATCTATTGATATATATTTCATGTCATAAATATTTATATTTTTTATTTATAATTGGTCAAACCTAAGGTTTTGGATTTTTTTGAGAAGCGAAAAGTGCATTATTTTTGGAACAGGGGGAGTATTTTGTAAGCATACTACCATTAATTTATTTCACCTTTGGGGGTGGTAGTGGAAAATTCGGGGAACTAATAAGGGCATTTCAGTAGTTCGCCTCGTTTAGCTGGCTTTAGCTAGGTTCAACTACCTAAAAGAATAGTTATTTCCAAATTGACAAGGAGAGATTTAGCAGCTCCTTTAGCTAGCCTGTTTGGATCCATGTCAGTTAAATTTAGCAAGCTAAAGCTTAGCTGGTAGATCCAAACGGGGCCTAAGCTGCGACAGAGCTGTACAAAATAAAATGATTGGTACTATAAAATAACAACATGAAGGAAAACTTATAAAAGTTGAGTACATATATAATTAATTATGAACCAGAAGTTTACAGATTAATTATTTTGCACGATCAATAAGGTGTCTGCGTCTCGTGACCAACGCGGAAAATATAATACAAGTTAATCATATATTGAGCTTTCCTGCCTATTGTTGTTGTGAACATCTAACATAAATTAAGAACTGCTAGCTAGTTGGTTGATATCAGCACAAAGACCAACTTGTTAATGAGGTGTTCCAACAACCATTTTCATATATATGGTGGAACACAAGTGGTGGGTGTTTGACTGATAAATCGAAAAGCTGCAGTATAAGTTGTTTAATATAATATTACAGCAACTTGAGTCGTTTTAGCTTGTAGCAAGAGGCACCGTCAGCTAATACAGCAATGATAAAAAAGGAGACATTGTAATCTAGGCTCTTGTTTACCTTATCCATACAGCCTTCGGATCTGGCCAGTAGGAGTTCGTTGATTTACGTTTTTTTTTTTTTTGGGAGTGTGCAAGGAGGATTTAAGCAGATCATGGAGGGTGCAGGGATGAGGATGGACGATGGAGACAAGAGAAGAAGCTGCGTGCAGCAGGTTGTGACCGTGGGGTGAAGAATGGTTTGGGAGGAACACTTTCACTACGGCAGGAATTCTCATCCACGCCGGCGTGAAACCCTCATCCGCGCCAGTGCTAGAACCGCTTCCCCTAAGCCGATGCGAATGAGCGCGCTGTTGAGCCAGTGAAAAAATCGTTTTGAATGACTGTGTTGGCGCTAAAACGGGGCCAACACACGATCGCGTTAGATCGCGCGGGAGGCAGTGGCACGCTTGCAGTACCGCTGCACCAAACCCGGTCACACCTCTATCCAGGGGCGGTTGGACCGGGTTTGCCGGACAGCCCGGCGGGTAGACCGACGAACGCTCGCCCGGGAGGGACCCGTCAGGGCAAGCGCACGCAGGGTTGTTCTAGGATCGGCAGGCCACCTAGAACGTTCTCAAACGCCGTGGAGACGAAGGAGAAATAGCAGATGGGGTTGGAAAAGCTAGGGCAAGGAGAAAAGGTAAAAGATGCAAAATAATAGATAAAAGTGTTTTTGATCGATTGGATACCCTCAATCGGCCGTGGCCCTTTATATTTATAGGGAGGGGAGGTTTTGCCACACAAGGAGTCAAATCCCTAACAAATCCCATGACAAAATACAACTCAACTCGAATTACACAGACCAAGACCGGTCTAACCGGGTTGGGAAACCGGTCTAACCTCTATGCCCGGGTGTAGATCTTGTCGAGGTCATAACTCCTCCGTCCAAACTTCAAATCGGACGTTCTACATATGCATTTTGATCATCTCGATGAGAGCTATGCAATGGTGAAGTCCAAATTGCCTTTTGAGAAACTTCACAATTCCGGTCTAACCGCCCTTGCAACCCGGTTAGACCGCTCTTGCTCAGACATGCCGATTTTGAGTGCGAACAGACTGAATAAACATGTCGGCGTCCTCCGCACCGCGTAGAATACTTATATTTTCGAAGCAGGTTTAACACTCAACTGGTTCGTTTGGATTCCCAAAAACTGCTGGGTTAGAAAGCACTAATGCGTTTAATTGTCATATACAAAGCGATTTTGTTAACCTATAAGTACCAATTTGGATTAGCGTCGGTTAGAGTATTGTCAAGGAAGCCAAAAAAATATTGGTTGTGCCCCATCAGATCCACGAGTAGCAGCATTATTATGAACGAATTGCACGAACAACAACTGCACATTGAAATGGAATGTGCACGTGTACGTGCTAGATGTTCATAGCAATACCATCATATTGACTCACCAGCAAGTCCTTGACCCTCCGGCTTGGTGCGGAGAGGCGACGACGACCCTGTGCGAGGGACGTGGAGACTCCTTCCTTTGTGGAGAAGATCTTTAGTGGAGACGACATCAAGGTGACCGGAGGAGTTGGTGAAGTGAAGCTTGTCTTTGTGACAAGTGACTCATCCAGCTTGAGAAGCCCTAGTGGCAAATCAAGGCCTCGATCGGATCATCTTGTTGACCGGGAGCATATCTTTCGAGGAGCTCCAATGTGGACTATAGGTAGCATTTGCCCACCGACACCACGGGATAAGTTGTTGTTACACCCTGAAATTCTCCAATTTCAGGATGTGCATTTAGAGAAAAATTAATACAATGATTTTCTCTCAATTTTAAAAATTTTCCAACATTTATTTATTTTACAAAGAATTTATAGCAGAAAGAAAAATAATTGTTTGTTTTTATGAAATTAAATAAATTTGTTTTGAGTGTTGCATTCATGCCGAGTCGCATCTTGGTGTTTCATGAGTGCTAAGGTTTCAAAAATGTGTTCCTTAAAAGTTTAGGTGCTTCTGAGAATTTTCTAGAATTTTCTGGAATTTATTCTCCTCTTCCTAGAGCTAAATCTATTTATTAGAAGTCTCTAAAATCTTTTTCACGAGCTCTAGATATTTTATTTAGACTCCTCGTGTCCCAATCTATCTCTAAGTACTTTCCTAGATATTTTTGGGAATTGTTTAAAAAAAGGAAAACTCTAACGGGCCGAGCCGCCCTGGCCCGACCCGCCAGGGCCCATCGCGGCCCAGCGCAGCAGCACCGCGCCTTGGCGTGTGCGCCAAGCCGCGGGCCCCACGCGCCTATAAAGCCAGCACCCGAGCACCTCGCCTGCCTGCCTGCCGCCGCCGCTTCCCTCCGCGCAGCGCCGCCGCCTGCAGCCACCGTCGGAGCGCAGCACCGCCGCCGGCCGTCGCCCCGACGTTTTGCCGGGAAGAAGCGCCGCCGGGTGGAACTGCCACCAGCACCGTGAAGCCCTCGCCGAGCCGCACACCCGCCGTCAGTCCTCCTCAACTCCAGGTCACCGGAGCGCCGCTGCGACGGGAAGAACCGAGCCGCCGCCTCCTCCGCTGTCGGGCCGAATTCCAGCCGAACGCAGGCACCTTCGCCGCCGGGAAGCACACCCACATGACCTCCTCGACGTCCTCTCCGTGTTTCCCACGGATTTTTTTTATTTTAATCCTATTTAATCTAATATTTTAATAATAACCTGTCACAATCTAAAATTCTAAGAAGTAGCCCTTTTGGTCGCGCCTAACATTTTGGCGCGGCTAATTGTTGAGTCGCGCCGGTGCATGTGGCGCGACTCCGCATCCACGCTGGCACTCGGCCGCCAGCTTGGTCGCGTGGGTGGTGACGTGGTTTGGCTTAGTCGCGCCGAAGCATGTGCCGCGACTATAGCCGCGCCAAACAACTTGGCGCGACTAAGCCGTATACAGAGCCGCCACGCAGCCCACCCCTTCTTCCTCCTCCCTTTCTTTCTTCTCCAGACCGAGGTCGAGCTGAAGCTCTCCCATGGTGACCGTCCCTCCCCCCATCTAGATCCGCCCGTTTCTCGCCCGATTCGTGTGGGGAATCAGTGGGATTTGCTCAAGCAAGGTATGTCCTCCACTTGACCCAAGTCTTTGCACTCGATTTAGTTGTTTTCTTTGGAGTTGTGTTGGCTAGGGTTTGGGTTGGAATGGTGAATCTAGTATGAAATCCATATGATTAGTGATGGGTTGTGCCTCAATATGGTGATGTTAACGTACTTTTCTCGTCTAGAATGAGTTGCCTATGTATAAGTAGAAAATTATTTGATCATTATTTTTTCGGTTAGATTTTTGTTGCCTATGTATAAGTAGAAAATTATTTTGAAAATGTTTAACTATAGAATATATTCGTTAGATTGATTTAGAGAAATCATTTTGTGGTTGCATCATTGTAGATGGACTGTACAGTTCGTTTCTTCTCCGGTGGCACGGTTAATGAAAGTGGAGAATTTTCAAGTATGAGGGAAGATGTTGCAATATTCGGTAGTCCACCTTCATATGAGGATTTTATTGCTCGTGTAAATCAGATGTTCAAGGTTGGACATGAGCAAGAGGAGTTAACCCTTCGTGCTAGGTTTGATGCCGGTGACAAAAGAGCACACTATGTATTGATGCCAATTACAAAGAAAGATGATTGGTTAATTTACAAAGAGTTGGTGCAGGGTTCTCAAGTTCGTTGTTGTGAGGTCTTTGTGGATGTATGTGGGCGTGGTGTTGATATTGATAGCCTATATGAATATGGAGATGATAACCCCATGGAGCATTTAATTCAAGAAGAAATTCATGGTTGCAATGAAGATGAAGATGGGGAGAATGATGATCTCAGTGACGATGGTGTCGAAGTTGAAGATGAGGAAGCTAGTGGAGATGAAGGTGACTTTGATACTTGTAGAGTAGCTAACAACTTTGATGATGACACCTTTGAGAATGAGGAGGTAGACGATGATGATATGTCAGAAAGGTCAGATGAAGACCCTTCTAACGAACAAGAAAATGACGTGAGAGAAGTTCCTTTAGTTCAACCAACTCCTGTGGTTCAGCAAGCTCGTTTTGTGGAACCTATATCGGTGCGCAACCTCCTCCTGTTGTTCAAGAAACAGTAGTGGAGACGGTTAGAGAACCTGTGACCAATGTTGACCCAACTCCATTTGCAAGAACGGAGGAGGTAGTTGAAGAAAGGGTTGAGGTTGAGGAGACGGGTAGGCAAGATATGTTCACTCTTTCAGGCTTTCGTCTGACACCACTTCCTCCAGCTGAGTTGAGACAGTTGCAAGCTATTCATGTCAAAGTCCCCGAGGTTCCAATATTCCATTCAATTCCGAGCAAAACGTACTGTGATTCTAGTTTGCGCCTTGGGTACATACAGCCTGATAGTTCTGAAGAGTTGATCGCAAAAGGCATGATCTTTGAAAGCATTGAAAAGCTCAAGTTCTTTTTGAGGGATTATTTAGTCCAGCACCATCGTCCTTATGACGTGGTGCATTCATCAGTCAAATTGAGGTATACTGTCCATTGCCAACAGGGGTGTGACTGGAAGGTATGGGCTCGGCCTGTCCCCGATGATAGGAAGAAATGGAGGATCACTAAAGTAAAGCAACCTCACACGTGTGGCACTTTGTGTGTATCGCAAGTGCACTCTCAGTGCACGGACAGGTATTTGGGGAAATGGATTGCTTCTATGGTTTATGCTGACCTAGAAGTATCCATAGCCGCTCTCATTCAAGCTGTACATGGATTTACAAACTACAATATGAAATATGGCAAGGTGTGGCGAGCTAAGCAGCACGCAATAGCCATGCTGTGGGGTGACTGGAAAGCTACCTACGGAAGGGTTCCAAGTATATTACAAGCAATATCACACTTTAACCCTGGCACAAATTGGTGCATCCATAGCACAAAGGAGGAGAACATCGCTGGTGTAGTGAACCCCGTATTGGAGCGTGTTTACTGGTGCTTTCCACAGTGTGTGGAGGCATTCAAGCATTGCAAACTGGTGATAAGCGTTGATGGGACATTCCTAACTGGAAAGTACAAGGGTGCTTTGTTGATTGCCACTAGCATGGACGGTGAGGACCGTTTAATTCCCCTTGCATTTTCTTCGGTCGAGGGGGAGAACAACGACAGCTGGTCTTGGTTCTTGTACTTGGTCCGTAGGGATGTGATTGGACGTGATCGTAGAGTTTGCATAATATCCGACCGGCACCAAGGGATCCTAAATGTGGTTGAGGAGTACATGGAAGGTTATCAACCTATTGTGCATCGTTGGTGCATGCGACACTTTGCTGCCAACATTTGGCATAGACAGAATAGCAAGAAAGTGATAAAACAACTAAATTTGTTGTGCTCTTCAAAGGCGGAGACAACATTTGACATTAGGCTGACTAAGCTCAAATTAATGATGAATGAAGATGCCACCGAGTGGTTGGAAGAGCAGATGGTTAACAAGAGCAAGTGGGCCGCTGCCTTTGACGATGAATCAAGGTACAGAGTAAACAACACGAATATATCAGAAGTGTTAAACAAAGTCTTGAAAGGCATTCGTGCTATGCCTGTATCTGCCATTATTGAGTTCACCTTTTACAAGGTTAATTCCTACTTTGTACATCGATGGATGAAAGCAAATGATCAGATAGCTAAGAGGCCTAACTAGTTGTTGTGGGGAAAAGGTGCAAGACTTCACCTAACCAAGCATGGAAACAAAGCTGCGAGTATGTCTGCTGAGTTGTTTGATCCAACGTCTTATGTGTATTCAGTTCGGACAGTGACTGCTCTGAACGTAGGAGGAGAGATGACAGGTGGACGCATATGCAAGGTTGACCTGATGGCTGCAACTTGCACTTGTTGTGTTCCACAATTGTTACACTTGCCATGCTCGCACATGATGGCTGCTTGTCAAGTCCGAGGGGTTTCTCACCTGTCTCCGATTTATATGTCACAATTTTATTTGAAGGCAACCGTTCTTAAGACTTGGGAATCTCGATTCGAGCCGATACTAGATCAGTCACACTGGCCAGAGTACAGTGGCCCCATATACATCCCAGACAAAGACAAGAAAAAAGATAAGGTGGGTAGGCGGAAGAAGAATCGGCTCCGCAATGAGATGGATGAGTCAAACGGGTATGGCGATGATATGTATGGTTTTGGTGAGTTCGACCAAGAACCTAGCAAGAACCGTTGTAGTGTTTGCCATATGGAAGGCCATCGGAAGGAGCAACATAAACCAGGACGTACAAATGTTAGAGGTTGACGCACAAATGGAAGAGGTAGAGGAAGAAATGGAAGAGGTAGAGGCACAAATGTTAGAGGTAGGGGCTCAAATGTAAGAGGTAGAGGCAGGACGAACATACGTACTAATAGCAATAGCGGGGTAAGTGTATTGTTTGTTGCTATTGAATTTTATATATAACTTATGCGTTAATTCTCAAATTTGGTTTAGTTGTTCTAACTTGGAACTTTTAATTATTTTTTAGGTAAATGGAGGAATTTAAGCGGGAAGTCAAGGAAGAACCGAAGCGGCAGGTTGAGTGGGGTCCGAAAGAATGCAAGGTGGATGACCCCGTGCCCCCTCCACTCCCGGTACCAAATTGTCATCATGGAATTGAATCAGAGGTCAAGCAATCAAGGTGGCCTAACACGGCCGGTAGAGCCTACTAAGGTGCTCACATCGTTTTGAGATGATACGTACTGGATTTGGAAATGATAGGCCCTCTTTCATACATCCTTGTGATTTCTTGCAATGGATCGATGGGCTAGAAATGTTTGACCCTCGGAGCCACCTTTTCCCATATTATGCAAATGAGACGAATCCATTCAATAAGTTCAAGAGGTGGGTGCCTCCACCACCAAATCCACCTGACATGACAGTCGATGAGCAGCAGGCCGCGACATGCATCCGCATGAAGAATCCTCCATTGTGTCACTGTGGAGTTCCTTGCAAGCTGCAACACCCAAACCTTGAGCTCAAGTATAAGTTCATTCCCTTCTTCCGATGCAAGCTGACCACTGACGTGAGTATTGTTTTGTTTCCTTAATTCATACTATTTCATCTATGAAAGTTGACGAGAAGTTCCTTTCAATTTTTTGGTTTTGCAGGATGGGTGGCCCCGTTGTGATTTTCAAGAGTACATGTACGGCCCCAAGTCTTATTGGCCCACTGAAGAGAAAATTCAAGCATTTGAGACATGGAAGGAGATATGGCCCTGTGACAAGGAACCTAGGCCTCGTTGCAAATGTGGTATTTATGCTCGTAAGGGTGTTGTTCCATCGGAGCTAGGTTATAGATGGTATTGTGGGAATTCTTTTGGAGATTTTTGGGTAATTGTTAAGTTTGCCTAAGCTGGCATGTTTACTTTAAAGTTCGTTTGGCTTATTGATTAACCACATGTTAACTAACGCTTTGCAGGAAGGGAGGACTTGTGATTGGGAGAGCCTTGCAGGACGGGAAAAAATGAGGGTGGAGTTGGGCCGCCAATCAGAACCATTGAAGACACAAATTACCCTAGAAAAAAAAGAAAATAAGAGATAAGTACGATGTGTCAATCCCTTCAACTGCAGTTCTTTATGGTCCCATCTTAACCGTGGACAGCGGAAGAAACGACGACCGGCATCACCATATAGCTCATATACCTGAACCACCGATTCTTCTCCATGGTGGCAGGACGGCCAAAACTCGCACGGAAGATCATGGCTACCATAGAAGCTCCTTGTTCTTACATCTAGATGTGGGTGCAGAGGAGGAGGAGCGAGAGGTCCATTGAACCCCGACATCTTGTAAGCTACAGTTTTCGTTGAAAGGTGCGGGATGATCCTTTTATAGCTGCCTCCATGGTCCAGTGGACAAGTTTCATGGAGTGCAGCATCAGCCATTGGATTCCCTGCAAGCATGGAATCCAAGAAAACCAATAAATGCATGTGTCACTGAAAAGCCTATCCCTGAATGACTCACAAACCTACACATGAAAAGTCTAGCGTATAGCTCTGACTACCTGAAAAGCCTAAGCCTAACCCAAAGCCTATCCCCGGCCTAGATTTTTCATTGGAAAAAAAATAAAAAATAGTTAAGTACGACGAGTAAGTACATGGCGAGGTAGATGTTAGTCGCGCCATAGCGTATGACACGACTATACGTGTATCCGCGCCACCTGCCCTAACGGGGCGTATGGATCAGATGATCCAACCGAAACAAGGTTGTACGGATCAGATGATCCGACCGAAGCAAGGTTGTACGGATCGGATGATCCGACCGAAGCAAGGTTGTACGGATCAGATCGATAGACTGCCCTAGGGTTGTGGGGTCAGTCAAGCAACGGATGGATTGATCCGATCGAGCAATCATGAGGCGATCAGAGCTTTGGTATATCGTCCGATCGAGCAATCAGGAGGCGATCGGAGGATTGAATCAAAATATCGCCATTCAACTCAGAGACTTAGCACGCCACGGTGAAAGCAACAAATGCGCCGATCGTTTGATCCGACCGGCTGTCGGAGCATCAGGTCGGATCAAGCGACGGCCGGTCGGATGAATCAACCCATGTTAATGACGTCATCGTTCAACGGCGAGCAAGGAGGCGCGGCTATGACCTTAATCGCGCCAGGACGGTCAGCGCGACTAATGCCTTAATCGTGCCAGGGTGCTCGGTGCGACTAGTGTCGTAGTCGCGCCAAATATTCGCTGCACCCAGTTTGAAACCACGTTATAATCGAGCGTAAGGGCAGCTGGCGCATCTACACAGTTAGTCGCGCCAAACAGCTTGGCGCAACTAAGTAAAATTCATGCAGACAAGTTCACGCCCCTCTAACAGCCAAGCCAACACACATACATTGATAGAAATAATAGATGGTCACAGCCTCAAACATTGACATAGATAATATGGTCACAATCCTCAAACTTTGCCATAAACAAACATGGTAGCTTAATCCATAAACATAGAGTCCATCACAAAAGCAACCATCACACATACAACATAAAATCGTTTCATCATAGAGTCCATAAAAAACATAAGCTACCATAGTCCATCACACATACAATCATTCAAACATAGAGTCCATCACAAAAACAACCATCACAAAAGCATCATAGTCCATGGTCGCTTAATCCATCCAGTTCACTTAAACTAAACATAAGCTAAGGACGAGGGGTGGGAATAGGCGTAAAAGGTTTCTTCTTGCGACGAGGGCGGCCTGGAGCGGTAGGGAGGACGTTCCCGCTCACCACGTCAGTGTGGTCCCGGCGGCGTGCACAACGCTTTTGTGGAGTACCTTGCGACGACTGTGTTGGAGACGGAGCGTCGGCCAATTGAGAGGTCCCAATGATGTTGTAGCTTGGATCCTCGGCCTCTGAATTGTCGCTCTCATTATCATCATCATCATCATCATCTTCGTCCTCTGAGTCGTGGATGGCGGTCTGCTTTCCCCTAGACGATGATGGACTGCCCACACGTGTCGCACTGCTCCCTCTTGACGATCCAATAGTCAGCGACCCGCTTCGCCTGCCATCTAAGTCAAAATTAAATTCAGTAAGTACATGAGTAAAATTAATTTGTAAAACTGAACCCAAATTGATTACCAAAGAAAAAATTGTGTAACTATGCCAATTTGATTAACAAGCACTAATTGTGTACCCCGAGCAGTTGTTGTCCTGGAGCTAGATCTTGTGGCACTCCCGTGCCTAGCAGACCGTGAAGTACGTCCGGCACGCCCAAACCACCAACAAAAGCCTGATCAGGAGCTGACATGCAGTTCAGCCTCCGTGCCATCCTTTTGCAGCCTCGGCGAAACCTCTGAATCATAGTTCACGTGTAAATGTTTAACTCTATGCGAATTTGAGAAATGTTCATGTGATCATGTATACAAGTACCTCTAAAAAACCCCTAAGGGTGCTCTCAGCTTCTGGTGAGCCAAAGGGGACAGCCAATGCATGCCCCGCCTCGTTTGAAAAACGAGCAAGCTGTTGACCCTGCAATTGCCAGCATAAATGGTGTCACATTTGCAATGAAAAATAACAAGGCAAAAAAATTATAAATCCTCTTACTAAATAGTCTTCGATAGGTGCTCACTCTGGCTGTGTGCCTGTCCTTGTAGCAAGGTCATATGGGTCTATTGCATCTTCTGGATCAGAGGGCAAGTCTTCAATGTTGTCCGAGGTCATCGCCACCCTAAGTTTGAGCCTAGAGTTCTCCCTCAGCCATCGCAAGTAAACCTCACTGTAATGCCGCTCACGAAAAACGACACCACCTTGCAGCACAAAATTATGACGGTTGTTCCAATTATGGATGTGAGCTGAGTGCTTGTCCGCCCAATTCTTTGCACCACTCTTCGAACGTCGGTCAATCCTAGCACGATGACGATTATTATTATTAGAATGACAAGCCAAACGTTACATTAGTTCTTGCTATCTATATGCTTAAATTTTATCATCAAAAAACTAGATCCTGGCTATCAGTACCAGGAAATATTTTATAAAAGTTCTTGCTATGTACATAGTAAAATTTTGTACAATACAAATTTGCTAAAGCACATACAAACTGAAAGAGACTTACTTGTGAAGCTCCTGGCTTGTGGACTGCTGCTCTGTTGAAATATGCTAGAGATATCCAAACTGCTGGGAAACACGGCTTGGCAAGCGATACTCCACAAGATAGTAACAATAAGAGGAACTTCAGCTCACCACATATCTTGCACAACGGGCTCAACTCCATGTGTTCTAGCTCATCCCTTTCATACGGTCGCCATGTCACCTAAAAGGTTCGATTCAACATGAAACTAACTCCTAAATGCATGGCATCAACACAATCAAAGTAAAGTGAATCACATATACTCACATGGCTAGGCAAGAGGCAGTCCAGCTCATTGCTATAGTCAATATATCGCCTCATGGAACCACCATACACATTGACAATGTTCTACCATAGGAAGGCAACCGTAGGCAAAGAGTCCTCATCATGATGCAACCATGCCTGCACAAACATATAGATATTTACACAATGCCAATACCTGAAAACCAATTAGAAATCCGTAAGACCAAAGAACTAAAAACTTACATCTGGGGGTCCATGGTTGGGTCGGGCAACTGGAATCCGCTCCCACATCCATATTTGAAGCAGCAATGCACAGCCATCCAAATTTGAGTTATCTCCCGTGCGACGACAAGCTTCACACAGCTGTCGGTATAGCCAAGCAAGCATGGCCGAGCCGCAACTATAATCACAAAGCAACTCCCAATCCTCGCTTATGGCGTCCAACCACATCCAAGAAACTGTATTCCCGCTACCATCTGGAAACAAAAACCCAGCCAACATGTGCCACAACCAGGCACGAGCTTACCTCTCAACCAAGTCTTCAGCAGCACCAGGAGGGGGTTGATGCCCAAAGTGCTCGGCTAGCCATCCAGCGCTAACACCTGTTGTTCTCCTGTCCTTAGTCACTTCTGGTACATCAGGTGGCCGTTGACCAACCAATGCTTCGACCCCATCTTTCCAACCATTAGGGGCTATGTTACCTGTGACCGCTTTTCCATCAATGGGCAGCCCGAGGATCATGGCGACATCCTCCAGCGTCACTGTCATCTCACCGGCATTGAGGTGGAAGCTATGAGTCTCGGGCCTCCAGCGATCTACAAGGGCGGTCAACGCCGCGTTGTCCATCATAGCAATACCCTCCTCATGTGTAACTATCCTTGCCAATGGGAGAAACCCCGCCCGCCGAATGTAATTGGCATATCTCTCATCCCATGCCAATGGGCTGTGTGTGCGGGGACGTAGGGGCTTCAACGCCTAAGGAAAAAAAATAGATAAATTGATGTTACGAGATTGATTTCAATCTAAAGGAAAACATGTAGAACTACTGCATGCACATAAACAAACCTGAGTTCTTTCCTCAAGTATCTTCCCGCTGTGCCCTACATCATAAAAGGTCTCTAGGAGAGGGTACTGCGGATTCCGAGCCATTCTTCTGTAATATACAAAAATCATAAATCATTCATGCTCACATGTAGACAAAGAAATAATGTTTATCATATATCATAAATCATTCATGCTCACAGGTAAACAAAGGAATAATGTTTATCATCATACACACAGCTACACGATAGAAAAAAATTATTAGCATGTCAATACATGTATAAGTTCTCTTTTGGTGATCGGCTGTTATACATGCATATAAAAAAATAGCAAGATATTTTTGGCAACTCGTATGCCAACAAACTGATCTAATGTAAGTGTAATATGAGAGCTTACTCTGTGGTAATATATTTGAAACACTAGATGAGATGGATGAAAGATAACCAAAAAGATAATAAAACAACTACAACTAACAATGGGAGGTGGTAATTTTGCATACAAACAAGGTAGACATGTATTTCGTGCTAAAACCATCCCACATTGTCTCAAGTACACCACTACAACAACATACTATATACGATTTCTATATACCAATCAGTATTCATACTCATTTACAACATCAATATCAACATGCCAATACCACAACAAAATCCGTCCATGCAAGACAATCCATACGATATGATATGCCCACGCCGACCATACCATCAAGCAAGATGGAACAATCATCAAGTCAAGCTGCAGCAGCTCATGTCTTCAATGGACCAATTACTCGTAGCCGAGCTAAACAGCTACAACAAGAGGTGCACGCGCTACTTTGTGAAATTCCATTTATTAATGAGAATTATATACTTCCTAAATCGTGCATGTTGCTATTACTCAGGTTCACCAAGGAGGATGACAAGGACACGCCGAGACTGAACCAGAGAGAACTACGTCGAACCAGTTTGGCCTGGCAGAACTATCATGAAGAAACAGTCATATCTCTTGATTCATAGAAGCTGTGAAGGTCCATGAGTACTTGTTGGAAAGCTGTTGAAGTCTATTTTCTAATGCCACTAAGTGCCGAGTGCTTTAGAGCTCCCAGCTTGGCAGCCGAGTGGTTTTGGTGCAGACTGTTCAGAAGATCAATAGTCAGCCTGAAAAGAAACAGTCATATCTCTTGATTCATAGAAGCTGTGAAGGTCCATGAGTACTTGTTGGAAAGCTGTTGAAGTCAACTTTCTAATGCCACTAAGTGCCGAGTGCTTTAGAGCTCCCAGCTTGGCAGCCGAGTGGTTTTGGTGCAGACTGTTCAGAAGATCAATAGTCAGCCTGACATCCAAGTTTCCGTAAGAAACTGTATCACTCTACAATATTTCGTGAAGCATGCTACACATGGGGTAAAAGGTTATCAAATTAGCTTTCCAACGCATCTGGCCCCGCATCTTTTGGACGTTCCTAGGTGGAGATATGATCAAAACATTGAAGACCACTCAGAAGGCCAGAAGACACGCGGGAATTGACGACCACTGTATGAATAATCAAGCCAGTTGGCCTTCCACCTTCCCACGAGGCTCTTTCAGTTCACATCTATTTTTGGGACTAGTTGCTAGTATAAATACCCCTTATTTGTAAGCCAAAGACAACTTTTGATAAATTAAGATTATCCCAGTGATATTTGCAGCCGAGCTGCTTGAGTGTCCTACTCAACCCTTGTTCTTCCTTGTTCTTCTTGAACTTGTGGAGAGATCTCTCCGAGATCCACTAATTCGTGCTCTGCGGGTTCCAGTACGGCTGCCCCGTCTTGTGTGGATTTGCTCCGATTGTGGTTCTGCGGTCGTTCGGAGATCGAGTCGAAGTCTTCACGGTTTCGGTGTCTCTCTCCCTGTCGCTTGGTCGCATCCAACCTTGGCCAGGTATAAAGCTAGTTATCCCCGCTGCGTGCAGCAAGTTATCTTGGTTACAAAGCGTACTGCCGTGAAGATCGGGCCATCCTTGGACCTTTCTTGAATCGGTCCCTATCATGTGGTAATCAGAGCTATCGTTGTCACGGTAGGTTTTTTTGTTATCACCCACCCTCCCACCCTTATTGTCATTTTTGTTTGTTTATGTCCTAAAGTCCACTAAAAAAGCCACAAAAAAAATCCCATAGCCCTTTTGTGGTACTGTTATCTTGTGTGTTGCGTTCATCTAGTTGCTTGTCACCATCTTTGGTCTTCCGCCGTACTCTATTTTTTTTAGTTGTTATCCGCACCCTCATATGTGTGTTTGCTGTTCGTGAAAAAAAGGAAGTGAAAAAAAGTGTGAAAGAGTCAAAAAAAAAGAAAGAAAAAAATCAGAAAAGTTGAAAGGGTTGTCTTGCGGATTGTGTAACTCAAGTTTCATTTGTGTAACCTCATCTTCGTGGTGTTTTGGACAGCAACTTGTTGAAACGGTTACATACCTGGTTACAGTACCAAAGCCTTCCTTGTTCAGCCACCTATAGCCCCACAAAAATCCGTAAACCGGGATCGTTGATTTGTAATCCTTACGACCGCTTTACCACCTCCGTTGTGGCTGCCACACCAGCACCACCACAGTTCTTGAGATCAAGCAAGAACTTGGGTCAGTAAGAGGTGAGATCGAGTGTTTCCACAATAATTTCCATTCCATATTGTTCTTGCTGCTCCTAACATGGCAGGATCCACATCAAGTACTCATGGTGGACACCATGGAGATGACGACAATTGTGTTTCTCGGGCTGAGATGGGTCGCATGGCCGAGCAGCTCGTGCAAGCCATGGGACGGATGCTGGATGAGCGAATTCCCGCAGTGGGAGGTCGAAGACCACATCATCAGCATGAAGAAGATCACCAGGACGACTCGGACGATGAGAATTCTGGTTTCGGCCATGGATTCGATCGTTTCGGCGCTACACGAAGAGGCTATGGAGGTGGTCGCCGTGCTGATTTTGATAATCAGCCTGGTGGGTGCGCACATGGGCGCCCTGCTGGTGGTCGCCGAGTGCATTTTGAAGACGAAGAGTTTGAAGAGCAAGATCATGAAGCCGGATCTCAGGATGAAAATCCTTTCGGTCAAGGTGGTAGGTTTGCTCGGCGTCATCATCGCGGGCCTGCTGACTTTGAAGAACGGGAATACCATCGTGGTCGTCGTCCTCATGACAACCCAGATAACATCGCTCGTGTCAAGTTGAGTATTCCAAAGTTTACTGGAAAAGAGAATGCTGATGAATTTCTTGAATGGGCTGAGCAGTGTGATCAAATATTCCGAGTACATAATCTTTCAGCTCAGCGCCGTGTGAATCTTGCTTCGGTGGAACTCTCTGGATACGCTCTCACTTGGTGGAACCAAGTGCAGGAGAATCAACGTGATTTGGGACGAGGATATATCAGTACATGGGAGGAAATGAAGCAAGTAATGAGAAGGCGATTCGTGCCATCTAGCTATCAGCGTGATCTCAGGAACCGGTTGCAAATGTTAAAGCAAGGGAGGAGATCAGTTGATGAGTATTTCAAGGAGATGGAGCTACTGTTGGTGCGAGCTGGAATAAGAGAAGATGCAGAGTCAACAATGGCGAGATTTCTAGGAGGTCTTAATGAAGAAATTTCTGGTTTTGTGGAGATGTTTCCATATCGTACCTTGCAGGATCTTGTTGATCAAGCTATGCGAACAGAGAAGAAGATTCAGCAAGAGTCACGTGGAAAATCTTATGGCAGTCCTTCTATTGCTGTCCCATGGCGCAAACAGCAGTCAAGTACTTCTATGGTGGTGGACGATCTCAAGGAACTGCAGCAAAGTCTTCTCCATCATTTGTTCCATCGAAGATGGCAGCTTCCACAGCATCATCACCAGCAACTCAGCAGCGACCCGCTGCAAGTTCAGCAGCCCAAAGCAATGTCTCGGGAGCTACATCTTCTTCTCGAAGCAGAGAAATTGTATGCCATAAATGCCACGGCCGTGGGCACATTGCTGCCCAATGCCCAAGCAAGAGGACCATGTTGTTGAATGAGAAAGGTGAATGGGAATCCGAGAGTGATTCGGAAGATGCTGGACCGATATTTGATGAAGAAATTGAGCAGGAAGGGAATGAGATCCAGCCTGAAGAAGGAGAACATAATTGTTTTATTTCTCTCCGAGTGCTTAGTGTAACAGCAGAAAAGGAAGACAATGACCAGCGACATAATTTGTTCCATACCCGTGGACTAATCAAAGATAAGGTGTGTCGCATCATCGTTGATAATGGCAGCTGCAACAATATTGCTAGCCAAGAATTGGTGGACAGATTGGGACTGAAACCACGGCGTCATCCTAGTCCATACAAGATGCAGTGGCTTAATGATTGTGGTGCGCTGCGTGTCGGTCATACAGTGATTGTACCATTTTCTGATGGTAAATACAATGATCATGTGGAGTGCGACGTGGTGCCTATGCAAGCCTGCCAGTTGCTGCTCGGTCGACCATGGCTATATGATCGTGATGTCCAGATTTTTGGAAGGACCAACAAGCTGTCTTTTGTGTACAAAGGAGAGCGAATTTCCTTGCTTCCTTTGACACCGGAAGAAATTTTGAAGGATGATATCAAGAAGAAATAGCGCGAGAGCGAGCACCACTTGCGAGTGAGCCACAAAAATAGTAAGGAAGAGTGTCCTCGGCCAAATCAAACCCCACAGCTGCAAAGAACCCAGAAACCGGGAAAAGAGGGTTTAGTAATGATGGCTACGAGGGGGGATATCAAAGACTTGAGTGAACCCGATGCCATGTTCTTTGTACTTCTGTACAAGGACACTTTTCTTCCTACTAATGCCTTACCATCTACCCTGCCGAGTACTATTTTGAATATCTTGCAGGAATATGAAGATGTCTTTCCAGACGAAGTACCACCAGGGCTGCCACCTAAGAGAGGGATCGAGCATCAAATCGACTTGGTTCCTGGTGCGTCACTTCCGAACAGGGCTGCATACCGCACCAACCCAGAGGAGACAAAAGAAATTCAGCGACAAGTGGAGGAATTGATGAAAAGAGGGTATGTACAGGAAAGTCTTTCCCCTTGTGCTGTCCCTGTTCTTTTAGTGCCTAAGAAAGATGGGTCTTGGAGAATGTGTGTGGATTGCCGCGCAATTAACAACATCACAATAAGATATAGGCATCCCATTCCTCGCTTAGATGATATGCTTGATGAACTTAGTGGTGCTATTTTTTTTACTAAAATTGATTTAAGAAGTGGCTATCATCAGATTCGTATGAAAGAAGGAGATGAGTGGAAAACAGCCTTTAAAACAAAATTTGGTTTGTATGAATGGTTAGTAATGCCCTTCGGTTTAACCAATGCACCTAGTACATTTATGCGATTAATGAATCATGTCCTTAGAACTTTCGTCGGTAAATTTGTTGTGGTTTATTTTGATGACATCCTAATCTACAGCAAGACTCTTGAAGAACATGTTGCACATATCCAGAGCGTGCTTGCTGTCCTGCGTGAACAACAATTGTACGCTAACCTTGAGAAGTGCACCTTCTGCACCGACAAGGTAGTTTTCCTTGGTTTTGTTGTTTCAGGACAAGGCGTGGAGGTGGATGATGAGAAAGTCAAGGCTGTACACGGATGGACGCCTCCACAGAACGTGAGCCAAGTGAGAAGCTTCCTTGGACTTGCTGGTTTCTATCGGCGATTCGTGAAAGATTTCAGCACGATCGCTGCTCCAATCAATGAGCTGGCCAAGAAAGACGTCCCTTTCAAATGGGGAGAAGCACAACAAAAGGCTTTTGAAGAATTAAAGATGAAGCTCACAACAGCCCCAGTCCTTGCACTTCCAGATTTTAACAAGACATTTGAAATTGAATGTGATGCAAGTGGAGTTGGGATTGGAGGCGTGCTGATGCAAGAAAAGAGACCAATTGCATTCTTCAGTGAAAAGCTAAGTGGTCCGACTTTGAATTATTCAGTTTATGATAAAGAATTATATGCTCTCGTTCGGAGTTTGGAAACTTGGCAACACTACCTTTATCCTAAAGAATTTGTGATCCATTCAGACCATGAATCATTGAAACATCTTAAGGGACAACTAAAACTGAATAAATGACATGCTAAGTGGAGTGAATTTATTGAGTCCTTTCCTTATATTGTCAAATATAAGAAAGGTCAAGAAAACATTGTAGCTGATGCTTTATCTCGACGTCATGCTTTGCTCACACAACTTGATGCTAAAATTCTTGGTTTGGAAAGTATAAAGGAATTATATGCCACTGATTCATACTTTGCTGAACCATATGCCAAGTGCGGTAATGGAAAAGGATGGGAAAAGTATCATGTGCATGATGGATTTTTATTTCGCGCTAACAAACTTTGTATTCCAGATTGCTCTGTTCGAATTTTACTCGTGCAGGAAGCTCATGCAGGTGGACTTATGGGCCATTTTGGAGCCAAGAAGACGGAGCACGTGCTGGCCGACCATTTCTTTTGGCCAAAAATGAGACACGATGTAGAGAGACATGTTCTTCGCTGCAAAAACTGCCACAGAGCTAAGTCTCGTCTGAACCCTCATGGTTTATATACTCCTCTTCCTATTCCTAATGCACCATGGGAGGACATTTCAATGGATTTTGTTCTTGGGTTACCACGGACAAAAAAGGGAAGGGATTCAATTTTTGTCGTGGTTGATCGGTTTAGCAAAATGGCACATTTTATTCCTTGCCACAAGAGCGACGATGCCTCCCATATTGCTGAATTATTTTTAGGGAAATCGTGCGACTACATGGAGTGCCACGTACCATTGTGTCGGATCGTGACACCAAATTCTTAAGCTACTTTTGGAAGACATTGTGGGGCAAACTTGGGACAAAACTGCTGTTCTCCACAACATGTCATCCGCAAACGGATGGCCAAACCGAAGTCGTGAATCGAACACTATCAATGTTGCTGCGAGCTGTCCTTAAGAAGAACCTGAAACTATGGGAAGAAAGCTTGCCACATGTTGAGTTTGCATACAATAGGGCAGTACACTCGACCACTAAATTTTGTCCATTTGAAATTGTATATGGATTCACACCCACTGCTCCCATAGATCTTTTGTCTTTACCCATGCAGGAACGTGTGCACTTCGACGCAAGCAAGCGAGCTGAATTTGTCAAGAACATTCATGATAGAGCTCGGGCCAATATTGAAAAGATGACCAAGAAGTATGAGAAGCACGCTAACAAGGGTCGCAGGAAGGTGTTATTCGAACCAGGGGACTTGGTTTGGGTGCACCTTCGAAAGGATCGTTTTCCAGAGCTGCGCAAGAGCAAGTTGCAACCCCGGGCTGACGGACCATTCAAGGTTCTACGCAAGATCAACGACAACGCTTATGAAATTGATCTGCCAAGTACTTATGGTGTGAGTACCAGTTTCAATGTGTCCGACCTCTCTCCATTCTTTGGATTGGAAGAGTCGAGGACGACTCTTTTTCAAGGGGGGAGGATGATATGCCCACGCCGACCATACCATCAAGCAAGATGGAACAATCATCAAGTCAAGCTGCACCAGCTCATGTCTTCAATGGACCAATTACTCGTAGCTGAGCTAAACAGCTACAACAAGAGGTGCACGCGCTACTTTGTGAAATTCTATTTATTAATGAGAATTATATACTTCCTAAATCGTGCATGTTGCTATTACTCAGGTTCACCAAGGAGGATGACAAGGACACGCCGAGACTGAACCAGAGAGAACTACGTCGAACCAGTTTGGCCTGGCAGAACTATCATGAAGAAACAGTCATATCTCTTGATTCATAGAAGCTGTGAAGGTCCATGAGTACTTGTTGGAAAGCTGTTGAAGTCTATTTTCTAATGCCACTAAGTGCCGAGTGCTTTAGAGCTCCCAGCTTGGCAGCCGAGTGGTTTTGGTGCAGACTGTTCAGAAGATCAATAGTCAGCCTGAAAAGAAACAGTCATATCTCTTGATTCATAGAAGCTGTGAAGGTCCATTTTTACTTGTTGGAAAACTGTTGAAGTCAACTTTCTAATGCCACTAAGTGCCGAGTGCTTTAGAGCTCCCAGCTTGGCAGCCGAGTGGTTTTGGTGCAGACTGTTCAGAAGATCAATAGTCAGCCTGACATCCAAGTTTCCGTAAGAAACTGTATCACTCTACAATATTTCGTGAAGCATGCTACACATGGGGTAAAAGGTTATCAAATTAGCTTTCCAACGCATCTGGCCCCGCGTCTTTTGGACGTTCCTAGGTGGAGATATGATCAAAACATTGAAGACCACTCAGAAGGCCAGAAGACACGCGGGAATTGACGACCACTGTATGAATAATCAAGCCAGTTGGCCTTCCACCTTCCCACGAGGCTCTTTCAGTTCACATCTATTTTTGGGACTAGTTGTTAGTATAAATACCCCTTATTTGTAAGCCAAAGACAACTTTTGATAAATTAAGATTATCCCAGTGATATTTGCAGCCGAGCTGCTTGAGTGTCTTACTCAACCCTTGTTCTTCCTTGTTCTTCTTGAACTTGTGGAGAGATCTCTCCGAGATCCACTAATTCGTGCTCTGCGGGTTCCAGTACGGCTGCCCCGTCTTGTGTGGATTAGCTCCGGTTGTGGTTCTGCGGTCGTTCGGAGATCGAGTCGAAGTCTTCACGGTTTCGGTGTCTCTCTCCCCGTCGCTTGGTCGCATCCAACCTTGGCCAGGTATAAAGCTAGTTATCCCCGCTGCGTGCAGCAAGTTATCTTGGTTACAAAGCCTACTGCCGTGAAGATCGGGCCATCTTTGGACCTTTCTTGAATCGGTCCCTATCACAATAGGAAGGCGTTACCAACGAATCATTCCACGATCTAACACAACTAATTATGGCCGGTTCGTACTAATTTCACCATGGGAGCTCACTACCAACCCTAATCCTAGCACCACCATACGTCCAAACCAAGGGGAAATAAACAGATCCAAGTGGATAGGATGGAGGAGTTACCTTCCCAGAGTAAAATGCACGGATCCCCCCCCCCCCCCTCGATTTGGTGGAGAAACAGGCAGATCTAGAAGGGAGGCCGCGCGGTCGCCATGGGCGCCGTCGCCATGAGCTCGGTCTGGAGAAGAAAGAAAGGGAGGAGGAAGAAGGGGTGGGCCGCGCGGAGGCTCTGTATACGGCTTAGTCGCGCCACATGCTTCGGCGCGACTAAGCCGAACCACGTCACCGTCCACACGATCGAGCTGGCGGCCAAGTGCCAGCGTGGATGCGGAGTCGCGCGACATGCACCGGCGCGACTCAACTATGAGCCGCGCCAAAATGTTAGGCGCGACCAAAAGGGCTACTTCTTAGAATTTTAGTTTGTGACAGGTTATTATTAAAATATTAGATTAAAAAGGATTAAAATAAAAAAATTGTTCCCCACCTCGGCGTAGACTGGGAGGCACCGAGGCGTCGGCGATTTGGACCGCCAGGGACGCCGGCCGCCATGGCCATGAAGCTCGCTAAGGTTTGCAATTTGGTCCTTGTGAAGTCCGGTAATTATTCCAAGAAGTTTTGAGTCTTGGCATATTTGCAGATTAACCCTTGAAAACCGTGGATCTTTTCAATATAACCCGGCCCCGATCTTTTTGCAGATCTAACCCTGATCTTTGATCTATTCGCGTGCACTGTTCGCTGTGTCTTGCAATTCTTCTCAGCTAGCCCCTGAAGTCTACGGTTAATTACTTCAAGGTCCCTGCAGCCTTGTTTTAGGTATAACTTCCACGTTTTAAATCCGTTTCGATCCATTCTTGTTTTGTTAGACTTGTAATCACTTAAATTACGTGTTAGTGGTGTTATTCATGATAGTAGTGTTTTTCCAAATTAATTTTAAATATTAATTTGATTAATGGCTTATAGACAAGTTTGCAATTAAAATCTATATAACTTTATACCACGTGCTTTCATAATGAAATTTAATTTGGTTAATGTTTACTTAATTATCTTTTCTAAATAAAATTTAATTAGGTTTTATCTCGGCTTTATTAAAAAATATTAATTTGATTAATGCTTACTTTACATGCCTTTTCTAAATAAAATATGATTAGGCTTATACTTCATTTTCTTAAATAAAGTTAATATGACTAATATCTACGTGAATGTGTTTCTAAATGTAATTTCTTAGTTGAACATATGTAATAAAATTATTTGATTAGATGTTTCATATACCTTTCTTTTCTAAAGTTAATTGTTTAATTGGTATAATCTGTACATAAACAATTGCAAATAAAATGTGGCTAAGTTACTACAGCTTTTCAATTACAAATATAATTGGAGTTAATTCCAATATAATTATGTTTTGGTAATTAAAATAAATGAAAAACCTAACTCTTGTTTTGATAATTAAAATCTTTCGATAGTTTGTTTATAATCGCAGTTCTGTTTTCAGCGTTCCCTGCGTCTTGCGTTCGTAGCAACGAGCCCATCGTTTAGTACGCTCTTTAAAAGCTTTTATTTTGATTGGTGTATTGTTCTTAGTTGTCTTTGTTTGTTTGCTCTAGAATGTTTGCTTTGCTTGGATGATTGCTAGGAGTAGAAGGAACGTGGTTCGAGAGCTTGAAGAGTTGAAGAATATTCTGAGCAGCTATTCTCTGGATTTAAGGCAAGTGTGTTCTTGATATTTTGTCCCAATAACTATATTTAATCACCTTTGCATATGCTTGCATTTAATTTGATGGGTCCTATTAAGGTTTTGCCTAGTCTTTCATGATTATTCCTTGCCTGGCTGGGTTTATCTTTCTGTTGGGTAGCTATGCTAGTTGCTATACCTGGTTCTTGGTAGTTTCTAATGAACAACAATGTTAAACATGTTTTACTTTATGCTATGACCCTGGTTAATTACAAGATCATATGACTTAATCGGAACATGGAGCGACCACCCAAGAAAACAGTACAACCATAAGACCAATGGGCTCTGGTCTTGGCTGGGTAATTAGAGGACTTTGGTGCTAGGATGGTGGTTAGGGGGGTAGTATTCACGTAACCCCGTACATTGGCACACGCTAGGGAAATCTTTGTAAAGGCCTCATAGTGTCCCTATCAATCACACCTCGGTAGTGTGATGTGTGCCTGATCAGCACAGTGTGGTTGGGTCTAAAGTTCTCTTGAACTTTTACGCGACTTATGGTGAAAGTGTACAACCTCTGCAGAGTGTTTAAAAACTGATATATCAGTCGTGCTCACGGTCAAGAGCGGCCTGCACCGTCACATGATAATCAAACTTGAAGATGGATTTAAATCGTGGTTCTGGTTGTGCCATTTGCTTATGGTGTGTTGTTTATTAATATGGGTTGGTATAAATTTATATCTTAGTCATCAGGTGCTAATAAAAGTTTGACTAACTAAAATTGCTTACCGCTTTAAACCCCTAGCCTTTTCTTGATTCAGCCGTGCATTAATACTTTCCCCACACTTGCTGAGTACGACATGTGCTCACCCTTGCTATAAACAATGTTGCTCAGAAGAAGGAAGCTACTGTGGAGTTCTTTGAAGATGTTGCTGAGTTCTAGGCGCACGCAACCCCCGGTCGTCTGCTTGTGGAGTTGGAGCCTCCGTTTCCACGATTAAGCTATGTAATACTCTGATAGTTCTCTTTATTTATTTTCTTTTATGTGATACTGTCTCTATTTTTACTTTTTGTTCGCCGTATGTGTGAAACTTGATCCTGGCACACATACGGTGTGCACTCGGTTTTGTTTTTCAGAACCAGGTGTGACAGTTGCCACGTCAAGTTTGCATTCCCGAGCTCTATCTTTTACGTTTTGACTTTGCTTACTTGCAACTTGAATGTTGTTGTTGGAAAATTAGGCAATTTCAGCAGTAATTTAATCCAAAAAAAGATAAACAACATGTTTGTGACATCAGACAAGTGCATGTGTGATCCAGGTATGATGAACATATAGAGAAAAACAACCATCATGATTTTGATCCATAACTTTACTAGAGCAATGGATACATACCCAGCGGCAAAGCCGGATGCACTAGTCGACATAGTGCCTGTCGATGTAGTCGTCCCGCTTGGTGCAGTGCAGAGATGTAGCTGTGCCGATCACCACCGAGACGCCGGGAAGAAACGGACGAAGCGAGCAGTCGTGTCGCTTGTGGACACTCCCCAAAAACGTGATTGCCAGCCTTCACCCGAGCATGTGAACTCACGGATAGCACTCGTTTCGGAGGCCTGCTCTTCCAGTACTTGTGCGCGCAAGAACTGGAACGAGAATGCTCAAATGCAACTCAACAGTAGCGGTGGTTTTTTTGGTTCTTTCAGTTTCTTCACCATCGACCGAAGAGGGATGCTCCTTTTATACAGTAACCAAGGAAGACAAAGAGTCATACGCATGAAGACATAGTGGCCATGAAGTCATCCGTTACTAGTAACTCATGAAACCAACAAATAAATTGTTGTTACTAAAACAAAACCACTACAACATAATTGTCATCATGCTATTGACATCAAACCTTCGGTTACACAACATAAAGGACCTAACAAAATACACCTAGCGTTAACTTGGAATTTTCTTTGATTTAATTGCCGAATAATAATTGAATAAACTCAATTAAATCCAACAATCCCCACCAAATTCCAAGGTATAGAAAATGCTCTCAGTTCGGCTGATGTTTGATATACCAGTTTTTTTCAGTGGAGACTGTTAAGTTGAACATTCACCTAGAACAAAGGTTACACTTCTTCACAACTGAACAATGGAATATGCCTTGAATTGACAGTTTTGTGCGAAACAACATTCACCTAAGTCGTTTACTGATACTAGGCTGCTAAAAGCATTCCCTCTGGTTGGAGCATATAAGTTAAACTCCTGTGCCTTTCATGAGTATCTAGAGATTAGCCAAATCTCATAGACTGTGACGAGCAGTCAAACTCACATAGGTGTGATCCTCAAAAGATGTCTCTGCAGGTCAACGTCTTTGCTTCAAATAAGCCACTTGAATCAGATTAAGGTTTTAACCAACCTGCCATGCAGAAAAAGGAGAGAATGCATCTCCAATGGAGTGGGTCTGTACAAAATGTACTCTCCTTCTCAGTTAGTCGATAGCTTGTTTCATCATTCTAGTTCACGGGATCTCCAATCAAATAGAACAGGTTACCACTATGACATAACTCTCATGTGGGTCTCATTCCCATCTCCCTCGATGCCTCGTCAATCACATTTCGTGAAAGACCTTTTGTGAATTGATCTGCCAGATTCTTAGACGTGTGGATATAGTCTAACGCAATCACTCTGGAGTTTCTCATTTTTCTGACAGACTTCAGCCGCCTTTTCACATGCCTTGATGTCTTCATGTTGTCCTTAGAACTATTCACTTTGATAATCACTGTTTGATTGTCACAGTTCATTAGGATAGCAGGTATTGGTTTCTCAACCACCGGCAAATCCATAAGGAGTTCACGAAGCCACTCAGCTTCAACTGTGGCGGTATCCAATGCTGTGAGTTATGCTTCCATTGTTGACCTCGTTAAGATGGTCTGCTTGCAAGACTTCCAGGAAACAGCGCCACCTCCAAGTGTAAACACATATCCACTTGTGGCTTTTGTCTCATCAGCATCAGAGATCCAGTTTGAGTCACTGTAGCCCTCCAGTACCTTAGGATACCCGGCATAGTGAATTCCATAGCTCGTGGTGCCTACCAGATAGTGCATCACTCTTTCAAGAGCCCTCCAATGATCATCTCCCGGATTTGAAACAAATCTACTCAGTTTGCTCACAGCATAGGAGATATTGGGCCTAGTAGCACTAGCTAAACACATCAGCGAGCCAATGATTTAAGAATATCTCAATTGATCCCTTGCAATCCTTCGGTTTTTCCGCAATATCACACTGGAATTGTAAGGCGTGGGAGCAGGCTTGCAGTCACTATAACCAAAGCGACTCAAGATCTTTTCCACATAGTGGGATTGCAAAAGTGTAACTCCACCATTGCCTTCTCTTAGTAGCTTAATATTCAAGATCACATCAGCTACTCCCATGTCTTTCATCTCAAAGCTTTGAGATAGAAAACTTTTAACCTCCTCAATCACTTTGAGATTAGTACCAAAGATCAATATGTCATCGACATACAAACACAGGATCACTCCTTGTCCCCCACTTGTCGGATTCATTCACAACAAAGCCAGCTGACGTGAGAGTCTTGTCAAACTTCTCATGCCATTGCTTAGGTGCTTCAAGCCATACAAAGATTTTAACAACTTGCATACCTTTCCTTCCTGACCACCTACTACATATCCATCAGGTTGATCCATATAGATTTCCTCATCCAGCTCTCCATTAAGGAAAGCCGTCTTAACGTCCATCTGATGAATGAGAAGACCATGTGAGGCAGCCAGTGATAGTAGTACTCGAATCGTGGTCAGTCTAGCAACTCGTGAGTAAGTGTCAAAAAATCCTTCGCCTTCTTTTTGGGTATAACCCTTGGCTACAAGCCTTGCCTTGTACTTTTCAATAGTACCATCAGGCCTAAGCTTTTTCTTGAATACCCACTTGCACCCTATAGGTTTGCACCCGTATGGACGATCAACGACCTCCCAAGTCCCATTAGACATTATGGAATCCATCTCACTTTTGATCGCTTCCTTCCAATAGTCAGCATCAGGAGATCCATAAGCCTCAGCAATGGTTCTTGGAGTGTCATCTACAAGGTACACAATGAAGTCATCACCAAAGGACTGCTTCGTCTCTTACTCTTTCGAGTTACTTCATTATCATCCTTCTCATGATACTCCTCAAGTGGTTGTTCATTGTGTTCTCCTGCATATGTTCTGGGGTTTTCACATATTCAGAACTAGAATTGCTAAATGTTTCTTTGATAGGAAAATGCTCTCAAAGAATGTGACATCTCTGGACTCTATGATTGTACCAACATGCATATCAGGAATTCCAGATTTAATTATCAAGAACCTATAACCAACGCTGTGGAAAGCATAGCCTAAGAAGACACAATCAACTGTTTTTGGTCCGAGCTTGCGTTTCTTAGATATTGTCACATTAACCTTTGCCAAACAGCCCCAAGTACGCAAGTATGAGAGTGTTAATCTTTTCTTCTCCCATTCCTCAAATGGTGTCTTCTCTTTGTTTTTCATAGGAACTCTGTTGAGAGTATGACATGCTGTCAACATGGCTTCACCCCACCATTCCAAGGAGAGACCCGCTATTTCTAACATGGCGTTAACTATCTCAATTAGAGTTTGGTTCTTCCTTTCAGCCACTCCATTTGATTGAGGAGAATAAGGTGGTGTTCTCTCATGAATAATGCCATGCTCCTCACAAAACAAATTGAACTCATTTGAAAAGTACTCTCCACCTCGATCTGATCTAACACGTTTAATCTTCCTCTCAAGTTGATTTTCAACTTCGGCCTTATAGATCTTGAAAAATTGTAATGCCTCATCTTTAGTTTTAAGCAAATACACGTAGCAATATCTAGTAGAATCATCAATCAACGTCATGAAGTATCTCTTTCCTCCTTTAGTCAACACATCGTTCATCTCGCATAGATCAGAATGAACAAATTCTAGTGGTGCCAAGCTCCTTGCCTCAGCAGCCTTGTGAGGCTTGCGAGATTGCTTAGATTGCACACACACTTGGCATCTAGAATTTTTGACCAAAGCAAAATTCAGAATTAAACTCATCTTGGCCAGCCGTAACATACAACCGAAATTAACATGACAAAGTCGTGAATGCCAAACATTGGACTCATCATCATTACACACATGGTTCACAATTTTATTACAAGAGTCTGATAAAGATAAACGAAATAAACCATCACAATCATATCCTTTACCAACAAAGGATCCAAACTTGGAAACAACACATTTGTTCGACTCAAATACCAACTTATAACCATCCTTACAAAGGAGGGATCCACTAACAAGATTTTTATTTATTGAGGGAACATGCTGCACGTTCTTCAGCCGCACGGTCTTTCCCGAAGTAAACCTCAGATCGACCGTACCAACACCATGAACAGAAGCATTCGAGCCGTTTCCCATCAACATGGATCCAGTCCTTGCGACCTGGTAAGATGAAAACAAAGAGTAGTCAGCACACACATGTACATTAGCACCGGCGTCAACCCACCAATTTGGTAAATGACAAACTGAAAGAACGGTAGCATGATTACCATACCCGGATGTTCCCGTCTCAGTATCGCCAATGAAAACATTAGCAGACTTCTTCTGCTCGTGCTGCTGCTTGTCCTTGCGGTCCTTTCAGTCCTTGGCCCAATGGTCAGAACCACCGCACACAAAGCACTTCCCCTTGGTCTTCTTCTTCTTGAAGTTGGTATTCTGAGTAGCCTTCTGTTGAAACTCAGTTTTCCCTTTACCCTTATTCTTATGTGATTGGAAGTTCCTCTTCTGCACCACATGAGCGCTAGAACCTCCCTCATTGCCATGCGCACGTGTGTCCTTTGCTCTCGCCCTCTCCTCAACATCAAGAGTGCCGATAAGACCGGCTACAGTAAACTCCTGCCTCTTGTGTTTTAGAGTGGTAGCAAAGTTTCTCCATGAGGGAGGTAGCTTGGCAATGATACCGCCGGCCACAAACTTTTCCGGCAGTTCACACCTGACATTCTCAAGGTCCTTTGCAAGTGCCGGTAATTCATGGGCCTGTTCAACCATAGAACGGTCATCAACCATCTTGTAGTCAAAGAACTGTTCCATGATATACAACTCATTGCCCGCACCGGATACCCCGAAGTTTGCCTGGAGTGCATCCCACAACAATTTGCCAGAAGGATACCGCATGTATTATCGACCAAGTTCTCTCCTAGAACACCGATCACGGCACCTCTGAACAGATTATCAGCAGCTATGTACGCTCTGTCCTCATCGATAGTGTGCGGTCCAATAGGATGCTCCTGGGTAATGAACCACATGTTCATAGCCCTGAGCCACAACTCCAGTTTGACAACCCATCTCTTGTAATTTGTTCCATCAAAAGTGTTCGGTTTGAGTTGCCCAGCAAAACCAACTAGCAAAAAAGCCCTATCACGTTTTTGGAGTGTTGGAAAATTAGGCATTTTCAGCCGTAATTTAATCTAGAAAAAGATAAACAACATGTTTGTGACATCAGACAAGTGCATGTGTGATCCAGGCATGATGAACATATAGAGAAAAACAACCATCATGATTTTGATCCATAACTTTACTAGAGCAGTGGATATATACCCAGCGGCAAAGCCGGATGCACTAGTCGACATAGTGCCTGTCGATGTAGTCGTCCCGCTTGGTGCAGTGCAGAGATGTAGCTGTGCCGATCACCATCGAGACGCCAGGAAGAAAAGGAGGAAGCGAGAAGTCGTGTCGCTTGTGGACACACCCCAAAAACGTGATTGCCAGCCTTCACCCGAGCATGTGAACTCACAGATAGCACTCGTTTCGGAGGCCTGCTCTTCCAGTACTTGTGCGCGAAAGAACTGGAACGAGAATGCTCAAATGCAACTCAACAGTATCGGTGGTGTTTTTGGTTCTTTCAGTTTCTTCACCATCGACCAAAAGAGGGATGCTCCTTTTATACAGTAACCAAGGAAGACAAAGAGTCATACGCATGAAGACATAGTGGCCATCAAGTCATCCGTTACTAGTAACTCATGAAACCAACAAATAAATTGTTGTTACTAATAACAAAACCACTACCACATAATTGCCATCATGCTATTGACATCAAACCTTCGGTTACACAACATAAAGGACCCAACAAAATACACCTAGCTTTAACTTGGATTTTTCTTTGATTTAATTGCCAAGTAATAATTGAATAAACTCAATTAAATCCAACAGTTGTTAATGGTTCTAGTTGCAAAACTCTTTGGGTTTTGGTGCAAACACTGGAACAAACATTTAGTTGCACATTTAGATATCATATTCTTAGTTCAGATCTTGTGCAAAGTAGATTGTGCCATAGGGCAATAAGTGCCTAAACACTATGGGAGAAAGGATCTTCCATCCCTCTCCTTTAGTACCGGCTCCAGACAACAGTGGTAAAAAGACCAGGTTAGTACCGGTCAAGAGCACCAGCCGGTACTAACGTGCGTCATTTAGTATCGGCTGGTGTTATTGGCCGGTACTAAATGAGTGCGCCACTTTAGTACCAGTTAAAAACACCAGCCGATACTAAATGACGCACGTTACTACCGGTCGGTATCCTTGGGCGGTACTAACCTGTCCTGAAAAAAATCTACACTCCCACCGCATCTTTTTATCTCCCCTCTCCTTCACCTCATCTGCCTCATCTCTTTCTTTTCCACCTCTCTCCTCTCCACTCCTCCTTTCTTCTCATCTTATCCTCCTCGATCTAGATCCCGGCGGGAGAGTGGGCCTCCCAGGCGGCACACAGCGCGCGGGACCGGCTCCTCCGGCGGCGGGGTGCGCGGGTGGCGTGGTCCGGAGCTGGCTGCACGGGGGGCGGGCACCCCGGCGGCCCGCGGGGGCGGCTCCCATGGTGGCGGCGACGCGCAGGAGCTGGGGCCTGCCGGCGGGCGCGGCGGCCTGGCGTGGCGGCCTTGCGCTACAGGCGCAGCCTCGGGGGCGGCACGGCGGGCCCAGCTGGCCCGGCGTGGTGGCCGCGGCGGCCTTGCGCGTCGGGCGCGGCTTCGGGGGAGCGCGGCGAGCTCGGCCGCCATGGCGCGCGGCGGACGCGGCCCCGCGGCCGCAGGGAGCGGTGGCCTGGCGCACGCACGCCTCGCGTAGGCGCGGGGAGCGACGGCCTGGCGCTGGTGTTCTTCATTTTTTTGATTTGTTTTGAGTTTTATGATTCTTGTGATGCGATTGCACTCTATGTATTCTTGTAAATTTTGTGAGTGAAAAATTATGTGATTGTGAGATGTACTGGTGATTTTATTCATGTGATTGTGTGATATGGATTCATGTTATTGTGGAATTGCTACTCTCGCTGATTGTGAGAAGTGAGAAAAAAAGAATAGAAAAGAAAAAGAAAAGGAAAAATGAGGCGACAGGGTGCTAACGGGGCCTGCGCGGTAACGTGCGGCATGTTAGTACCGGCTGGCTGTGACCGGTACTAACGTGCGGCACGTTAGTACCAGATCTTTAGTACCGGCCACAGCGACCGGTACTAACGTGTCCTGTGACCGGTACTAAAAGTCAGTTTTCCTGTAGTGAAAACCTATCCTGGCACAACTATGGTCCACTATGAGACCGCTATATCTAACATGCATGTAAACGGAATAAGTGTATATATATATCCTGTCGCAACTCGCCGGGCTCTTGCTGCCCTCAGTCCGGGGAATGAAGAACTCTTTCTTGGCCAACAACATTTGTACTCCCTTATTCTCAAATGTTTGTAAAACATTCAGACAACATAAATCACAATATCATAGCAACGGCATAATTAAGTTCCATACAGAATTTAACACCAACATAAATTGCACACAGCGTCTTACATTTACGTTGTAGATGAAAATGAAACAAAAACCTCATACAACAATAATGTTTAATACCCCAACTGAAATAAAATACCAGTTTCGATGAACTGGACATTTCGCACAATAAACCAGAGAAGACAACACTTCAAACTTAGCCATTTTTCAAAACAAAAGAAAAACACTTCCATTTTAGCAGCCACAAAATGTCACGAATAGATGTGAAAGCTGCTCCCATTGCACGAGAATCATGGACACATCACACATGAAGATACAAGAGCTGTTCGTTTCCTTTACTGCGAGCCGATTCCGAAATCCAAGAGGAATTTTCTTCACACCAGTCAGGTGCATGACTTCATCCTGCATGTAAGCAACAGAATATCAATAAAGCTCTGCGGACATATTTTTCTTCGGAAAAATAAAGGTCAAATATGGCAACACGAAAGAAGGAAATAAGAAACTGGAAGATACATACCACGTAGCAAAGTGGACAGGATGCCGCCTCAACAGTCATGGCCATGACCGTTTGCATGAACCGCGAGTACGCCGTTGCTAGGATTGTTTACACGAGCGTGATTTGATGACTCCCCCACAGGCTGCGCTGAGATGGAAGTATCAAGTGCCTCTTCCTCTGCAACAACAGGCTTCTTCGATGGCTTATCCCTCTCAGCGCCGCGTCCATGGTTGCTTGCAGATGCCATATTTTCCACGGCAGTCAGTCCAAGTCGCGTGTCAACTTCGTGCTTAGGGGAGGCAACTGAATCTGCTGGATATTGAGACTGATGAACGTTTGCTGGTGTGGAGCTGCAGGCAAATGGAATCTGTGTTGTTGGCTGATGGTCCATTTCTGTTGCGATGGTAATTGGGTTCTCTGCAGGCGCCTCTGCACCACCGGCAACTGGATTAACTGCAGGCACTTGACCCAGTGCGTTGCTTGTAGTAATCATCACTGGAACCGCTGTATCCTGCTCGCCTGCAGGCGAAGCAACGAAAGTTAGATTCTCTGCAAGCCCAAATGGCTCCAGTGCGCCACTCTCTGAAGTGGTACTGTCAAGTGCAATTGCTGCAGGCGTATTGTCCACTTGTGTGGCACCGGCAACTGTAATAGCTGGAGCCTCATCACCCACCAGTGCTGCGCCATCGTCTTCGCCTGTTGGATCCTCAACACCTCTTAGAGGCAGAACATCGGGCCTGTTGGGGTGGTCCATAGCTGCCGTTTCCCATTCTTGCCTTGTTTCAGGACTGACTTCAGCATGAAGTTCGATTTCCAGCAGCTGTGGAAATAACTCCTTGCTCCTGATTTTGATGCCGCAGAGATTAGGAGAAAGAAGCTTGCTGATCAGCTGGAAATAACGCAGTTCTGGCAGAGCTCCATTGACCTGGATCTGTGGGATGGAACAATTGAGTCCACTGACTTCAAAACATAAACTTTCTAGACTTTGGAATTTCCCGTCTTGTATGAAAAGTTTCTCAGGAATCTCCTTGGCCATCAGTTTGAGGTGAACCAATACATGCTGTAATGCACTGATGGCTGACAGAAGGTCATTTGTTGCAGAATCTACTGAAAGGGACAGCTTACTGAGACCTGAAAGCAAGGCAACGAACTGAGGCCATGGGGATAGCAACCTGCTGTAATGTAGTTTCAGCGAGGTGAGGTAACAGTTGTCCGAAGACAACTTTGCATGCAGTTTTTCCATGGCAGACTGTGGGAAGCTTTTATAATCCATTCCATACAAGCTCATGAAGTCAATGGACAGAGAGCGAGAAAAACGATGCTCCAAGCGACGTTCAGTGTAGCCCTTAATGGCAAATAGCAAGATATCCTCGAGGCCCATCATGTTTCTTCTGCACTTATCGAAGCATATGTTAACTTTCCTTAAGTTCATCAAATGGGGCACAAGTGGCAGAAATCCCTGCTCTCTGTCGGCTACAATTCCCGACAGGGTCTCCAACTTATTGTTTTCCACCAGTTCATCACTCGGTTCTGGTCCCAGAAGCATAAATTTCCCAATCAGATGCTTCAGAGAAGGCATGCCAATAATTTCCACCGGTAGCTCAGTCACCTTAGTTTTGCTTAACTGGAGTCTCTCCAAAAGTTTGAGCAGCTTGATTTCATTGGAAAGCTTGTTAACTTTGCAACCGAGGCTTAGATATCTGAGGTTCCACAGATTGCAGATGCTTGCGAGATGACTGTTATCAACCTCAGTGCATTCTTCTAGATCCAAGACCCTTAACAATCTGTACTTGCTAAAATCAAAGAAACCATCACATGCACTTCCAGATCCATGGCCTTTTCCTGCACCCACAGTGACATTGCCCTCCACATCTTCTCGTCTTGCACTCGCAGAGAAATTACCCTCCACATCATCTTCTTCTTCTGCACTCGTAGAGACATTACCCTCCACATCTTCTAGTCCTGCACTCGCAGAGATATTACCATCCACATCTTCTTGTCCTGCACGTGCAGATCCGAGATTATTACTGCCCTTGTTTGTTACTGTAACTACAGTCAGGGACCGGACATGAGACAAGTCCGTGCTCACGGTTGCTCTGGAGCTTGTAATATTGCCACCTCTGACAAAGAGGTGGCGACTTTTCTGTTTCTTGTTTCCAAAAATTGAAAAAATTGAAGCTCTACTCTGCTTTGCAGAATCAATGGTCATGATGAAATTCTCATACATGGACTTATGCAGCACAAACTCATGAACAATACCAAGAGCTTTGCATGTACGACTGGTGCATACACCAACCGGTTGAATTATGTTGAGGTCAATTAATTTGTTGAAAATTTCTTCTGCCTGTTTCTGCTGACTCTTTCGAGGATCCTCACTTAGTCCATATCCTTCAGCCACCCATCTCCAGGTTATCTTATTTCTCTTTAGGCACCGAGCATCTGGGGATATGCCTAAATACAGCAAGCAGCAGGCCCCTAGAGTGCCGTCAGCCAGGCTGATGTAGTTGCTCTTAAGAACACCTCGGAGATATGCAAAGGATTTTGATTTCTTGTGAACCAAATAAGAACCAAGGTTGTCGCACAATGTTGTACAGTCACCTGTCGTTGGACGACCTTTGTGTATGCTGTTGAAATATTTGGCGGTGCTAGCAAGAGCAAGTGGAAGTCCATCACATTTCTTCTGCAGAGTTTCCAAAGGACATTGGCATTGTTGTTGATGGCACGGACATGAATCATGTGCAATCTGATTCAGACGAGCCAATGTCTGAGAATCTTCATGGCGAAGTGTTCTCATCCGGTACACATAGCCGTCACCTCTTTGTTGATTAGAGTTGCTGCTGCATTGGAACGCTGTTTGCAGCCAGCTCGTTGTCACTATTATTCTGCTGCTTATGCCTTTATCCTTAAAAGTTAAATCTATCCACTTCCAAAGATCCATGTCCATGTCATCAAGGACGATTAAATACCTGGCATGGACGAATAGATAAATAATAAGTAATTTTGCTTATCAGTAAAATTGGCATGCATCTAATCCATGACAGATAATAAAATGGACTAAGTTCTATAATGCAAAGGAGCATAAAATACGATCCACAAAGCATTGGTAGTTAAGTAACCGATAATACAGGCTACAACTGCATTTTCTATCAATAATTAATTAATGTGACCAGAATTGAGAAATATGATATCATGTTTTCATTCAGGAGGTCCATTAGTTTTATTTGGTCTAGTGCAATATAAACTTTTACAGTTTTTTAAATATTGTGACTAAACACTTAAAGTTGAAACCAATATATTTATCCAGAAAATGGTTTCACAGCACCGCCATTTCCTCCGACTAAAAATATAAAGTGTGGTAAAGTTGAAACAGAGCTACCATTTTCAAGGCAGTCTAACCTGGCCGTCTAGAAACTGCTGACAGCATGACTAATATATATAGACATGTACGACGGAGAAGGCAGTTAGTTGTTAGGAATGTTATACCTCTCATTCTTCACTTGATTTTTGAGATAGAGTTGAAGAGTCATGTAGTCGGACGACTTGGCAGCAGTTTTTCCCTTCTCCGGCCAGAATTGCAGGATTAAGCGCTTTAGAAGGCTAAGTTCATCTTTGTAGTGGCGCCTATCAACCCAGGCACGGAGAGGGAACCGTGTGGGTTTGGACTTGGTATTGGCGTCGTCTGCAACAGGATCGAAGCTTCTGTAAACAGCGGACGCCAGAGTTGTCTTCCCGGAGCCGCCAAATCCCACGATGGCAATCACCCTGAGCTTGCTGGGCTCATTCTCCACTTCGTCAAGCAGAGTGAGAACCTCCTCCTCCGCCCTTTCAAAGCCCACCGTGTTCTCCTGAGGAGGGTCACGCCCACCTCCCGCCGGGGCAGACGCTTCAGCAGTAATACGCCTTATTTGGTCGATGCCTGCTCGCTGCACACGCCGATTGAGATTCTTGATCTTCTTCGCAAACCGATAGCGGATGGGTAACGTCTTCGCCGTGCCACCAATCCAAGGAAGCCACTTTGCGTCATCTAGGTGCGTAATACGGTACATGTAGCGCTCTATGCAATCTTCCATGTCATGTACTAACTCACGCACCTCTTCACCGCGTGCTCTGTCGATTCTTGTGCTAGCATCCCTCTGGATCTCATCATACATATAAGCAGCAAATATCTTGAGGTTCCGCTGCAGGTTGTAGCAGTCCTCCCTCACGCTCCTCAGACTCTTGATTTTCTTATGCAACTCTGTGAGGAGGAGCCCGAAGGTGTGGTTTGCTGCAGCCGTCGCAGCAACCGAAGGCGGCATTTTGCGATTGATCGCTGGCTTTCCCTGCTATCAAGCTCTTCAATGGATCTATGGGGGGAAGAGGACCTGTGGATGGGGGCGAGTGAGGCATTCGGATGGTGTCTACTGTGGGGTGTTCTTCAGAGCCAGCACAGGCAGGGGGCGCCCTTGCACATATACAAGGGCCACTAGGAAGCAGACTTGGACATATAAAAGGTACAGACAAATAATTGGTTAGACCAACTCAAACCTGGCCTAGCTTACACCCTCTGTTCCGAATTATATATAGGTCATTTTAACTTTCATAAGTTCATTAATTTTGTGTCACACCCAGTTCTGAAAAACAAAACCGAGTGCACACCGTCCAGGTAAGACTATCCCAAGCTAGAGTTTCTAATTAATTAGCAAAGACTAGAACCCATTAGTCTTATGGTTGCACTGTTTTCCCGGGTGGTGCACTCTTGCTCTGGTCTTGGCTAATTAATTAGAAACTCTAGCTTGGGATAGTCTTTCCTGGACTGGGCAAGAGGGGAAGCGTTGACGGTGTATAGCCCGGCCCTCTTGGGAAGTCGCTTTTGCTAAGGTGTGCCCATTGGAGAGGGTTATGCCTGCATAGTCTTGAAACCTTTGCGGACTATCACTTGTTAGGGAATCTTTGTAAAGGTCTCGTAGCATCCCTATGTAGTCACACCTCGGTAGTGTGATGCGTGCCTGATCAGCACAACGTGGTTGGGTCTAAATTCTATTTGAATTTTACGCGACTTATGGTGAAAGTGTACAACCTCTGCAGAGTGTAAAACTGTTATAACAGCCGTGCTCACGGTCAAGAGCGGCCTGGATCCTCACATGATAATTGAACTTGAAGATGGACTTAAATCGTGGTTCTCGTTGTGCCATGTGCTTATGGCGCTCTGTTTTTATTAATGTGGGTTGGTATATATTTATATCATAGTAAATAGATGCTAATAAAAGTTTGACCAACTAAAATTGCTTATCGCTTTAAACCCTCAGCCTCTCCTTAATTCAGCCTTGCATTTATACTTTTCCCACACTTGCTGAGTACGACATGTGCTCACCCTTGCTATAAACTGTGGAGTTCACTGAAGACGTTGCTGAGTGCTAGGCGTACGCAACCCCCGGTCGTCTGCTTGTGGAGTTGGAGCCTTCATTTCCAGGATTTAGCTGTGTAATCTCTGATAGCCCCTTTATTTTTTTTACGTGATACTGTCTCTATTATTCACTTTTCGTTTACCGTATGTGTGAAACTTGATCCTGGCACACATACGGTGTGCACTCGGTTTTGTTTTTCAGAACCGGGTGTGACATTTTGTTACTTATCTTAGATATGATGTATGTTTAGGTGTAGAGCAAAATTTATAAAACTAAAATTTTAAAACAACCTACATTTTAGAACGGATGGAGAACTAAGTCAAATTTCTTTAATTTATTTTTAACCATATTCATAAAATAATGATAAACATCCACAACACAAAATTAATTCACATGAATCCTCTAGGAACTAATAAATCTTAATGTTGTATTCATTTGTAATGGTAGATGTTAATAATTTTTATTAAAAATAGTTGAAGTTGGACAAGTTTAACTTTAGATCAAATCCAAAATGAACTATAATTTGAAATTATGTGGTTAATGTTTTACCAAAGTATGCACGCATATTTGTGAATGTCTCCCCTTGTAGTGTGATTCTAAACAAAAGGCTAGATCCGGCATCCCCAATTATAATTCCACTTGCAGTTCCGGCAGCGATGCAGCTCGAGTGTGACGACAGTGAGGCAGGTATGGCGGCCTTCGCCGGTGACAGCGCATGCTCGCTAGCAGGAGCTAGCCGACATCCAAAACCAGAAAGCAACCGAGCACCAACTTGAAAAAAGTGGATGAAAAATAATGAAAGGCTGTTGATGTGGGTCCCATGCACACATATGATGAAATGGAGACTTAGACAACTTGTGCACAAGTGGGACAGCAGCCCACGCGGATAGACCGACTTTTGGCAAACATTAATGGACGCTGTCTACAAGAGAGCTTGGAAACAAGTCGTTTTGCTAGTATGAGCCTCCCACCGCTGAACAATGTAAGGCGTCCTGGAAATGCCTGACACATTTATCACTTCTTCCACCAAACTATTTTGGGGAGAGCTCCGTAGCTACTCTCGGCTTCCTCTACCGTGTTCTTCTTCTTAGGTATTGCTACGAAGTTTCAATCTCTTGTATGGATGGTGCTATTTTATTTGATTCATAAATATGAATATTCTCCATTTAGATGTATACTCTAAGGAACTGAAATAAATCGTAATGATATGTTCATTTGTAAATTGTAGATGTTAATATTTTTTTTTTAAAAAAAAATTATTTGAATTTGGACAAGTTTAACTTCAGGTCGAATCTAAAGTGAACTATAATTTGAAACTATAGGTCGAATCTAAACCTTTGCACTCGTACTGTGATCTAAACACAAAAGCTAGATCCGGCACAGCCAACTGTTGTAATCCCACATGCAGTTCCAACAGCGATCCAGCTCGCGCGTGTAACGGTGAGGCAGGGATGGCGGCCTCGCCAGCGCATACTAGCTACCCGACATCCGAAAGCAACCGAGCGCCAACTTGTACGAAGTGGGTGGAAAAATAGAAAAGTTGTTGACGTGGGTCCCATGCACACCTGGACAGCTTGTGCAAAAAGAGTGACAGTAAGCCCACGCGGATAGAGCGACTTTTGGCAACATTAATTAGTGGACGTGGTCTACAAGAGAGCTTAGAAACAAGTGTTTTGCTGGTCTCTGAGCCTCTCCCATCGCTACATTGTGAAGGGTCCTGGAAATGCCTGACGCATTCATCACTTCTTCCACCAAATTAACTATTTTGGGGAGAGCTCCGTAGCTACTCTCGGCTTCCTCTGCCGTGTTCTTCTTCTTAGGTATATTGCTACGAAGTTTCAACCTCTTGTCTGGATGGTGCTATTTTATTTGATTCATAAATATGAATATTCTCCATTTATCATCGATCGATTCGTGATAAGGGAAGAATTTCTTTCGTTGGTTGTTAGGAACACGATGGACGATGCTCCGGTCAGCGCGACATATGGATTCGCCCGTTCCCTTCCAGCCAAGCTAGAGAGGCTGGTGTCGCCAGAGGCCAACCATGGCCGGCTGCAGCTGAGCCAAGGGGAGAAGAAAAAGATCCGCCGCCTTCGGGACAAACTCCGTGATCTGAATAGCAAGTTTCTGTTGGATCCATCGGAGGTGGAGTTCCCTGCCTCGGCGGCAAGGTGCTGGGTTGAGGAGGTACGCGAGCTGTCCTACGACATTGACGATTTCCATGACGAGCTCCACGCCGCCTTGCAGAAGGATCCCTGTGGCAGTACGCTCGCGACTCCTCGGGAGGGCCAGCGTCGAAGCCGCTGGATCACGGCCGAGGTCTCAAGGTTCAAGACTCGTTTGAAGAAGGCGATTCAGCGGTACGAAACCTATAATCTTCATAAAAATCAAAAGCTGCAACATAGTATCACCACCTCGTCGGATGAACGCCCAGCTACAGTTCCATGGCTGTATGGTCTGGAAGCAGCAAGCCCTGTCGGTATCGGCCACTCCATGGGCAGCATCGAGAAGTGGTTGTCCAAAGATGGGGAGCCGCAACTACGGACGGTGGCCGTTGTTGGGCCTGGCGGAGTTGGCAAGACAACGCTTGCCAAAGAGATCTACAGCAAGCTCCGAAAGGACTTTGAGTGCCGTGCGTTTGTGCGCTCATCCCAAATGCCTGACGTGAGGAAGCTGCTTACCAGCATCCTTTTGCAAGTTCGACCGCACAGGATGCCTGATGTTTCAGAGTCGCGCAATCTCGCCAGCACGATCAAGGCACACCTGCAACAAAAGAAGTATGTTATTCTGTCCTATTGTTCTATGTGTTATTTGTATATTATAATTTAGAGTATTAGATATAGAGCTGTTTTAGAATGCTTTATACCTGAAATTACCTCACCGGCACCTAAAAGTACCTAGATGTACCCGCCGGTACCTAAAATTACTTACCCTTATACCATTTTTGAATTAGAAAAAATAAATTAAATTAAGGTGCTCCCATTATTTAATTATTGTTTGTACTTGGTCCCACAAATTTGGTAATTCTTAATACCTCTGTGAGGTACCCCTAAGTACTCATTTTGTTTCGACCGTCAAATTTCTCGAAATGGACGACTCTCGTTATTCCTAGCATTCTAAAATTTCTCTTTTGTATACTTTTTTATTTGTCCAATTTTTATCCACAATGGGGTTTTTTTATTCGTCCAACTTTTAGTGGCAGATTTTGTAGTGCATAATAAAGATGGTTGTAGCTATTCAGCTGGGCTTCATGTTAAGTTAAAAAGTAAAGAAATTATAATTACCATCAAAGTGTTTTAGGTTCATATGAATACAAATACAAAATAATTAATCCTACATAGTAATCATGCCTCCTAAATATGACGGGCCAAAGCACCTTGTGGATCACTGCCATCGCATGATCAATTGTTGCGAGTTCAAACACCCACTAGTGCTGGGACCATTATCCTAAGCGGCACGAAACTCTCATCCGCGCCGGCGCTAGTTCCGCTTCCCTTTAAGCCATGCAAATGAATGGGTCATCCTAAACGGTTATATAACCGCTTCGAATGACTGCTTAGTCGCGCCGGCTTGCTCTGCACCGCTTAGAATGACTGCTTATTCGAACCAGTTTATTTAGCACCATAGCGCTTGACTTTGTATACTAATTGGTTCATAATTAAGCTGGATCGTTTGTTAACCTGTTGGTACCGGTTTAATTAACGCCGGTTATGATGATGTGATGCATGTTTAGAAAAAAACATGTTCATCCATGAGTCATTTGATCTTGAATGAGTACTAGATATATATGAAACGTTATGAATGAATTGCACACATAACAGATTCACATTCAACTGAATGTGAACGTGTATATGCTAGAAGTTCATAACAACACACAAGATATCTAGTACCTGGTCATTAGTAACATTCAACATCACTTGGACTAAACTTCATCAGATATGAGAGATGCAGATAAATTAAACTGAACTAAACTTAGAAGAAATTTAACATGACTTCAACTGTTCATCAATAACATTCAACAACACTTCATCATCAGATATGGGAGTTGCAGATAAATTAAACTAAACTAAACATAGAACAAATCCAACTGGCAATTCATCTTAGCTAATCTTAACTAAACATGATCGTAGTTCATCAACTGGAAAATGAGCTAATCTTACTTCATCAGCTGGCAAATAAGCTAAATGACTAGCAAGTGGTAACATAATGAACGACAATGCCTATCAAAACAGACTAAAATGGGCAATTCGTTCATTACAAAATTATGTAATTTCATGGTGCTTACATCGCCAGATTACACCATAACTACAGTGGAGGTCATGGTCATGGTCGAAGGGGAACCACTGACACCGCCGCCGCCATCACACCGGCGGAGGTCATGGTCGAATAGGAGGCAGCGGCGTCTGTTGGTGAAGTCATGGGCCAGATCTGCAAGAGCACCAGCCTTCTCCGCAGCCAAGGCCACCTCCATGGCTGCAGATCTGGCCCGTGCCTCGAGCGTGGCTTGCCTCCCCGCAATGGGGGAGATCTGATCCGCGACAGTGAGGGCAGAGGAGGCAATCACATTCCATGACTCCCCCATGGATCCAGTGGCGGCAGCGGCGAAGGAGCGGAGGAAGGCCTCCCACGCCACCGAGTCCACCACCTCGCGATTCGCGAAGTGGGCGAAGCCGCTCATTATGGCTGCCATAGCTGCCGCAGTCTTGGCCCCTTCATCGAGGGAGGATACCATGCGGAGGACCATTACGGAGGATGGAGGGGGTGGCAGAGCAGTGGATGTGACGGAGCAATGGAGGCGGTGGAGTGAAAGAAGACAGTGTGGATACGGTCAGGGGCTATCCGAACAGTGCAGGCTTATTGATAGCCACGTCTCATTCTAAGCAGCTTAGTACGGGCTGCTTAGAATGAGGATATCATTCTATGCGACGTATTTGGGGCCGCTTAGATTGAGTATATCATTCTAAGCAGTTTATTTTGGGCCTCCTAGAATGAGTACATCATTCTAAACGGCCCATACTATCCCACTTAGAATAATCAATTTATTTTTAAAAATATATATAACAACACATGACAGAACAAAGATAATCAAAACATTATTATTGTTCATGATTTTTCATCCACACATAACAGAATCAAATAGGAAAACATGAACAATTAATCTAGAACCACTACTGGGAGCACCATCGATGGATTTCGCCCTTGCGGTGAACTTTAGCGTCTCCTTGAGATGGAGGACATGGAGGAAGGTGATGTGCTCCTGTTACCAGTGCAAGATGTGGCCATGGAACTTGTCCGCGTTTTCCTCTGACGGCAGGTGGATGAAGAACCTACAGTCATTGTCATCGTCGTCGGAGACCTTTGCCATCCACCACTCACGCAACATGTCATGCATCGCAGTGGTGGTGGTGACCAGGAATGGGAACCTATTCTTGGAGATGTAAGCTATGACCACGTCCTTCTGCGTCCCGCCGTATACATAAAAAGCTCGTGGGGGACACAGTTGGAGACTTCGGCCTCTGCCATTGGTAGCGCTGGTGCATTAGTCTTGAGCAGGCCGCTACGAGGTGTATGATCTGTGACCTCGGTGATCGTGTGCAACTGTTTTTGATGCTATGGATAGTGAAAGGGGTCGAAGAGAGATGATCAATCGATCGAGAGTAGGAATGCAGGCCAAATCGAACGAGAGGAGAGGGATGAGTATATATACACAACTGTGATCAGCTTGTATCGCAAGATGAAGGGGTCACTCATCATCGTCAATGCACGCTTAAATCCCATGGCCTCTCTCAAACTGTACGCTCGCTGCAACTCTCTAGATGAGTGGTTCAAATTTCCAAACAAATCGGTTAAACTTCACACCGTTTCGAAAATGAATATTGCACTTGCCATATTCTGCAAAAGTTAGAATGGATGATCGTTCTAATAAGTTCTGTTATGCACCGACTCGTTTAATTAAATAAGCCAGCCAATCCACCGGCACATTTGAGGGTCTCATTCGTGTCAGCGTCATTCTAACCGCTTCGAATGACTTAGGCGAAGCGGCGCAGTTTGGGCCGGCACTTATAGGCCCATGAGAATAATGGTCTCTGCAATAGTGACCTCACATCTTGCCTTCATTCGCGCCAGAAGCGCTTTATCTGTGTTTACAGCCGTGGACTATCAAGTATGCTTGTAACTTATGATGGTTATGCATGCAGGTTTGTAACTAAGTGCTAGTTTGCATATATATCCGCGGATACAAATGCTAACAAGCCCTGAACGTCCTAATTGCAATAGGGCCGTGCCCTGCACACACCATCAATCTATGAACCCATACGTGGGCTTTGGTCCAATAATCCAAGGCTAAATCAATGCTTTAAGAAACAATATATGAGAAATAAGGAATATGTTAATAGACATATGACATCGTACTTGATTAAAAATGGAGGCTTTGATGTCCACATTATCACTCTCTCTATATATATACTATCCACTCTCTATGTATATGTGTCCATGTATTTGTCTCTCGCAAAAAAAGATAGAGAAATAATGTAGACATTGAAGCTTATTTCCTGAAATCAAATCAAGGAAAGACCTTATACTTGATTCAAAAAGCTTCAGTATCCACATTATCACCCTCTCTGTGTTCTATGTGTGTCTATATATTTGTCTCCCGGATTCAAAAAATCATTCATAAAAAATATATATTTGTCTGTTGCAAAAAGAGAGAGAATGAATGTAGACATCGAAGCCTCCTTCTTGTAATTGAACCGAAAACTGCTAAGGCATTCTAAAGTTCATCTTACAATACCATATCACATTAATCTTTTTGATCAAAATCATGCATCCAGTCCCATAAACTAATTAACATTCATCTAGCAGTATCATACCACATTCATCTTTTTTTTTATCAAAATCATGCATCTAGCCCCATAAACTAACATTCATCTAACAGTATAGTACCACATTCATCTATCATGCATATCGCAACACATTCTTGAATCCATGCATCCATAGGGCACAAGGAGGACATGCCTTGGTGGAGGAGGCTGAGGCCCGGGAGGCGTGCGATGGAGGAGCTGGGCAGGTGGAGGAAGTGCTGATAGATGTGTAGGATCAACTAGTAGTAGATACTCATGGGTATAACTTGAACAATAGGGTTAAAACATGGCTAACACATATATAACACTTAGATCTAGAACAAATACATCTAGAGGGGGAAAAGGGGATGCGCAGACCGTTGGTGGTGGCGACGGGGTCGGCAGCCATGGCGGCGGTGGCGGTCGCAGGGGCGGCCGCGGGTTGAGGAGGCGTTGGAGCGGAGGGAACGATGCGGTTGAGGTCGGGGCGGTGGCACCGTGTGCGCCGCACCCACCCGGACGTCGGCGGCGGTCGAGGTGGAGCTTCCCGCTGCTCCGGTGCTCCCTCGATCGGTAGGGTTTGTAGGTGGGGTGCTAGCGGCGCGGTCAACCTCGTCATGTGCGCCCTAGCCCCCCATCCTATCTTTATAGCACTGTGCAACGGGGGCCCACCAACCAATGCTAGGTTGGGCTCCCCCGATCAGGGTGCGTGGACCGAGCCCATCACGGCCTTTGGGCCATGGTGGTGGAGATCGACCTAACAATCTCTCCCTCGATCTCACCTTATGTTTTCTTACCTTAAGCTCTTCGCCTGACATCCACTTCATAACAAAAAAGCACATTGAGCATGAGTCATCAAAATTGACATTTCAATTAGATTAATCAGCCACAATAAACTTCTCTATTGCAAAGGATCGTACCTTGGGCCATTATCCAGTGATCATAAGGCTTTCCTTTAAACCCATACCGGTAATGTGTTCTCTAAACACACTGTGTGGTAAGCCTTTAGTGAGCGGATCCGCAAGCATATTTTTCGTACTTATATACTCCAGACTTATAGTCTGATCCTGGATTTTATCTTTCACAACATAGAATTTTATTTCTATTGGTTTGGTAGCATTACTCGACTTGTTGTTGTGAGCGTAAAATACTGCAGGCTCATTATCGCAGTACATTTTAAGTGGTCTATTAATACAATCTACCACTTTCAAGTCGGGTATGAATTTCTTTAGCCACTTGGCCTGCAACGTTGCCTCATAGCATGCTATAAACTCTGCATACATCGTAGATGATGCAACCAGAGTTTGTTTAGAGCTTCTCCACGAAATAGCTCCCCTTGCGAGAGTGAATACATAACCTGACGTGGATTTTCTATCATCCTTGTCTCCCGCAAAGTCTGCATCTGAATATCCTCTTATTTCTAGAGAATCAGATCTTCTATATATTAGCATGAGGTCTTTTGTGCCTTGCACATACCGCAAAGCTTTCTTTGCCATTTTCCAGTGCTCTATGCCTGGGTTATCTTGATATCTACCGAGTACTCCGGTGATATAAGCCAAATCAGGGCGAGTGCACACTTGTGCATACTGTAAGCTACCAACTGCTAAAGCATATGGAACCATTTTCATTTGATCGATCTCATACTGGTTCCTGGGGCGTTGAAAATCCCCAAACTTATCGCCCTTCACTATCGGTGTAGGCGTGGCTTTACTCGCATTCATATTATATTTCTTTAGGATCTTCTCCAAATATGTCTTTTGCGACAGTCCTAAAACCCCGTTTCTTCTATCTCGGTGAATTTCAATGCCCAGAACATATGAAGCCTCACCAGTTCATATCAAAATTAGAGGACAAAAACATTTTTGTCTCTTGCAACATTCTTTTATCACTGCTAGCAAGCAGGATATCATCCACATATAGGATTAGGAAAATGTATTTTCCATTCTTAAACTTTGCATAGATGCAATTGTCCTCTACATTTGCCTTAAACCCAAGTTTCTTAATTGTCTCATCAAACTTCAAGTACCACTGTCTAGAAGCTTGTTTCAATCCATAAACGGATTTTCTTAAGCGGCATCCCATGTTTTCTTTGCCTTCCACAACAAAACCTTTAGGTTGAGTCATGTATACGTTTTCAAACAGATCCCCGTTTAAGAACGTTGTCTTTACATCCATCTGATGTAATTCTAAATCATAGTGTGCCACTAATGCCATTATAATTCTAAAGGCATCTTTACATGAGACTGGAGAAAACGTCTCATTGTAATCTATTCCTTCTCTTTGTGTGAACCCTTTAGCCACGAGTCGCGCTTTATATCTTTCAATATTCCCTTTGGAGTCACATTTTGTTTTGTAGACCCATTTGCAGCCTACTGATTTGGCTCCTTTAGGAATTACTTCTAAGTCCCAAACTCTGTTGGCACTCATTGAATTCATTTCTTCTTGCATGGCTTCTAGCCATTTTTCAGATTGAGCGCTTCTCATAGCCTCTTCAAATGTGACGGGATCACCCCCCATTTGAAATTCTTCTAAGTTGCCAATTTCATAGCAATCAGGAATGGCTGATCGTCTCACTCTTGTAGACCTTCTCAGTCCTCCTCCAGCTGGTTCAACAGCTGGCTCAACAACTGGTACTTCAGGAACCACGGGCTGTTGAGGTTCTATTTCTTGAGCAACAACTGGTTCAACATCTTGTGCCACAATTGGTTCAACTTGAGGAATAGGTTCCACATTCTCATTCATTGCTGGCACTACAGGACTAGGAGCTTGTACGGGTGTCACAGTGGCTTCCACTGTTGGAATTGACACATCCACTGTTGGAATTGACACAGGTAACTCGAAAAAAGGTTCTTGAATCATTGGGCAAGGTGCAAAGACCCGCTTCTCCTCAAGATCTACCTCCCGAGTAGCCATGCTCCCCCTGATCATTTCTTTCTCTAGAAAAACTGCATGTCTTGTTTCCACAAACTTTGTGTCTGTTAGGACAATAGAAACGATACCCTTTTGTCTTTTCAGTATAGCCAATGAAGTAGCAACTGACTGTCTTGGGATCTAGCTTCCCAATATTTGGGTTAAAAATCTTAGCCTCAGCGGGGCAGCCCCATACACGCATATATCTGAGAGAGGGTTCTCTACCCGTCCAAAGTTCATAAGGTGTCGTAGGAACTGCTTTGCTAGGCACTTTGTTTAGGATGTGAATGGCGGTCTTCAAAGCCTCCATCCACAAATTAACTAGTAAAGTGGAATAGCTTATCATGCTTCTAACCATATCCATCAAGGTACGGTTTCTCCTTTCAGCTACTCCATTTTGCTGTGGGTCACCCGGTGCACTGTACTAGGCAACTATGCCATTTTCCTGAAGGTACCTTGCAAAAGGTCCTGGAATTTAGCCATACGGGGTGTGTCGACCGTAGTACTCCCCCCACGGTCTGATCTTACTAATTTTATTTTCTTAATTATTAAGCTGATTCTCGACCTCAGCTTTGAATATCTTAAATTTATCCAGCGCTTCTGACTTTTGTTTTATTGGATAAATGTAGCCATAACGGGTGTAATCGTCTGTGAATGTGATAACGAGTCAAAACCATCCACTGATGCAACAGGAAACGGACCACAGATGTCTGTGTGTATTATGTCTAAGGTTCCCGTGCTTTATTTTGCTACTTTGTTTAATTGCTTAACGTATTTGCCTTTGATGCAATCAATACATTGTTCTAAGTCTGAGAATTATAGCGGTGGAAGAATTGATCCTTTAACTAGACGTTCCATTCTCCCCCTCGAAATGTGGCCTAAACGACAGTGCCATAATTTTGATGAAACGTCATCAATTCTTTTCTGCTTCTTGGTTACTTTTGTAGACGAGGATACATTTTCAATCTCATGCACAATCTTAGTACTCGCATACACATCTTCACATGCATACAAATCATCATAAACAGATAACTTATAAAGTTTGTCTTGTCGGAAGGCAAGACCCACACAAACTTTATTCAACATAATTAAGCATCGTTCACTGTCGAATAGATACTTAAAACCATCGTCTGCTAAACATGAAACTGAAATCAAATTTCTGCTCAAAGAGGGAACGTAAAGAACGTCGTGCAGCTGAAGCGTGAAGCCGTCTTTCAACTTGATGGGGAGTTCTCCTATCGCCTCCACTTCAGCTTCAACGCCGTTTGCTACTTTAACTCCTCTTTCTCCTCTTTGCAGCATCCGGCTCATACTTAATCCCTGCATAGAATTAGCAACGTGAGTAGTTGCACCTGAATCAATCCACCAAGTAGATTTATCATAACATAAAAACAGGGATTCATCTATAAAAGTAATAAAATCCTCACCCTTTTTCCACATCATTTCAAGCCAGTCAGGACACTTGTTCTGCCAGTGTCCCGCCTTCCCACAATGCAGACACTCATGTTTGCCAACTTCTTTCTTGTCTTGTGGCTTGTTAGAGCGATCAAACTGCACTGGTGCCTTGGCCTTGTCTTTGCTGGAAGCATTTGAAGGGCCACTTTCCCACTGATTCTTAGGCTTAAAGTTCTTGTTGAAGTTCTTGTTGGGAAAGTTCTTCTTCTTCTGCTGATGGTGGACATAGTTGATTTGTCCACCATTCTGTGCAATCATTCTGTCCTCATCTTGCACACAGCGGCCTATGAGCTTCTGCATATCCCATTTTTCCTCTAGGGAATTATAAGTGATCTCTAAGTTGGAGAATGCAGCTGGAAGTGAGCGAAAAACTGTATGGACAAGAAAATCTTCAGGTAGTTTCATGTCCAAGGCAGCCAGCTTCCCATGTAGGTTGCTCAACTTCAGGATGTGCTCTCTCACACCCCCACCCGTATATTTCGTGTTTAGAAACTGATCAATCAGCGTCCTGGCATAAGTCTTGGACGACCCAGTGAACTGGGCCTCCACTAGTGCCATATACTCAGGTGCAGTGTGAGCAACACCCTCTGCATTCTTCTCTGGGATAGAGTTCCTTATGGCCTCTGCCATCTTTGTCCGCATAATCAGCAGACATTTCTTGTTGGAAATATCCCACTTTCTCTTCTCGAGATCATAAAGTGCTCTAACGGGCGCGTGGTCACGCTCTCGTGCCGCGAATGCCTCATCAGATTCATTGCTCCACGCACTAGTGCCTCAGGCAGTACCGGATATGGGTAGTTCATGGCAGTGTCGATATCTGTCATCACCACTGCCAGGTTGAACTGCGTGCGCCATTCTCCATAGTTGCTTCCAACTAGGATAGGGATATCAGACACATAGCTTGAAGAATTTGGGCCTGAAATTTTGACATAAAATTGGTGAGAACAATAATAAAAATAAATATTGCATGTATTAATTTAACTTTGGTCAAAATCAACACATACAACATGCTTTCTACATCAATTCTATATCACCTTTGGGCAGAAAATAGAATAAATGCATGATAACTTGACAAGAATATTTATAATATTGCAATTATCAGCTTTGGCCAGAAAATAACAATATCATGAAACTGAAATATAATACTTTTCTACTTCTCTAATTAAATATCCCTTTGGTTCAATTTAACTAGAGAATAAATAACGCAGCGGAAAAACATCAAATATCATGAGAAAAAATAATTTTCAGAAGCATTCTACTCTCTGTAAAAATAATTACTATGTGCAAAAATTTAAACAGAGATAATTACTTGAAAACATGCAAAATAAACACCAAAAACAACCAAATATAGCTTCTGAAAATAAATAAACTTAATTGAAAAAAGTTACTATTCACGCGTCACTTTTGGCCCGCGAAAGAAATCGGCCCAAAACGGCCCGCTAAAACTTACGCGCGCGCGCTCTGCGCCTCCGCGCGTTTCGGCCCAGCAGCGGCCCAGTCGCTCGCGAGGCCCAGCCGCGCTCCCGCGGTTAAAGTCTGCTTTTGGCCCCTGAGAAATCGTTCGCGCGCGGAAATAGCCCTTAGCGGCCCGGCCCAGCCGCGCTCCCGCGGCCCAACGTCGCGAGCGCTTCGGCCGCGTGGGCCTTAGCCCGAAAACCGACGGCTGGGCCGCCAAACCGGCCCAGCCGCTCCTCCCGCACGGGCCGCTTGTGGCCCGCGTTGGCGCCGAGCGCTCCTGGCCGTTCGATCGAGATCGACGGCTCTCCGTCGACCCCGCCCGTATAAAAGCGTGCGCCGGCCCAGGGAAACCCTAAACCGGCCACTTTCCTTTCTTTCTCCCCGTCTTCTCCGCTCCTAGCTCGACGGCGCGCGAGGCAGCCATGGCCTGCAGCGCGCTCAGCTTCTTCGCCGACGACGGCGGGGACGAGCGCGCCGCCGGCCATGGCCGCGGCGCACCCCCTCGACTTCCCCTTCCCCTTCTTCTTCTCAACTCTCCCAGATCCGAGCCTTAGCCACGAGATCCAGAGAGAGAGAGGCGGCCCATGGCCGGCCATGGCCGGCATCTTGCCGGCGCACGGCGAGGCGGGCACCGCTGGCCCAAGGCCGCGGCGCATCCCCTCCCTCCTGCGCAACGCCGGGGTGATACCCCTCGCCGGCGCGCGCGTTCCCCATCTTGGGCGAGCGCGCCGCCGTCGAGCGGTGTCGCTCCGGTGACTTTCCCGCGCACGGCGGTGACGGCTGGCGGCGGAGAAGACCAAGAGGTAGGTCCTCCCCCGCACCGCGCCCCCTTTCTTGTAGATCTAGGGTTAGAGTTAGGTTAGGGTTTCGGGATTTTGGATCTGAGATCCACTTTCTTTTTCGATTTTTCATCGATTTTTGCTTCCTTTTCTATGATTCTTATCGAACTTCATCGATTTTCTCCGATTTCACACTCTATTCCCCTCTGTCTAAAACTAACAGCGAGTAAAACTTGAATAAAACGAGTGTAAAACGACCCTGAGTACTAATCTACTACTAGATTAGGCTAACTGATACCATTGATAGATATGTAGGATCAACTAGTAGTAGATACTCACGGGTATAACTTGAACAATAGGGTTAAAACATGGCTAACAGATATACAACACTTAGATCTAGAACAAATACATCTAGAGGGGGAAATGGGGATGCGCAGACCGTTGGTGGTGGCGACGGGGTCGGCAGCCATGGCGGTGATGGCGGTCGCAGGGGCGGCCGCGGGTTGAGGAGGCGTTGGAGCGGAGGGAACGATGCGGTTGAGGTCGGGGCGGTGGCACCGTGTGCGCCGCACCCACCCGGACGTCGGCGGCGGTCGAGGTGGAGCTTCCCGCTGCTCCAGTGCTCCCTTGATCGGTAGGGTTTGTAGGTGGGGTGCTGGCGGCGCGGTCAACCTCGTGATGTGCGCCCTAGCCCCCACCCTATCTTTATAGCACTGTGCAACGGGGGCCCACCAACCAATGCTAGGTTGGGCTCCCCCGATCAGGGTGCGTGGACCGAGCCCATCACGGCCTTTGGGCCGTGGTGGTGGAGATCGACCTAACAAGTGCGCCAGCCATCCGCGAGGGAGCCATGCCGGTGTAGGAGACGAGCTGGTGGAGGAGGCACGTCGGGTGTCAATGGAGGACGAATGGTGGCGCCGGGCCGGGTCTGTGTCTCACCTGCATGCTCCCATGGAGCAAGAGGCCTGGTGGCACCGGAATCTAAGGCACTGGCGTCGGTGGATGACGAGGAGCGCCAGCGCTTTGCTAGGTCCGTGTCTGGGGAGGCTGGCGCGACAACGCCGAGGGGAGGAGATAGAGGCAGTGATGAGGAGGATATGAAAGGTCTAGGTTTGCATAACGGTAGTGGAGTTGATGCCCATTACCAATAATATGTTGTAGGCAATTGGCGTTTGTTTATGCCAGTTACCAATAACATGTGTAATGGGCTTTGTTGTTATCCGTTACCATTGTCACAACGTTGCTGCATAGGTCGGGCAAGGATGTGGAGACATCATTTCTAATAGGCTTCAACGAAGTCCGGTACCTTTAACATTTATAGTAACGAGCCAAATAGGCCCATAACCAATGTTTGTTCCTCGCTTAGTGTGAGAACTAGGGTGGTCTCCCAACAAAATGTAGTAGGAGTGGACGTTTTCAACAAAATCACTTATGGGGGATGGTATGCGCTAGACTTTGATACTTCAACCAAAACAAAACACCTTAATTTTATAAATTTGGTTACTAATTACTCACCATACTATGTTTTTTGAATAAATTATTAGTGTTATTTTTTCATTCAGTTAAAAGTAAAGATTTTGTTGATATAGGTACTTCATCATAATTGATGACCTGTGGGCTTTATCGACCTGGGATCTTATCCACCAAGCTTTGCCGGATGATAACAATTGTTACAGTAGAATACTTACAACTACAGAAGTGGATGCTGTGGCACGAAGAAGTTGTGGTCATGACTCCAAGCATATTTTAAGGATGGAACCACTCAGCAGCGACAGGTCACACGAATTATTTTCAAGATTTGTTGGCAGTCAAACTGAATTCACTGAAGTTACATCTGATAACAGTACTGCTTCTTTCATAAAAAAATTTCATCTGAAATTGTAAGTAAATGTGGTGGTTTCCCGTTAGCAATTGTTTCTATAGCTTGTCTTTTAGTGAGGAAGTCACGAGACAAGATAGAGCCGTGGAACTACATATGGAGTTACCTGAGCTCTAATGTGATGACAAAACTAACTATAGAAGGAATGAAACATGTACTTAGTCTTTGTTACGACAGTCTTCCAGATCATTTGAAAACATGCATGCTATATCTCAGTTTATATAAAGAGGATCACATAATATGGAAAGATGATTTGGTAAAGCAGTGGATAGTGGAAGGTTTTATCTGTGTGAAAGAAGGGGAAGACATGGAAGAAGTTGGAAGTACCTATTTTGATGAGCTTGTTACTAAGGGAATGATCCAACCTGTACAAAACAGTCACAATGGCAAGGTGTTGTCCATTACCGTGCATTACATTGTACTTCAGTTTATTCAGTGCAAGGCAATAGAAGAGAATTTTCTCATAACGATTAATCATTCTGAGACCAATATAAGACTTGCTGATAAGGTTCATCGTCTGTCTCTCCAGTTTGGTGATGCAGAACATGCAAAACCACCAGAAAATTTAAGACTGTCGTCACAAGTTCGATCACTGGCCTTTTATGGACATTACAGAAGCATGGCATGTTTAGCTGAGTTTCCACTACTTCGAGTTCTTATCCTTGATCTTTGGGGTGACCAGGATATCATAAAGTTGGACTTTGGTGCAGTCTGCATGTTAAGATATCTGGAGATAGCATGTAATGTCACGTTGAAACTACAAGTCAAGTGGCAATGTTTACAATATTTGGAGACATTGAAGATAGATTCAAGAATAAGTGAAGCACCACAAGACATTGTCCATTTGCCCTGCTTATTGCACCTCACACTTCCTGGTGAAACGAACCTGCCAGACATTGACTGCATGGCATCTCTTCGGACATTTGGGTGCTTTGATATCAGCACCAACTCAACAGACAATGTGAAGAGCCTTGACAAGCTGACGAATCTACACAATCTTCATCTCACCTGTTCAACAATGCTTTGTAAAAACTATGAGAGAAACATGGGATTGTTTTTTTCCTCGGTTCTCTCAAAACTCAGCAATCTGAAGTCTCTAATTCTGTTACCGGCAGCAAGCTCCTCTGATGCAAATGCTCTGGGGGCCAGTTATTTAAGCAATAATGTTTCCTTTGATTGCTCATCTCCTCCAGTACTTATTGAGAAGCTTGAATTGTCCCCGAGGATTTGCATCTTTCCCAAACTCCCCAGCTGGATTGGATGTCTTGACAAGCTATCAATTCTAAAGATTTCTGCTAGGGAGCTATCTCAGAGTGACATTGATATTCTAAACAAACTCGTTGCGCTTTCTGCACTGTTGCTGTATGTCAGGACTGCCCCACAAGAGAGGATCGTCTTGCATGACGGATTATTACCTAAACTCACGCACTTCAAGTTCATCTGTTCCAGATTTTGCCTAAAGTTTGAGAAAGGAGCATTGCCAGAAGTCCAAAGGCTCAAGCTTGGCTTTAATATCAATAGGTTAGATAAATATAGCCCTGCAGATGCTGGCATCACGAACTTCGAAAGCCTTACATTTTGCTATGCAAAGATTGGATGTGCTGGTGCTCCTGAGACTGATAGACAGACCTTCCAATCTGCACTGGAGGACGCATTTAGTAGTCATAAAAGACGTCCCATAATAAATGTACACTTGGTGGATTCGATTTTCAATGGTGACAAAGAAATGACTATGGTGTCTGAAACGGAAGAACCCCAGACTACAGAAAAGCCAGATGTCATCATAAAGCAGGGCCCAAAAGATCAGTATGAAACCGAAGACATGGGTTTGGAAGATAAGAAAAGCCGACCTGGAAGGTACATACACTTCCTTGCATCGTCTCTGGTCGAAAATTAGTTACAACAAGATAAGATACATGTAACGAACCTATCAAAACCTCGACTATTGAGGCTAAAATTTGAATTGTCTAGAATACTAGCTTAACACTATAAATTTCTGTACATTGCAAATGTATTTGAAAGATGTGTGATTTCCAACACATCATTTAGTATCTTCTTGATCTGGCTGCCCTTTCGATCCCTTTATCTTGTCCGTATTAGTGTAGCCAGGTTATAATAACTGCTAAATGGATTTTTTTTCCCATTAGGCTTACTCGGTCATCGGATTATCCTTCGTCCATAGAAAATGCAGGTAGCCTTTTTCCCCTATTTAGCAGCTCATTTACCTTTTCTATTCTGTTTATACAGGCTTTTAACTTTCAATCAATATTCTTAACTTGTTTAGGATTCCAATGCCAGGTGATGTCAAAAAATGATAAAATGATTTAATTACGAAAAGGCATGAAGTCTAAGGCCTCCCACATCTTTGTTCCTGTATATAGTCTGAATAATAATACCTTCGTACATCCACACTTGTATTGCCTAGCAGGACTTATTTTCTGTCTCAAATGAGTTCACTTAATTATATATGGAGCTATTTTACAATGCTTGAAAAGTACCAAGTACCGGGAAGTACCTTTCCTATTTTGGTAAAGGTACCAGGAAGTACCGAGAGGTACCTTTCCTATTTTGGTACGAATTTGGTACTTCTTGGTACCTCTTGGTACCTCAGTTTAGGTACCTCTAGGTACTCCCTTTGTTTCTACCATCCGATTTCTCGGAATGGACAGCTCTCATTATTCACAAGCATTCTAAAATTTCTCTTATATATATACTACTTCCTCCGTTTCAAATTATAGGTAGTTTTAGCTTTTCTAGGTTTATAGATTTTGCTATGAATCTGGACATAACGTTTATCTAGGTGCATATCAAAGATGATGAACCTAGAAAAGCAAAAACGACCTATAATTAGGAACTGAGGTAGTGACTCACAAGATATGCATGTTTGCTTTTCGAAAGGTCTATTTGGTTTAGCTAAGTGTATACAACGCTAGAGAATTCCTTCAATCAACACACAATTGCCCAATATTCTGAAATGTTTCATACTGGCGGGAACTAACTTTAATCACTTCCATTATGAATTTTTGGCATTCTGTTTTATGATGTGTAGCTCCTATGTTTCGTCTGTTCCACCTTTTTATGCTTAAAATACATCCACGTGTTTTCTCTCAAACTCACTTGTTCATTTGCCATAACAAGGGGAAGATGAGAAAATAAGGACGTATGATAGAAAACACCAAACTCCAGAAAAACAGGGTGTTATTGTGAAGGCAGACTCTGATGAACAACCTACAACGCAAAAGACATTATCAGGGAATGACACAAGAAAAGATGCTGAGAGTTGGTACGTTTTTTTTTTTTTTTGTAGATAATGACATTTTCCATTGCATGTATATCTTTCTTTCAAATGTTCATCCCCATCAACATTACATCCTCTGCAACTGTTCAATTTTGGTTGCAATCGTTATTTATAATGAACTCTAAAAACTTGTCAACAGGAGTTCAATGGCATCAGAACCTTTTTCGTATATCCAAAATCAAGGTAATAACCATGGGCAACACTGTAATGATTTTTTGTCGTGAAATTTGGTTGCCCTATTTTATGACGCATAGCTCCTACACATCATTCCTCCCGTTTTATATTTGAGATACATATACGTGTCTCCTATAACTTATTCAATTGCCAAAACAAGGTAAAGATGAGAAGACAAGGACACATGAAGAAAATTTCCAGACTACTGAAGAACTAGATTTGATTGTGTCAGGCGACTCAAATCAAAAGACTACAAAGCAGAAGAGCTCAGGGAATGATACAAGAAAACATGATGATAGCAGGTAAAAATTTTTTCATACAATGGCATTTTTTGTAAGAAAACATGGTTTTTCTTTATTATTGTTGATATGTTCGCTTGGCTGGCTGGGCTAAAAAATTAGTTGATTTTAGCTGATTGTAACCTGATTTAATAGTATTCTGTGAGAAAAATAATCTTCTAGGCTGGGCTGATAAGCCAAGCTGTTCAATTTTAGTCTAATTTTGATTTTTTTAATGACCCCCGATATGCTTGTCAATAGGAGTTCAATGGCATCAGAACCATATTCTCATATGCAACGTCAAGGTAATCATGATTTCCCACATTTCACGTTTCATTCCTTGCAACATTTCCCTAACATCTTATAACCACCTATTTATTTCTACTACATCTTAAAGACTTTTTTGACCACGTATTGTTAACAGCAAAAGTTGGGCAGGAGACCGACCCTACTGATCATACCTGTTTCCCATAGCAGTCAGACTGATTTTCGTGGTTTTAGTTAGGTTTGGAGCTTCATGCGGAATTTGAAGTAAACGATGCAGGACAAGACATCCCATCCTAAAATATGAAGGGACACAACCGATTGAGGGCTTATCCAAATAATATGAAAACACTAGTACCTTTACTTTTTATCTCCAGAACTTAATTCTCCTACAAATTTGGCATCTGTCTACAGCCTTTGAGGACATTCTTAGTGGCCTGCTGGTCCCAAAGTGACCCTAGATGTGCCCCGACTAAGTCCCTCCGGGATAGGTGTTCACGGGTCATTGCAGGTGGCTTCCCAAACCAGTTAGAACAGCTTGCACTGAAGTTTCTGTCAAGGTTGATTCAACGCGGATCTGGGCATTCTGGCACGCTTAGTGTGTGCGTCAACATATACATACATTACTCGGTATTTTAAGGCTTCCAAAGACAAGGATTTTCAGCCAACAGATCCTGCATTGTTAGCTAAGATTTAACCACACATATGGTGTAGCCGTAAAGGAAAAAATTGGATGTTCGTGAGTACAACAGCTCAAGAATATTTTTTTTCATGCCAACTTTACATAAAAACTACCTAATAGATCTATATCACAAGTCAGTTCCATAGTAATGACATAAAATTATATCATATATCAGCTGAAGAGTCCATAGTATATATTGTGTGTGATAAACCTCATTCCAAAAGCTAATCAACAAAATATTGAGGGTAACACATGCTAATGGAGATGAGTGGAACGCGTCTGCCAGGTGAGCAGAACGGGCAAACACACTGTTTTCTCTTTTACGTAATATAGAGATTAGAGATGCTAGAAGGTATAGAAACATTTATTTTTCTGTCATCCTTTTCCATTTTCATTTGGAAACTAGTTTGCGTCGTGCCTGGCTGACTTTTTCATGTTTGGGATGAATAAGAAGACTATAGTAATACGGAGACACAGCTGGATGCGCATCAGAGTACAAGTGACACCAGGGAGGAAGCACCAAAAGTAGCCTATCCATCTGGAGAGAGACAAAGAGGGAATGTTGCGGATCAAGGAGGGGGTAGCAGGTAAGGACGTTGCTTTTTAATTAACAGACAACATTGCTAAGTTAATTTGTTTTTCCCATTTCTTGTCATTTTAAACTTTTATTTCAATCAGAAAGTTTAGTAGAGCTAAAAGGTGTTATCATTAGGTTTAATATACCAATGGAGTCCTATCCGTATTCACAGTATCCAGGTAATTATTCTCAGCTGTTTCCTAGCAACTTTGTGTCCAAGTATTATTATTATTGTTGTTATTGTTGTTGTTATTTAGCAGCCTCAGAGTCATGTGAACAAAATGATGACTATTTTAGAATATTTAGTGTTGACATTTTTTTGATGCACATGTGTTTTTCCTCACTCTCTTGTTTCTAAAATGGAAACGTTATGCTTCTTATCTCACTTTATTATGTCTGGTTTAAATGAAAGAAAAAGGAAGTGAAATAACAGTAGATGTAGAACCACCCCGCCAATCACAAGACAAGTCACATGGAAGTCCACAAAGGAAGTCATATGATGATACAGCGAGACAATATAGTAGCAGGTACAGATTTTAATTAGTTATTTTCCTTAATTTGGGCTTCATCTTGCTTTCTCTCTCCATATAATCAACCTCTTTGTGATCCATTATCCACTGGTTCTATCGTCAAAACAAAACATCTTCTGTGCTCTTGTGGATTTAGTAGATTTTAAAAACCTATAACCTTTTGACATGAATTGCAAAACCACTATTTTTTTATCCTACTTAAAAAACCAACTACTTTGAGATATGACTGTACAAAAACTACAACTTCCAGACCACATCAATCTCAGCGAGCTGTACCATCACAATTTGAGAAACCATGCATGCAAGTGAAACTGGGCCCAATTTGATGGATGTACCATTGCGATTTTTGAGAAACCATATGTGTGACACAGGCCCAATTTCAATGGCACAGTAGTGGCTCACCACTGATATGTTCATATATACAAAATGAGGATGAAAATGTAACGAGGGTCCTATGTGTATGTAGACACGCCCCTCAGAAGGGATGGACATGGTGGCTTTGGGGGATAGGATATTACATACAGTATCAGGCCGACCCTCACAATTGCGCATATGGGTCAGTCTGTGGTCATATATGGCAAGGCTCATTTGAGTCCGGATAGGACATAAGCATGGCTCCGGTATTGGAGATATGGTCATACACTAGGAGGAGACATTTCTAGATATTTGTCCAAGAGTGAATATACCAACGAAGACATCCGGCCATTTGAGGGGGTGCATGGGATTCCCGGTCTACTTAGGATGGTCCAACCGCTGTCTAAGAGTGTTGTGTGCACATATTTAGTACCACCATGCGCTAAATGTGTAGTGATAGAGCCCACTTATAAGCCTTTGGCCTGTAATTATAGCAGCATCGGGTTAACCTATTTATATGAATGAGAACTAAAGTGTAAGTAGGGTGTTATGAGTATATATAGACCCGCTACTCAGATGGGTTAGGGATTGCGCCTTTGGAGCACGGGGTGTTACAAAAAGCCATTGAGACTGATGGGACGTGGGAGAGCACGTTGTCAGTAATGTTATTATTGCATGCACATAACAATTTTGAAATAGGGTACTTGATTTGTAGTTTTGCAACAAATGCCAAGTTAGTTGTAAGTTTTTAAAATTTACTCTCATTTATTTGATCATTTTTCATGAAAATTGAACCCCTTTTTGCAGGACTTGCGAGCAACCAGATCCCTCTTCATTTTTGCCTAGATCAGGTAATATTTTCTGACTATCAAATAAAATTATTTTGTTTTAACTAGTGGGATTAACACTGACTCTATTTCACTTTACAAGTGGGATTAACACCGACTCTATTTCACTTTACAATTTTCTATGTATTGTAAAATCCGGTCTATTTCTGGCACATATCTATTATTCCGCTTTATAAATCTTGTTCCTTCCATCCATTTCTCACTTCTGACTGTTCCTATGCGATAATCTGGTTGAAAAAGTTATGTGTTGGCACAAGTTTCTATTCAGAGTGTGGATAACTGAACCAAAAATAAGAAAGAAAAAGGGAGGAATACAATTTTACTAACAGTGACCTTGATTGTGGGGCACGCCCGTGATACGGGATTCCCCTAGTACCTGCATTAGTCCCGGAAACCCTAATGCAAGTAGTTCTTCACAAGAGGTATCGAAAACCATCATTCGCTAACTTTTTATTGATAATTTACATCAATGTACAGCGTAAAGTCTATACAAGGGGTACAAGCGGGCCTCAAAGCCTCCGCTTATTCAGGAAATATAAAACTACCAGTACTATGTAGAGTCTCAGCATCGCGGTGGAGAACGTCACCATTCCGGACCTTCGTCGCCTGCTCCGTCTTCGGTGAAGTCCTCTGGTATGAAGTGGAAGCAAGGGTGAGACTCCTGACAGGGGTACTCAGCAAGTCCCAAAGTAATTTAACAGATTAATAAGTTTGGTCCTGGAGGGGCACAACCTCCCTGCCAGTCCCGATTAGTGAACAAAGGTATATCAACCTGCGGTAAGGGAAGTCCACGGGCCATGTTTATTTTAGTGATCTAATCGACGGGGACTTTAACCAATTGGACTCTTGCCGGAGTCACGGCTATCCAGATAGGTTTGTCGCTCTGCAGAGGTCGTACTTCTCTGTCCCGCATTCGGTCAGCCCGTACCATGTACTTTGGCGGTACTGCCCTACGAGATCCGTTTCCATCAGCGTCTATCTCTAGACAGCCTCTCCCTAGCTCTGTCCACGGAAGCTGTTGGGGCCTAAGTAGGAGTCGTGCACGTCCACACAGGGACCTTCCCGGGGAAAGTTTTCATGATGCATCAAGAAAATATATATATCGTGGCATTCCGCCACCAGGTCCTACCGACCCTGTCACCTGCGACTCGTACCGGCCAGACCCAGCCCTCTGTCGAGGTCTGTCTCCAATAGTCCCGTTGCCCACCGTGGCCCCTTGGGACAGTTTACTAAGGTTGGCTAGTGGAGTGTGGATCAATGCCTCACATAAATAAGCATTCCCGAAGGCCATGCTTTTTTGGCATGCGGGACTGTACTAGGCAATGGAAAGATCCTCCCGTGAACCAGTCCTTAGTGGCGACCCGAAGTGGCTCTTAGGACAGAATCCCCTCCTTGGGATCTTCCTTCCACTCCCCGATCTAAAGTAAAACAGTGCAATTCATGTGCCGGTTCTCCAATTTAACCATCCTGGCATGCTTATATAAAAGTAATTCTCATAATTATTATTGTTGGCGGGCCTTGCCTTGTCCAGCGTCGGGGTCGTCCCCTGCTTCCTCTTCGTAATCTGGGTCTTCGGCGTTGTTTTCGGGGGTCAGAGTCTGCGAGTTAATCACACAAATCAATACACCAATCAAGGGTTAAAAGGCGGCTTTTCTATTAAATAGATTTAAACCTAAAAGGACTACTAATTTATTCTAAGGGTTGTGGGTAAGGTTTTTGGAAAAGAAGGGTATTTCTAAGCTTAGGAATTAATCTAGGATTTTTGGGAATTTTTAGAAAGCTCTAAGGTGGAGAATTAATTTTCTGTGTGTAAATGGCCGGGTGTACCTAGCAATTACCCGGGGGAGAGAGAGACAGACAGGCGGGCCCATGGGGCGGGGTCCCGCGTCTGTCACTGTGCTGTGGGCCGTGGACTACGGCCTGTGGACGAGTGACCCCCCTTTGGGTCTGCGGTCCACGAAGACCGGTTGCAGGGAGAGGGAAGAGGGGAGGTGACGGCTGCGGTGGCGGGCTGTGCCGCTGGCCCGTGGGCCCACGGGCAGCGTGGCGGCCACGCGGCGCCAGCTGGGGAAAGGGGGAGGAGGACGGCGGCGCACGGCGGCGGGAACAGGGGCACTCGCCGGAGTTGCTCGCCCCGGCCCTGCCGAGGCACGGGGATGGCTGGGGGTTGGCGGAGAGGGAGAGGGTAGCGCGGCGGCGGGGTTAGGCACGCTCTGGCGCAGCGGCGAGACTCGACGCGGCAGCTCGAGCTCGCCGGAGCTCGGCCGGCGGGCAGCGCTCAAGGGAAGCGCGGGTGGAGAGGTTGCGGAGGCAGTGGGAGGCGCGGCTGGGGGTACACGGAGTGCGGTGACGTGCTTTAGCGCGGCGGCGGCCGGCTAGGACCCCCAGCGGTTTGCCGGAGTGCGGCGGCGCGCGGGGTCCCGTGGGCACTCGGCCGGCGCCGCCGGTGGAGGGGAGGAGGGACAGCGGCGAGGTAGTGGTGCCGGGGTACTTACCGGGGCAAGGAGGTGGGGCTCCCGGCGTAGCTCCGGCCGGACGCGCGCAGCGGCAGTGGAGCTCGCGCTCGGCCGGCGCCGGCGAGCGGGCGTGTGATGTGCGGGGAGTGAGTGTGTGTGGGGATGGAGCTCACGGGAGCACGCCTGGGGCTATTTATAGCCTGGGGATGAGCTCCTGGAGCTCCCCCGGTGCTCGCCCAGGCCGGACGCGTGGCGCGCCGACGAGCGGGGCGGCGACGCGTGCACCCCGGCGTCTACCTCCGCTCGGGGCCGTGGGGCACGGTCGGTGCCGCACTTGTGGTACGGTGGAGGGGTGTGGGGGTGACACGCGGCGTGCGCGTTCCCTAGGCTTGATCCGCGCCGGTGGAAGCGGATCGGGCGGCCGCGGCGGCGAGGATGGGCGCGGCGGCGCGGGGAGAAAGAAGGGGAGATGGATGGTGACGTCAGCGCGACGTTACCAGGGTGTGCAATGCGCGCGCGCGGAAGTAGAGGGAGGTGGGATGGACTTGCGGAGAGGGAGGCGGAAGCTGGGTTGGGCCGCGGGGTGAGCGGGGCGGAGCTGGGCCGGCGGCCAGTTACGGCCCAAGGTAAGGTTTTCCTTCTTTACTTTTTCTGTTTTCTCTTTTCTTTTCTATTTTGGGTTTGAATTTGAATTCAAGTTTATTTCAAATCCAACTTGAACTTTTGGCTAAGTTTTAGAGTTCAGGATCATCTAAGGTTAGAGCAAGCATATGCACATGGTTGTTTTCAAAATAATCTAATGCATTACATTTTTCAAAATCTTCTTTTAAATTTCTTTTTAAATGCTTTCTAATTTCTAGGGTGTCACATTGATGAACCATATATCATACCAAGCTTTGTTGCACTGGTTGTTAAGTATTACTTGATACTTCTAGGTACTTTATTTATTAAACTTTTGTTAGAAGTTGATCTGAGGAAGGTAATTAAGTGTAAAAAGATCAAATTAAATTGGTTCCGGCCACACTATTTTTGGTAATTGGTTCTACGTATTTAGTACTTTTCACCATACGATTCGTCTGGAAGGACGTCTCTCATTTTTTCCAATCATTATAAAAAACCTGTTATCAAATTACAAATATCTTCACAAGGAATTGGAGTGACGAATCACCTGTGATATTTAGATGATCTGTGACAGTTATCAGTGAGAACCAACTATAACGATATCTCACAGATAGCTCTCAGCCCAACACGCATTTAATCAGCAGTTGTTTTGGATACAACGAATTTGGCATAACTCACTGTGTAATATGTTTCAAAATCACATGCACCTGATGGTACTATATTGTAGTGACCTAATAACAGGTTTGTACAGATGTTAACTATTTCTTCACGGTGGTTGAGTTTTAGTTAGCATTCAGATAGGTCTATAATGAGATGTATTTGGAGAATACTTTGCCACCTTTTTTAATTTTTCCCAAAACACTAGAGGCCGTGTTTAGATGCCTTCGAAAAAATTTTGGAGGCATTAAATGCAAAGAATCTTGTATGCATGAAGCATTAAATGAAGTTTATTTGTAAAACCTTTTCACAGATGGGTGCAACTTTGCGCGACGAATCTAATGAGCATAATTAATCTATGATTTGGTACAGTAACTCTACAGTAACCATCCTCTAATCGTGTGGTCAAAGACCTCATTAGATTCGTCTCGAGAATTTACCTAGGGTTGTGGAGATAGTTTTGTAAACTGTCTTTAATTAATACCCCTAATTATTGGTCAAAGGTGCATTTATTACCTTCAAAAACTTTTCACACCCAATCTAAACACGGCCAGAATTGCATGGATAGTTTTTGCCTACATACTAAATATTCATTTTAAAATTTCGTTTGTTTTAGTCATGTCAAAAAAAATAATTTTGACAATTTTAATAGAAAAAATATGCGAACATCTACGATACTAACACTACTGGACAAGGTGGCTTTAGCACCGGTTGGGAACAAACCACCCCCCCCCCCCCTAGCATTGGGTTTCCAACAAGTGCTAAAGAATCGGTGCTAAAGGCAACCTTCCAACCGCTGCTATAGGCGCCGCCATGCCAGCGCACGGCGTGGCACCTATTGGTGTTACCAACGGTGATAAATAGCCGCAATTTCTTTTTTTTCTTTTTTCCTGCCTGCCACATATTGTTGTATACGTATTTGGCCTACGTATTTGTTCTAATATGGATGTCGTACTGTACTACTATTCGTATAGGACTCCTATAATCATACTAAAAGACATATATATTACAAGTTAGTGTTTAATAATTAACTTTATATTACAACTTAATATCCATACATTACGACTATGAACCGAGGAACAACTATAGTTATCCAAATGATCCCATGAATCTTCATGATAGAATTCTCCTTAGGGATTTACAATCTCGTCGAAAATAAATCCCATGAGTTGTTCTTTAATTGTGTCGATCCTATTCTGCTCGAGCAGTATGTCCGCCAGCCTCATCATCTATAGTTTGTAAAATAATTGAAAATATTAAATTGACATAATTCAAGAAAATAATTGTGCTCTAAAGCTGGAAATATATGTCTGCTTACGCTAATATCAGGGTAAGTATATACTTTATTGCCCCAATTGTGCATGTACTCGCAAGCAAACGTCTGGCTCTTATCTCGAACACTATTGGCTAAAATAAAGTTAATGATAATTCATTTAATTGATTAGCCAAGACGTACAAGTTACATACATACCAGAAAGTCAGTCTTTCATATGAGTTTTTGATGAATGATACCGCGGTAACTTTTACAAAATTCTTCCATGCCCTGCAAATCAATAATAATGTTGTTAGTCTCAAATTTGAGTCAAAATTAGTCAATGTGAGTCTACAAGCAATATTGATTAGTGAAAAATATATACCACCTTCTAAACTTGTCAATGACGTCCTGGTAATGTTTAGTCTGCTTAACGAATAAAAAATGTTCACCACACCTCAATCAGGACTCAATATTATGAGGATCTAGTGTAAATTGTATACATATATATAAGTGTCCATAGTAATGATAAATTTAGGAAATAGAATGGAGTCTATAGTATAGGCACTCACTCGAAGTAGTACGACAATAATAAGGAGTCCATAAAATGTTATTTGTCCATAGACTTGTATAAGTTCTCATATGTGCCATCTGGATCTGTTTCAATTATGTCCTCATTTATCTTTGACGGGTCTATGAAACCAATGTGAAAAATTCCCTCTCTTCATCATTTTTGAATCTACATTCTACAAGATAAGCAATAAAGGAGGTGTCATCAATAAGCAATAAAGGAAGTGTCATCATAGATTTTTTACATTTTATTCAAGTGTCCATTCTACATGACAAAAAAAGAAATTATTAGAACAAAGCACTTACAGAACCCAGCACTGAATCAAACACATGTCCAGGGCGTCTTGGTCGTAAACTCGAACCACATCATTTCTTTGCCATTAAAAGTTTTTTGATCCTTTACATGAGCCTGCACATGCGCTGACCTTTTTTTGCTTGTTCCATGTACCACCTATGGAATTCATACATCTTTGTTTATAGCTTATTCACCAGTTCCAGCTCGACCAAAGAGTTTCCAAGCCTAAATGGCCATCTAATCGTTGTACATGTGGGTATTAGTGCTTCCCCAATGACTTTTTTCTCTCGTGAGACCCGTCTCTTTCATTTGTTGTTACACATTCAATTCCTATTCACATGGCAACTAAGGCAACGGTTGTGGAGGTTGTTGGTCGAGTTGAGGAATCGTTGGCCGTGCTGATGAACTGGAGCTCTTGTGAGCCAACTTCTCAGCTTTCATCTTCTTCACATAAGGTTTCAATAATGAGCGGTCATAGTCTGATAGTTGAAGTTTTTCCTATTGTGCCTTGCTCATATTGATGAAAAATTGCTTCTTGGTGAGATCAATTACAATCTTCTTCTAATGCCCTTTCTTCTTGTACAATTGCCTCTTTACATATGCTTTCACCCATTCGTCAAGTTCCTCTTGAGTTATCTCGTAAGCTAATTTCTACTTTGGCTCATAAGGGCCAGTCATGTGTTGCTGGAAAGTGCCTCTAGCATATAGATCTTTTTCCATCTTGTCCCATTTGTCAACGTTCCCTTTATAACCGGATGAGCCCTCTTGATGGTGTACCTCTTTTGGGCGGCATTCATAGTGTTCCTAACGATCCTCTGTGATCGTTTTTTGGAGCTTTTGTACTCCACAAATGAGTCCCAAGCATCCTGTGTTATGGTTGGATCTCAAAATCTGGTATTCTCCTTTGGTGACATATTTCTTGTACAATTTTTTCTTATAATCCTAAATTAGAATTGCCATCTTCTTCGTTGACCCAACCCTCAGATAGTCTCCACGATCTTTCGAGAATTAAAAAAAATTAGGCCCTCCCATAGCATATCTTTCTTGGTATCAGGTAGCACTTGTAGTTCATTAGAGTCCGTGGAATTCCATTTCCTGATGCTAATGGGCATGCGTTCCCCAACAATAACCCCGTACTGAGTTACAAATTTCATGGCCACTGCTTTAGGCTGAAGTGGCTCTCCATCATCCTCCACTCTAGTGATGTGCAATTTCACATCCTTAAGCTTCTTAGTGGTACATCGTTTTCCAAACTTCTTAGTGGCAGCTGACGTAGAGAACTACAATGATTATAGGACACATTAATCACAATATTAATATGTACAATATACATATACATCTTTATGTTAAATATTCACACCTGACTAAACGTGGGCTCATCATTACTGCATCGATCCAAACCGTCGCCCTGGACCGAGTCCACATTGCCGTCCTGGACCGGATCCACATTGTCGCCATGAACAATACCAATCATGTCTTCCATGCTTGGTTGCGCATCATTGTTGTCACCCAGTCCAAATTGATGAGATAAAAATGTTTCATTATCCTCTTTGTGCCCCGCCATCTTAAAAATGCAAGAATAAAAATATTCTATAAAATATATCTACGAAAGTATTTACAAATCCTCCTATGCAATTATCAACGTAATCAACTATAAAAGTATCTAAGCAAGTATTTACAAATTATAATGCAAGAATAAAAATATTCTATCAAATATATACATATATGTCAAATCTTCCTATGCAATTATCTACGTAATTGACTATAAAATTATCGAAGCAATTATTTAGGAAATTATAATACAAGAATAAAAATATTCTATCAAATATATCTATGTCAAATCTTTCTATGCAATTATCCACATAATTAACTATAACATTATCGAAGCAATTATTTAGGAAATTATAATGCAAGAATAAAAATATTGTATCAAATATATCTATGTTAAATCTTCCTATGCAATTACCTACGTAATTAACAATAAAATTATCTAAGCAATTATTTAGGAAATTATAACGCAACAATAAAAAAATATTGTATCAAATATATCTATGTCAAATCTTTCTATTCAATTATTTATGTCAAACCCTCCTATGCAGTTATCTACGTAATTAACAATGAAATTAAATGCGCGGGCTTACGTACGTACCATGCACGCGCGAGGGCTTACATTTGACACAACGAGCACACGCGACCCTGGGCGGCACGACGGGGCCGTGTGTCGTCGCGAGGAATGGTGGGGCGCTGCGGCAACATCTCGGGGTGGCAGCAATTTTGGCCGGAGGGAGCGGGGCCGGAGGGAGATTGGCCCAGTCACACAGCCGGCGGCGGTGGGGAAAAGGCGGCGCCGTGCACGATGGGTACGAGACGGCAGACATGAACTTAGACGGCAGCGGTAGAAGGTGTGGCGGCCGATGGTTGAGGCGGGGGAGGACGATGACGGCAGGCGAGCATCGAGCTGGAGACGAGGAGGCGCAGGGGCCGGTGACGAGGAGACCAAGCAGCCCCAATGAGGATGGACAAGGGTGGGGCCCCTCTACGCAGAAGGTCACATGGAGGGAGGAGGGCCGACGGTGGCAGGGGATGAGCTGATCGCGATGGAAAAGGACGCAGAAGGGGGGCAGACGGGGTGGAGACGGAGGCAACGAGGAGGGAGGGGTGCGGTGCAGCGCTGTGTAGACGGGTGATGAAGACGAAAGGCGACGGCGGAAAGGAATTCTAAATGTCGCATAAATATAGGAAGGACCTTTAGCACCAGGCATGGCCAGGACCCGGTGCTGAAATGCCTTTAGCAGTGGATGTAGCCAAGGCCTGTGTTAAAGGGTGCTCTAGAGTCAGAAAATGAATGTGCAGCACATTTAGAACCGGGGCCTTGGATCTACACGGGTCTAAAGGTGCTGCTCATTGGTTTCTCGCGCGTATTTTGACGCAACTTTGCATTTAGCACCAGAGTTTGCGCAAACCCGATGCTAGATATAATATTTGTAGCCAAAATAGTTTGGGTTATAAATAAAAATAATATTAGCCGTGAAAGGGCTTCTACCCTACTGGTTAGAGCACCTGCGTAGCACCCAGCAGACCCACGTTCAACTCTCTGTTTGAGCGAATTAATTGGGTCTAGAATAAAAAATATGCAAAAAAATAGGTTGGAGTTTCCCTGCTGACTTTGGTAAAAAAATAATATTGACCACTATAATATTTGTGTAATATATCAATTAAAACATAAAAAATGCATAGCAAACTAAAAATATTAGTAGCTATTATAATATTAGGTTATAATACTCCATAATAAATATATTACAAAATATTAATATATACAATTAAATTAACTAAATATTACATATTACATTATAGTTCAACTAAATTAGACGGCATCATCGTTCACTCCAACACTAATAAAAGTCCTCTTGACGAATGTCCCGTGATTGTGATCGTGACGTAGACAGGGTGTCTCCTCTACCGCTAACTGGATGCTTGCGTCAGCAGCCATCAAGAATGGAGGCAGCCGTCGATCATATCATAATATTCAACTGTCTTATTCTCAACTCCTACGATTTTTCTTTTTTCAGTTGTGAGACTTAAGGTTTGTGAACTTCTTTGCTTTCATATTTATTATTCCCTTAATGTTGAAGGAGTAGCCCGACGGGACCTTGATATTTATTATTATTTTAATATTCAAACATGTTTGCCTTCTCTTGTTTGCTGAGAGTGAAGCTGACAGGACGCATGTACTCGCGTCCTTTATCTCTCTTTTCTGGATGTAGATTATTCCATAGATTCAAACATTTCAGCTCTTGTCATGCTTCCAGTGTGTCTTTTGGGTTCCTATAAGTACCCAGAAAGCTTATCAAGTTCACGCAAAGATTTTTCACCAGATGCATCACATCAATTGCATTGTGGACCTCTAAAAAAATAGACAATAAGGTAGCTCCTAAAATATAGACTTTTCTTTCACAACGTAATAGGTTGGCTTCCAACTCCCTTTCTAAAGACTACTTCTACATCATTTACCATACCGAATACATCTTGTCCACTACAGTGTATCGGCTTTGTATGGTGGTATGTATTCCTGCAAAAATGCTGACATTTCTTCTGTAGTTCATGCTTTGTAGGAAGAAATCAACGATGACCCATGTAAACAATCATTCTACAATGTTTCAAATACATTCTTTCAGTATTCTCTAAGAAGTGGTGCATGCTTTATATTCTTTGATTGTTTACGTTGATATGTTACTTAGTGAAGGCCAATCATTGATGTTTATGAAAGGCAATGCTCGTATGTCAAACTTCTCCTATTTGTCCTCATCCCTCATACTAACACCTTGTTCCTTCCAAAGCTGTAAAAGTTCAGCAATCAATGGCCTTAGATAAATATGAATGTCGTTGCTAGGTTGCTTTTGGCCTTGGATAAGCATCGGCATCATAATGAACTTCCGCTTCATGCTGAGCCAAGGAGGTAGGTTGTAGATACATATAGTCATAGGCCAAGTGCTATGACTACTGCTCATTTCACCAAAATTATTCATGCCATCTTTACTTAAACCAATTTGACATCGCATCAATTTGACATGCTCTTTGCTTCTGAACAAACGCTTCAGATGTGGTATTAAAGAAAAATACCCCATCACCTTTGCATGAATTTTTTTTCTTACAAGTCCCCCCATCAACCTCAGTAGGGTCATTCCGATTGGTCTTGTATCATGCGCAACTGCACACCAGACAACGATTCAACTTTTCGTATTCAGCACAACGATACATGATACAATCATTGGGACACACATGTATCTCTACACCTCCAAATCGAGAGGGCAAACAATCCGTTTCACTACATACGTTGTTGAGGACAACTGGTTACCCTCGGAAAGAATCTTGTTTACGAGTTTCATTAATTCCTCAAAGCTTTATAAGTAACTCCATTTTCTACCTTCCACCGCAAAAAATTAAGTGTGCTAATTGTTTGCAATCTGGGTACAAGTCAGTTTTGTGGTCTTGTGACACACATTGTATCTTTTTTAATTCTTTTACATTGTCACGGTCTTTCTGGCAACACGCAACATCCGTAGGGTAATTTTCTACATCATCTTCCTGATCAGCATCAGCCATTGCAGTATCTACAAAGGCACTGTAGTAATCAGTCAATAACAAAATGTTGTTGTCCACCTCCTCTTCTTCATTTTCATCCATTATAACTCTACTTTCATCGTGCTTCGTCCAAACAGAATAATTGTCCATGAAATCGGAGCTAAGCAAATGGAAGTGAAGACGCCCGTTGTCTTTGGATGATCTTTTATTTTTCACATTGACTGCATGGGCAAAACATGAAACCTGATGGTGGCCTGGTGGCCACAACAACATCGAGAAACCCATTTGGGCCATCAAGACACTCCTTAGTGCGTTGGTCTGCGTACATCCATTGCCTATTCATCTGCATTATAAATCACAAGTTAGCTAACTAAGCAATATTTAACTAATTCATACCTAACAAAAATAACTAAGTACAATACAAAATTAATATATTCTCCTTCTAAAAAACTATAAATTCAAGTTAGCTAATTAACAACATTTCTCTAATTAGCAAAATTTATCTAATTCATAGATAAAAAATAACTAAGTACAATACAAAATTAATATATTCCCTTTCTAAAAAAACTAAGTTCATTTCCCTAATTCACAAAATTTTCTCTAATTTGTACATAGAAAATAACTAACTAAAAATTAATATATCCCCTTTGTAAAAAAAACATATCTTCAAGTTATCTAGTAACTAACATTTCTCTAATTCATACCTAATAAAATTAAATAACCTACACAAAACTTCTAAAGCACCATGAACACCTATTATAGCTAGCTTCTCTCTCTTCTTTTTGCTACAAAAATTTCTCTATTTATAAAGTATACTAATAGAACCTAATTAAGAACATCAGAGGATGAAATTGTGTACCTTGTAGACCCCTTTAGATGACTCAAAACTTCACAAATTTTGAGAAAAAATTCGGCAGCACCTCCCCACACCTGGGAATACAGCTCGGAGTGTTCATAATGCTCAGGCAAGGAGAGGAGGAAGGGTTTAAATGCGTCGGGGGAACATTAGCACCGATTGGTTGCTGCAACCGGTGCTGATATTTTTGAAATGCATCAGCACCGGCTGCAGCTACCAACTTGTGCTCTTTGTAGCTGCAATAGCACTGGTTGCAGCCACCAACCGGTACTAGATGAGCTCGGGAACATTAGCGGTGGTTTGTGGCTGCAATTAGCACTGGTTTGTGGATGCAACTGGCATTAATGGACAGACTTTAGCACCGGTTGTTGCCAGTAACCGGTGCTAAAGCCTCCCCACTTGACCCCCGCGTGCCGTGTCAGGCTGCTAGCCATTGGCCCGGTGTAATGCGTCCATTAGCACTAGTTCTTGATGGTGCTGAGGCATATGTGTTGGGCGGATGTTGCTCTTTCCAGTATTGTAAATACACGCACCAATAAGATGTTGAAGTACGTTTACTGAAGCAGATTTGATGCAATAGATGTTAGTCCATTTTTCTTGAACTCGGAGAAAATTAAGTAAGTTTTTCTTAGAACAAAACTAAAATGATCTAAGCTGTTGTAACACGCTATCCTGATGGATATATAGTTATATATTTATTTTCTCAAATTAATAAAGAAATGTTTCTCGAAGCTTGTGTGTGAAGTTGTAACTTGGTTTTACAATGGTTAGAGAACATATGTTTTTGTCACGATTTGTGCAATAACAAATTTCTCGCTGAGACTTGCAATGTACAACTTCGAGTTGAAACTTGAAAGAGGGTAACCGTGGATCCTTCTGGGAAAGTGTGTCCCTTTTGTGCATATATATAGAGTTTCTAATGTAGTGAATATTTCTCAATGCAGACGGCACGAGATGGAGGCCCAGGAATGTTTTTAGCCTCGTGGAGAAAGCTCTAGGAATCAAATATGTGAGAAGGCAACTTGCGAAGTTGGAAGCATTCCGGGCGAAGAATGATATCGCGTCCATTAAGCTGGAGATGAAACTGATGGCTATCATTATTGAGGAGAACAAGGACAATAATGGCCCAGGTGAACTGGCGGAGAAATGGGTCATGCAACTGCAGGATTTGGTTCATGATATTGAGGACTTTATAGATATCTACAACTGTCTGCGCCTCAGATCATGGAGACACGCCCACGCACATATGAGCTACATCGTGCATTTGAAGAATAGGACGAATATCGTACGAGAGTGGCAACGAAATGCTATATTGAGCAAGAACGAAGGCATTGCTTCTGCTTTTGGGCCGTCAGCTGGATCTACTCTTGATTATGCGCCCGAAGGCAACTTCATCGGCATGGATAGTGTCAGAGATGAACTTCTGCAATTGTTGGCTGATGAGAAGTGGGATGATTATTATTACAAATCTCACCACACACCAATGGTGATATCTATTGTGGGTCCTCGTGGTGTGGGGAAGACTGCCCTCGCTAGATCATTATATGACCATGACAAAGCTAGATCTGTCTATAACGCCATGGCCTGGGTTGTGGCGTCCGAGTGCAGCTCTGCAGGGGATCTTCTAAGTAAGATTCATCAACAAGTCGACAGAAAATCAAGCAAGACTTCGCATGATATGCACCAGCTACAAAAGATCCTGTGCCACGAAAGGTCTCTCTAATTAAGTAATTATATTCTCATGTTAGCGTTTGTTGATGTATTTGCAAAAATACTTTTTTTAAAAAAAATTGCAGGATATTATGAATGCCTATAGACTTAGATGCACATCATAGGTTGTGAACAAAGCTGAAGTCTTCTTTCCCTATTTTTAAAAATAATTGTTGGCTATGCGTATGTATCACCTTGATATAATTTGTTAATATCAATAAAGTTTTAAATATCAAGAAAAGTTAAATCTTGATGCAAGATTTATCTTTTCTAAACATTGCCTTATTGCCGTATTTAGACACATTATATTGCCTTATTTTTTAAAAAATAACAGCAACACAATATATATATTCGTAATAATTATTTTATGCTTGATGGGACACAAAAATTAATGAGCTGTTTGTTTTAATTTGATCAATTTTGTTTTTAATAGGTGCTTGGTCGTAATCGATGACCTGCAGCAGGCTGGAATGTGGCACGATATAGAAAATGCCCTCGCTGGAGCTGAGACTGGCAGCCGAATAATCGTGACCACAAACATTCAATCAGTCGCTGCCACCTGCACCACAGAGAGATACACTTACAGAGTGCAAGGTCTTAACAGCAATGAATCAAAAGAATTGTTCTTGCGAAAGGTTGGCCGTAAAGAGGATGGCTGGCCTGCCCATGAACATGCTTTAGAAGACATCCTAAGTAAATGTGCGGGTTTACCTGTGGCATTGCTTAGCGTAGCTAATTATTTGCGCGGGCAAGGACATAATCTGACAGAGAGGATGGCAAAGTTTGGCAACTACCTAGCTGGTCCATCAGGTGCCTTTGACGGAATGAACAGAGCTCTTATGAAGAGCTATAATAATTTGCCTGACAGTGTTCACCGGAGCTGCTTGCTGTCTTTAAGCATGTTTCCCCAGGGTCATGTGATCGAGAGGAAGAGCTTAACAAGAAGATGGATAGCTGAAGGATTGGTTGTAGGAGATGGTTCACTCAGTGCTGAACATGTTGCTAATATCTGTTTTGATGACTTGATTGACAGGAATATCATTGAGGCTGTGAGCATCGGCAACAATTCCAAGGTCAAGAGGGGTCGCGTTCATGATTTGCTGCTGGAGGCCATCATAAACAAATCTGTTTGTAAAAATTTTGTTGCTCTGATTCGCATGGATGAGCCCCACCATAGATGTGCATGTCCTGTTCGTCGGTTGTCGGTTCATGGTGGCACCGCAGAAAGTACAAGGGTTGCAATGGCAATTGGGCTTAATCATCTCAGATCATTGACGATATGCAGTGGTGTGCCAATAGATTTCCGGACTTGCAGCCTGCTACGAGTATTGGACATGGAAGGTTGCGTCAGGATTGACGACAGCGTTCTCACTGCCATATGCGGTTTATTGGTGCTTCTCAAGTATCTCAACCTTAGGCGTACTGATGTTCGCAGGATCCCAGGTACAATAAGCAATCTGTATGATTTAGAGACGCTGGACATTCGACATACGCAGGTGGAACTATTGCCCGTGGAAGTCTTGATGCTCCCACGGCTGGCTCACCTGTTTGGCCGGTTTGAGCTGCCTAACGAACTCAATGATAAGAAGAAAAGAAGAAAGCTGCAGAGATTCTTTGAAGAGAAAAGTAGACTGCAGACTCTCTCAGGATTTGTCATGTTGGACTTGGACCATGACCCCACTGTGCTTCACATGAGGTTACTGAGGAAGCTTAAGATATGGTGCCGGTATCATGTGAGCAGCGATTCTGTTATGTCCTCCCTCCAGGAGCGTTTCACCACAGACAATGCCCTCGAGTCTCTATCAATTCATTTCAGCCGTCCGTTCAGCGACGACGGCCAGGGCATGGTCAGCTTCTGCATGCCCAGTCCAGAAATTTCAGGTACCTGCAGGCTCAGTTCCATCAAACTGCGAGGGAAGCTAAGCGGAGTGCCTGGTTTTATTACGCCACATGCTAAAAATCTCTCCGAGTTGAATCTGTCCTGTACTGGTCTGAGCCTCGAAGTGTTATCCGTTCTGCAACAGTTACCTCGGCTACTTTATCTGAAGCTCGCTGAGTACAGTGAAGAGTTTCGGGGCGACAGCTTTGTTGTCGAAAGGGATGGATTCCCAAGCCTTGAGCGGCTCTGCTTTCAGGCCCCAAAGCTTCCACCGGTGATCATTGGCGAAGGAGCCATGAGACCCCTCAAGTCTCTCCACCTGCTCTGTTACTTGCTCGACCCTTGGGAATATATGCATTGCTGGGAAATCGAACACCTCCAAAATCTGAACGAGGTGGTGCTGCATGATTCAGCTAGTACCGAGGAATTAGAGCTCTGGCAGATGAGAGCAAGGGAGCACGCAAACAGGCCAAAGGTAACAGTGCAACAGTTACCGTAACTCGCCAAGCGGACAGCATAGCGCGCGCTGGGTGTGCGCGCCCACCATTTTATCTCCTATTTTTTATGGCTTTGATTTGTTTTTGAAAAAAACTGGTTTTGATTTGTTGTCTTGTCTTATATGATTATTACGTACCATTCTGTATCTACATCAGTAAGGCTGCCCTCTGATGAGATGTACTCCACGGAGCTTGCCCAGCAAACTGTAACGACATGCTCTCGAAGACATTCGTGGTGTTTGTATTGTACTAGCTACACACATTTAATTTACACTTGACGATATTCTTATCGATGAATCATTGTTATTTTGTTCTGTATGAATTGGCAGCGGAGCAGCAGAGCAGCTATGTGGTGATGTGACTAATTCTAATCTTCTTACGTACATGTAACAAAACCGTTTACCAGCGCATGCATCATCTTACCGAAAACCCATGTGCTGCGCAGCAGATCGTGGCAACGCACGGACGCTCTGCTTCAGAGAGACTACACACTTCAGGCCTGGTAAAAAAGATTACCAAACTTGCAGCGCGTACGTAAAAGGATACATCCATGCCTGCAGTGCGCGCAACAGAAGTGAACACATACACACAACTACAACAGAAGTGAAGACATCACACGAACCAAGATGCGGCCCATCAGCAAACGTGACCTTCTGCCTCAAGGCGCCCGATCGTCACCGAGCCGTCGCCGTGGCCATAGGAGTAGGCGCAAGCCTGCTGCTGGCCCTTAGGAGGCTGCGGCAGGCTCCGGCACGCCGTGGGGAGCTGCAGCGGAAGCAGGTGTCGCACGGCAGGCACTGCGTCCAGACGGTGTGCCGATGGCGAGGTGCGCCGATGACGGTGCACTGACTACTGCTTCATTCCCCTTTAGATTATGGGAATCGCTAGCGCTCGGACATCCGATGGAATTTTTTCCCCTTTAGGGCGGTCTGGTGATGGACAACGTACGTAACTAAGATGGTATGGGGTAGTTATGGTCGGAGCTCTGATGCATGCAATATCGTTATATATACAATTTGTGAAACATTGAAACAAACCTATTGCAACATCAAAGAACAGTTTCTGAAACATTGAAACAAACCTATTGCAACACTGAAAACAACATGCTCTCAACTCTCAGCCACGCGGTGCCGCAGTCAAAACCTCTCGATGAAAATGCAACATCCGGATAAAACACTTGCAACATGAGTGCGAAACATATGCAGCATTCGCAAAATCCAGATCTACTTTTTGCAACATCCGCATAAAACAGTTGCAACATTGTTTTGAAACATATGAAACACGCGAAACATACACCTGTAACATGCAGCAAACCCAAGCACACGTAGAGGTAGGAAGAAGAGGAGGAGGATAGCGAGCACCGAGCAGGAAGCTCGACCTCGACCATGACGAGAGAAGCCTGGCTGCCAGGAGGAGCTCCGAGCAGCGCATATGGCCAGCGGCGGCCAGGGGCTCCGGCTGTCGCTCCCCACTGAGCTCACCGCCGGCCAGGGCCTCGGCGTCGCCTTTCTCATCGGACTGGCGGCCGCATCGTCAGCGACGATCTCTACAGTAGGGGAGGAGCAAGGCGACAAGCTCGTGTGACAGTAGAGGAGATGGCGATGCGAAGGGAGGTGGTGACCAACAGTGTCCGCGTCGAGGACCACGGCAACATGCGATTTGGAGAGGCGCGACGGTGTTGGACAGGAGCGACCTGCAGCAACTCCGGCGGGGCACGAGTCACTAGAGATGCCAAGGGAGAAGTGCTCGTCGGCTAGCAGCACTCGTCACAGCGGCGGTGTTAGGCAGCGGGAGGAGGCAGAGAGAATGGATGTGGATGAGCTGTTGCAAGTGGGAAGATCGGGAGAGATTATTTTGGCAGTTTTTTGCGGTCACGTGCCCCCGAAACAGAGTATTACCGTTAGATTATTAGTTGTAATGTTGTTGGTCGGTAATTAAGATGAAAACTAAGGTGTTACTTTATTTTTTTAATGGCAAAGCGAGGTAATTTATATATCGATTTGGGAGTTTTCATAATGACATATGTATGTAATTTATATATATTTGGGGTTACTATCACTAGGGCAGAAAATAATTTGTGCTAACACCTAAGATTGACCGTGCTGGCGGCGAACATTGACACCTGCCAGCATCACTCCCCCTCACGTGCCCTTAGGCAGCATACGTGGAAATTAGAGTGGACTGTAATTATTTTATCTAATCGTGTCTGCTAGGATTCGAACTCGAGCCATCGGGCTTTGATACCATATTGAATTGTATGCACCATCCAATTCAACCTGAAAGCTTAATTTGATAAGGAAAGGCGTGCAATTAACTTATAGTCCAATAGTTTTGATCAAAAAGCAAATATCGTGTTGTACGGCAAGAAATTAAATTAAATATCTAGCAACAGACGGCATCAATGTATTTATCCTTTTTTTTTTTTGCGGCGGAGCAGCAATGCCATTGTGTTAAAAAAAATTGATTAACCAGCACTAAAACCAGTCTCAAGGCCTAGAGGGCGTAATCTACACAATTTAGATAGTTTAAGGTTGAGAGTACACCGTTTGAGAGTACAGGGGTGCAATCTACACTAATACAAGCCAGAGGTAATCTACACTTTTTCATCTACTGCTACAAGCGCCAATGCTCGATATTTTTAAATATGGGAACAACTAAATCTCATATGAGCTTTTAAAACCATATTATATATAAATATATATATTAATGTAATTTAATATACGTTAAGAAGACTCCATAAAAACATATTAGACAAATGAACGTAAGGATCGTTTAGGGAGTAGTAGACGAGCTGTAATTCACAGTGCTTGCTCTCAATCTCGGGATCGTGTTGAGAGGCGGAGGGGAGATGTAGACAGAGGCGATTGGGGCGTGTTGAGAGGTGGATGGGGTGGGGCGGAGAGAGACTGGCGAAGAGAGTGAAGGGACGAGGAGGGAGGGTTGTGTGGATAAGAAGAGGCCGAGTAGGTTGGTTCGCTGCTAGTTCGGGGGCTAGTACCAGCGGTGATACACCTCAATACAAGAACTTTTTAGGATGTGATGAGGTTTTACCACTGGCTTAGCCAAAACCGTCTACGATGTCCTAATCTGTATTTAAAGCAGAGATTATAGATGACTGATGTAACCTCTGATGAAAAAGATTGACCCTGGTTCCATTTTATCTGTTCAACATGTTAAAAAAATATATAATTAGTTTTCTAGGAGGTTTCCAAATGAATAATTTCAATAAAATCTTTCATTTTTCTATTTTGTACAGTGTCAGGTCAACTTCTACATGTAGCGTGTCAGAGTACGTTATTTAGCATATGCATTAATAGTTCTCTGTTAGTCAATAGTGTTATTTGGCCCAATTTATCCTTCAGCCCGTGGGCTGTTTCTCTATTGAGTCATGAAATGGCAAATAGGTGCAGCCCAAATAAGGCTGACAATAAGTAACTCTATATCGCTGGGAGGTTTGGCGCCCTCCCAGCGATCGAGCACTGTAGCAATTTTTTCCCTTTTTTATTTTTTGTTTTCCTTTTATTTTTCCCTTTTTGTTTTTTTTATTTTTTCTTTTCATATATGAGTACTATTTTAATTTTGTCTCTAGCAAAAATAAGTACATCTATGTAAAAAAAGTATCGTCATCTATAGGTGGTACATTCTTGCCTGCCACGTGATTTTAAACTTTTAACGTTGCGCTTTACGTGTTGCTTCTTGGCATTGTCTTCAGAAGAAATAGGTACATCCATGTCGCCGAAAAAAAACGAGTCCACTGAGAGTCGGTGCGTTCTCGCTTGCCACGTTGTTCCAGGCTTCTAGCATTGCGTTATTACGCAACTGCTCAGTCGCCACGTATGAATATTTTGTATTTTTTTGTTTTTTTATTTTTTTCCCCTTTTTTGTTTTTCTTTTATTTTTTCTTTTCATATGTGCGTACTACTTTAATTTTGTCTCTAGCAAAAAAGTACACCTATGTCATAAAAAAGCGTCGCCATCTATAGTTGGTACATCCTCGCCTGCCACGTGGTTTCAAACTTTCAACGTTGCGCTTTACGTGTTGCTTCTTGTCATTGTCTTCAGAAGAAATATGTACATCCATGTCGCCGAAAGAAAGCGAGTCCACTGAGAGTCAGTGCGTTCTCGCTTGCCACGTTGTTCCAGGCTTCTAGCATTGCGTTATTACGCAATTGCTTAGTCGCCACGTATTAATACTTTGTATTCTTGGCAAATGAAATCGTGGTGCCCCTTGCACATTAGAGAGCCGTCATTGCCTCCCCCACGAAGTTGAAAAGGTGACACAAACATTGTGCTCCTCAGCTACTCACTCAATTTCTCCATCATGTGTCACAAATATTGTGCTCCTCGACCGCTCGCCCAATCTCTCGCATCACGTGTCAACTCGCCTACTCTATCCCTTCTGTCGAGTCTCAGTTTGGATCAGAGGTGGTGCCGCTACCTCGGAGGGAGATACCGTCCACCCCGGGCTCACCGGCCTCACATGTGAAACCCGCGACCACCATTTCTTCTCAGACGAGTTCGTCGAACCGTTCCTAACTCCAAATTTTCCTCTCTCCTCTCTTTATAATTTGTCGGCTAGCTGGCCAACAACATCACTTCGCGCCGCTCCAGTCCTCAGCTCCCACTACCTCTGGCGCCGTAGTGGCAGAATGTCCTCTCAGGTGCACACTCTATGTCACACACGTCCATGCTCTTCATGGTCGAGAACATCTGCCTTACTGCCATCGAGTTTGGTTACGAGTCATGCCAGCATAATACTATCACTATCCATGATCTTTTACATACAAGAACTCATCTGGCGCGGCGATAGCGCGCCCGCCTACCTAGTAAGTCCATCTCGTAATAATTTAGCATCACGTACTCATAAGCCCATTACACTGTAGCAGCACTTCTTTGTTTCTTTTCTAGTAACTGCACAATAGTGGTGCAGAGATTAATAGACTGATAACATACTCCAGCTACTGTTGAAATTGCAATGCAAGTAACTATGGATCGACGAACAAATATCTACATGGATAATATCTACACCCACAGTCCCACATTTTATATCTACATGGATATACAGTCGTCTACAGGATGGATAATGCACTCGATCTGCATTTCCTCTCTTTACAAATTCAAGGCCAACTGTAGTTAAGTGACATAATCAACGTCTGGCCCATGAAGTTGGTCAACTCTTGGGATCTATCACTACCTTGGGTCTAGATTGTGTTGTTGACCCTGGTGCTGGGCCGGGCCTGCTGGAGATGCACTCCGACGGCTTCGTGCCTTGGTGATAATTCACTATCTTCTAGGAGTTCTTTCTGACCAATCCATCCACAATCTGCGAATGTTCTAGCAAGTGTAGAAGTACCATCTTCCTATGTCAGCGTATAAAAAAACAATACTCTGAAGCCACATATACGATATATATCTTGGTTGTAGAACGAATCTAGCTACAGGATAACTTCCATTATCTAAAAGAAATAGTGTAATGCCATAGTCATGCCGGCCGAGAGACGCACATCTATCTCCAGCCCTTTTAAAAGCCCAGGCCGATGCAAAACCGAGACAGCAACAGGATCTGACCATGGCAGCGACACGGGCGTGCATGATCGCGCTCGTCACATTTCTGGTCTTGGAGGGTGTGGCCGCGGCGGCGGTAGGCACTGCCGGCACATCGGAGCTGCGGCGGCGGCAGGTGCGAAGCCTCCTGAAGAAGCTCAATAAGGCTCCTCTGGCAAGCATTGAGGTAAAAAACGTTCAGCTGTGCTTCGTCTGCGTGTAGGAGGAGGCTACACGTTTTTTATTGCCCATGATTATACTTTGAACCAAAATGATCTATAGAATTTTATTTAATTACTTTTTGCTACTGAAATTTTGACATGACCTAATTTATGCATAATCTTCTCGCCTTTTCTACTCTGTTGCGACTACTGATTCTTTCAAAATAACAGAGCCCAGATGGAGATATTATAGACTGTGTGCACATCTCCAAACAGCCTGCATTCGATCATCCTCTCCTCAAGAACCATACTATCCAGGTTCCTCTCTAAAGCACCCTTGCCAGCTATTCATTTCATTGTTGGGTGGAGACTAGCATGTACCACCATGACATTACTCATTGTTGCTGCATGGTCATCGCCTTTCAGATGCGTCCTTCTTACCATCCAGAAGGGCTCTATGACGACTCCAACGTCTCAACATATTCAATGACCCAAACATGGCATCAGAATGGCAAGTGCCCTGCAAATACCATACCAATCCGAAGGACAAAGGAGGAGGATATCCTGAGGGCCAGCTCTGTCACAAGGTTTGGGAAGAAGAGTCCCATGAGCATCCCAAAATTCTTGTCCGTTGATGAACATAACCCGCTCGATGTGACGATTGGCCACCAGGTACAAAACCTCATTCAAGAATCACCATCATGTTACTACTAATCTTCCACGTGGATTACTATTATTTCAAAAATTGGTCGTTTAACTTAATTTTCTCTACAACTGAGCAGCATGCCGTAACATATACACGGAAGGGTAGGTACCATGGAACCAAAGGCAGCATCAATTTGTGGCAACCAGCGATTGGGACAGCCAAAGATTTCAGCTTAGCCCAGGTCTGGATCACTGGGGGTTCCTATAACGGCATGGACCTCAATACCATTGAAGTAGGATGGCAGGTTAGACATCAAAGAGATACATTAACCCACCTTCATAAGAGTTCTATTAAACGGTTACTTTCAGCATCCATGATATATATGTCATGCTGAAAGAGCCACAGCTAGCATGACTGCATGAGTAGGTATTTTCTAAAAAAATGACTTTTTCTTTCATGAGTTTTTTAAAATAATTTTGTTTCATCAGTTGTTCTAACATTGTAGAACTAATCATTGTTTTCCATTGGATAAATTTTCTTCTAAACTACCACACCACAGTCTTCATGAAAGAAAAAGAATCTAACTTAACCTCCTAAAACAGTATCAACTTAACACGTAGAGGAAAAGAATTCTTACAAATTGAAGTAGGAAAGATCATGTTATGGAACCAAAATTTGGAATCAACTTAGGACAGATGGCTACAATAGGAACTGAAATAGATGAAGCTAAGGTGCTAACTAAACAGATGTTGAAGACACATAGAGCAAGCACTACGGGAAACCTGGTAGTTGCCTAGTGTCTTTCTCTTGGCTGAGTGCATCCTATCGGGCACTCGGCAAAGAACTATATTTGATGAGTACCTATGAAAAACACTCAGCAAACAACTTGATTTGCTGAGTGCCTACAACAAAACACTTAGCAAACATCACACACTCGGCAAAAGGGATAATGTGACAGTCGCGTTAGCCAATTGTTGGATTTACCGCCGGACATTAGACCTTTGTCGAGTGCCCGTTATTGACACTCGACAAAGTCTAACGGTTGCCGAGTGTCGCATACAGGACACTCGGCAAAATAGATCACGTGACAATCGCGTCAGCCGACCATTTGACTTTACCACCAGCCATTAGACCTTTACCGTCTGGTACGCTTTTACCGAGTGCAGGGTGTTTGCCGAGTGTAGTTGCATGTACACTCGGCAAAGATTGAAGCTTTGCTGAGTGTATTTGCACTGACACTTGGCAAAGCTTCAGAGCCATGTCACCTACGTGCCAGAGCTTTGCATAGTGCCAGGCTTAGACACTCGGCAAAGCTTGGCATCAGCGTCACCGCCACATCATCTTACGCCGCCTCGCAGTCTCCTTGCCATCAGGGTCACCTCTGTCTGCTGAGTGTCGCCCTGTCACTTGGCAAAGTGTTTGCCGAGTGCTGGACAGAAAACACTCAACAAAGAGCTATTTGGTGACTAGGCTTTTATCGAGTGCCATTTAGTGTTACACTCGGCAAAGTCTTCGCCGAGTCTATTTTGGCCTTTGTCGAGTGCATTGGCCACTCGGCAACTAGCTCGATTCCCATAGTGAAGGTATGATGCAAATGGAAAAAAGTAAGGGTTGGGATGAAAAAAAGAGAATAAAGTAACTACATAAGTATTTTGATGAACTCTGTGCTCTAAATTTGTGATCCTGGTCATTTTGTAATGGTATCTTTTAAGTCATGCAATTTCTTTAGTATGGCTAATGGCTCTGTGCTCTTCAACACATTGCAGGTTTTCCCTGAGATGTATGGGGACAAATCTACAAGATTGTTTATATTCTGGACTGTAAGATAATCGTCACAGTTCTTTTTATCTTCATTTGTAATATCTGACTCCTTTTTATTAAGTTACTAATTCTCTTTTTGCTACGGAATGTTGTAGCGTGATGCATATCGAACAACAGGTTGTTATAACCTACAGTGTTCAGGGTTTGTCCAAACAAACAATAAGTTCGGAATTGGTGCTAGCTTCTCTCCTGTATCCAGCTATGGTGGCTTACAATACGAAATAACAATTTTAATTTGGAAGGTAAAACAAAAAATCTTTAACATTCTGATGAGAAAAAAAAATCAAATTCGTGAGTGAGCACAGAAAGTTTACCGGCTTCTTGTTGTTCTTTGTTGAGGCAACTCCAATTGTAAGTGGAGGCAACAACTATATGGCTTTGTCCTGTGTGTGATTTCAGTTATTACGAATAATAGTTGTTCCCATGCAGTTACCAGATAATTTATCCACAAATAATGCAACACTCTCAAGACAGACTTTCGAGCAAACTTCAACATATTCCCTTCTCATATAAATCCTGTCTAAGTTCTGCTGTAACTTTTTGCTTGCACAGGACCCAAAGGGGGGCAACTGGTGGTTGCAAGTAGGAAGCAACATTTTGGGCTATTGGCCATCATCCATCTTCTCCAACCTGCAAAACGGTGCTTCCAATATCATGTGGGGTGGCGAGGTGTACTCACCTTACGCCGGCCAAACTTCCACAAACATGGGCAGTGGACACTTCCCTAGGGAAGGGTTTGGCAAAGCCAGCTACATCAAGAACATACAAGTGGTAGATTCGTTCAACAAACTCAAACCCCCAGGTCCTCTGGGCTTGGGAAATAAGCAGCCCAACTGCTACAGCGTGCAAAGTGGCAGCACTAGCAAAAACTGGGGCACTTACATGTTCTACGGAGGACCAGGGAAGAACCCTAGCTGCCCATAGTAAAAATAGAACTGCTTTTATGGCCGAAATAGCTCTTTGGGACATGACGAATACCCCCTTTAGCAATGCTTTATGCATTACTGGAGGCATGCATGTAGTATCTGTTGCAACATGTGGTGATGCCTCTTGTTTTATCAGTAGGCGGCAATACCCCCTGTTTCATTAAAAAAAATGTGGTGATGCCAGAAGGGATATGCATTGGTAATGAGGCATGAACAAATTTTATTTGCAACAAATATATTAATGTTTGAGGGAATAACCAAGAAGTAGTTTTCATCACCTGGTGGTATAACTGAATATGCACTGAACTCGACTTAATAGGTACTGCCCTACTATCCGTGATAAGCAGAGACATATTTACGTCTGTTAACACAGACTCAAGCAACAAATTCTTGCTTGACTTCGCCTCATGTTAACTATTCGATGGCTCCCTTGCCCGTGATATTCCATCGGGCAGCCATGATATGGTTCTCCATCTGGCCCGTGACAGAACACACAAGATCTGGGACAATATATACAAAGCCATCATGTTTAGGACTTTTCTTCGGTGTGCCGGCACGCAGACATTGCTTGATTTTTGTCTGTTTCCGCTATGGGGGTGTACTCACTCAGAGTCTCAGATCCAATAACCAACCAACATCGAACTACTACTGTCTTGAATGTGCATGCATCATCTAATTTCGAAGAAAATTTAGCAAAGCAACCTTTATGTCACACTGCCTTGTACTACTTCACCTACAGCTTCGTCACTTGGGGAGAATGATGAGTAATGGGCTTAGATTGGTAATATGCTGGAGATGCTCTTACCTGCCCATCGACTATGATCTCACTTGTCGTGCTGGCGATGAAGGTCGATGGAGGCAATGTATGCCAAACTCCGACGATGTAAGGTCTAGATTTGGCTTTATGGTTTTGAAAATTAAGCCAGTTTAAGTTTAGTTGATGAACTGCTTAATTGGTACTTGTGACGATATTTGTATCTATGCTTTATATATGTTATATTAATGGGTAGCCTTGGAGCTGTTTGCGAGTCATGAGTGAAAAAATAATAATAGACTTTGTCACGATTAATTTTTCTTCTGGTTCTCCTTTAATCCAGTAATGAAAGCTGTGAGTTTGTAATAATTGAAAGTTGTGTACACTAAACCGTAGAGGCCGAAAAATTCCATTATCTAAAAAATAAGTTATATCTATATTGATGTTGTAGGTGTGTTGATGTTTCATGTTATATCTATATTGATCTTCAAAGTTTAAGTTACGTTGTCGACTTGCGAGTATTGTAGTTGGGCTGGGCCAAAGGTTGAGTTGAATTCTCAGGAGGCCCACTTATTAACAGAATGGAATTCGGTACGATCCCGTGTGATCTCCGCCTGCTCGCAAAGTGTACGTTAGTGATCAAATTCATCTCCTTGTTGCACTGGAAGGTGGACCACGCATTAATTCATCTCTTCAAAAACGAAAATAAAAGAGTGCGATCCAATTCATTTTCGCACACTTGACTGGATCGAACGAAGTTAGCAAGGATCGATTGTTTGCCGGTCTTTGCACGGCGATCCATGCTCCCATGTCTACTAGCACCTAGCAGTCAATGTCAACCACTAGTGATATACGCGAAGGTGTATAAGTCGTATATATGATGTCTTTGGTGTTGTCCCCATACACACATACGGGAGAGGACCAAATCTTGTACAGTGTCTTCACGGCTCGTGGTCACAGGCTCGAGTGCGAGTCCACGTCGGCCGCCACTCTATCCCAAAGAGTCGCACGCTTGGATGCCAATATCGGGTGCTCCATGCACCATGCTTGAGAAGGAGCTATCGATCTGACCCGAGGTGTGGCATTTTATTATCATCTAAAAGCTAGCACATGCGAACTGAGCATAGCTCAGCTGGTAAAGATACTTATGGTAGAACCTGCCCACCAGGGTTCATGTCCTCAATATAGCACTAGTGCTTGCATTTTCCTGAATTTATTTCAGGATTTAACCGGACAACGAGGCGTCATTGGTGACTTTGTCAATCTTGAGGATTTGCCCTGTTTCGAAGGCGATGCTCCTAGGGGTAGGGTTGCGTGCGTGTCTTCGTAGAGACAAGCGTACATGCGTGTTTGTGAGCGTCTTTAGTGTGTGATTATATAAAAAAAGCTAGCACCTCTGACCCTGTCCTTTGGAACTAACGTCACATTCCTTAAAAACAATTAATATGACTACCATCGATCACTCCCAGCGTGAATACTACACACGCATTTTGGAAATTTATACATGCGTACATATAATTTAGATATGGCCGTGAACCCTTTAAAATTTGGCCAACTGTATTTCAAAAATGTTTTGATTGAAAATGTAAGAGTCCATAGTTTCTTCTTTAGAAAAGAAATTAAACAAATGATACAGAGATAGTTGGGCTGGAACTAACCCAATAATAATGCATGTAACTGCCCGGGACAATTGCAGCTGAGAAGAATGCACTTCCGCGGCGGCTGCACGAGCGCGGCGGTGCTGGTACCTTTCCAAGCACGTTGGCAGCCAGGCCGACCGAGACGTCTCCACTCTCGAGGCCTTTAAAAGCCCAGCATGCAGGACCCTCAGACTACACACAGGACACAGCACAGCACGAGAAGAGAAACTAGCAAAGCTAGCTCTCAGCTCCGTGTTGCATAATGGCAGCGACGACTAGGCGAGCGTGCTTGGTCGCGCTCGTCGTCGTGGCTCTAGCATTCCTCTTCTTTGAGGGGCCAGCAATGGCGGAGTCGGGGACGACTGCCGAGGTATCGGCACAGCGCCTTAGAGAGGTGCGAAGCTTCCTCAGGCGGGTCAACAAGGCTCCTGTCACGAGCATTCAGGTATTGCCATCTTAAATTCTGGACGAGAAGAGGATATATACATATTCGCAGAATGCACTGCTGCAGGAATTCTCATATATATGACAAGTACGGAAATGAAACGGTTAACATCGGGCATGCCGTATGCCGGCTGCACACAGAGCACATATATCCAAGTCATTTTGCTTTGCTGTGAGATATAGTTGGACCAAAATCTGATGAAAGAAAATAGTGGAAAAAAGACCCACACCCATCCCTGATTTAAAACGACAAGGTCACAACATCACCCCTCATCTACAATCGCTTCTAACGATCTCAGTGCCGTTTGGCAGTATACTCCACGGGCATCTGCGGTGCCTTTTAATTTGGTGACAATGATATAGAACTTAATAAACAAAATCGACATATAAATTAATTTTGAAATTCATATGAAATAAATGGCATTTGTATGAGCATACAAGTAAGTGACAGTCTGAACTTAAATCAAACTCTGAATAGGTTAGTTTTATTCATATATTTATTGAAGAATTCATAGTTTCCATTACTCAAGATGCATGTAGTCTATTTATTATGTCGTCCTGATATAACTAAAAGTCCCACCATAACATGTAGTTACTACAAAGAAATTTCTTATGTAGTTACTGTGTTGAACAACTTATGTTTCAAGTATTCATAGATACACATGTAATTTCTAATCAAATGCCGTCAATAATGACGTTCAAAAATAAATGTTAATAAATTCTACTCATTTTACATATTTGTTCTCTAGTTATGTATATATACAACCTATTTCATCGTGTTTCTTCTCTAGTAGAGATAACCGGTGCATGTGTACAGCTTGATGGACTTATAATACCAATAGACCATGTCCCATTGAAATTGCACAGGCCGGTTGTGAAACTTAGCCGCATTTCTTTTTTCTACTAAATCTGGCATCCATTAGTATTCCATGTAGAATAAATCTATCATTTGCAAACATCTCAGAACATAGTTGCATTTCTTCTTTTTTTTTTGTTCTAATTCTGGCATCCAGGAGTATTCCATGTAGAATAAATCTATTATTTGCAAATTTGCGCATACTTTCTCTCCTTTTCAACCTTATGTTGCAACTATTGATTCAGAGAAATTAACAGAGTCCAGACGGAGATATCATAGACTGTGTGCCCATCTCCAAACAGCCTGCATTTGATCATCCTCTCCTGAAGAACCATACGATACAGGTTTGTCTCTGCAGTGCCATTGGTCTTTTCATTTCACTACTGGGTGGTCAAATCCCTCCCCACAATCCATGTTTCATAATATCACCGCTGTATGATGAATCTGTAGTATCGGTCAGAAAATCTCCTTTAATATTTATTTTCTAACAGTTACCGCTATATTTTAAAGGGTTATGGGACAAAAAAAATCTAAAAACTATATTTTAAACCACCGTGAGGCCTACACACAAGCAAGTTACGCGTATTTACGCGTATGAGTGGTGCCTTATATTCAAACCCACAACCTCTAGCCTCGCAAGTACCTTTGTTACCTACCCACCTACACAACACATGTGATTTGAAGAGAGATATTTTTATTTTTAATTAATTCGTACCGGATTGTGTGATGATGAGGAGCATTAGTAACGGGATCGAGCATAATGATACCCGGTACAAAAACATGGTTTTTGTTACCGGTAATGTTACAATCCGAACTAAAAGGCATCTGGAGACTTCAAAATTGAGACTGAGTGCTAGTGCTAGCATTAGTCCCGGGCTCAAATTTGGTTGATACTAACATAGTGGACAAAATGTCATTTTTCTAATAATGTACTAATTAATCAAGCTCCACCATCACCTTTCAGATGCAGCCTTCTTACTATCCGTATGGTGACTCCAACATTGCACCTCATCCAATCACCCAAACATGGCACCAGAATGGAAAGTGCCCTGAAAACACCATACCAATCCGAAGGATAAAGGAGGAAGATGTCCTGAGGGCCAGCTCGGTCAATTGGTATGGTAAGAAGACGCCAGAGGACTTACACAAATTCCACCTTGAGGCTAGTGCGAACAGTGGCCATCAGGTATACAACTCTATTCAAGAATCAACTTCATTCTAGTTGTATAATCTTCATACTGGATTTTTTTTAATTGCAAACTTATGTTTTTTTTTTTTTTTTTTGATCTCCCGCTGAGCAGTATGCTGTAGCATCTTCACCGTCAGGCAGTTTCTATGGAACCCAGATCTCTATGAATCTGTGGAAACCAATGACCGAGAGTACCAACGACTTCAGCTTGACCCAGCTCTGGATAGTTGCAGGGTCCTATAGCAACAATGACCTCAATACCATTGAAACTGGATGGCAGGTGAGTCCTGTAATGGAAAAATTAAACGTAGCGCCATATAAGTTCTATCAAACACTGCCTTTGTAACTTACGAGATTCTGAAGCTAATAAGAAAAATCATAAGTGCTCAAATCTTATGGAAATATAGCTAACATAATGCACTAATAAGTTGTGCATTCTCTAACATATATTGTGGCTGATGGATTTGTCTTCTCTACAATATTTCTACAGGTTTACCCATATCTATATGGGGACGCAAATCCCAGACTCTTCATCTACTGGACTGTAAAATAAACAACACATCCCTTTATCTTTATTCGTAATATTGAGCCTTTTTATTAAGTTAGGACAAAAAGCTACTAATTTATATTACTATTGAATATTGTAGCGCGATGCATATCGAACAACAGGATGCTACAATCTAGGCTGCTCAGGATTCGTCCAGACCAACAATCAGATTGCTATGGGTGGTACCCTCGCCCCTCAGTCCACCTATGGTGGCACACAATATGAAATCACTTTTCTAGTTTGGAAGGTAAAACACAAAAAATGTACACATTTTATGCATATAAATAAAAGTTAGCCTTATGCATGTACTAGCTATATATTTTCCCCATAAATAATGCAACACTGTTCAGTTTGCCTTTTTAGCGAAGTTTCAAAGGAATCTTTATCTTACTGTTCTGCAAGGAACTAGTATTGCTAAATCTCGCCCAATTTCTACATGTCCCAATCTGAATTTTGTCTCCTGAATTATCTGGTTAATTTTGGCTTGCAGGACCCAAACACTCACAACTGGTGGATGCAATTAGGAGGCACTAACGTGGGATATTGGCCATCATCCATCTTCACCCACTTGGCCAACAGTGCCTCCTATATACAGTGGGGTGGTGAGGTGGCCCCATCTGAGAATGGTCAAACTTCCACACAAATGGGCAGTGGACACTTCCCTAGTGAAGGGTTTGGCAAGGCCAGCTACATCAGGAACATCCAAACGGTGGATTCATCCAACACTCTCAGCTCAGCGAATGGTCTCAGCTTGATAAATCCAACGCCCAACTGCTATAATGTGCAGACTGGCACCAGTAGCAGTAACTGGGGAACATATATGTTTTACGGAGGACCTAGGAGGAACTCTAACTGCCCATAGTAAACCTACTACTTTATAGCCCAATAAAGTATTGTAGGGTCTACACTACTGCATGATGACCCATGCAACGCCACATCAAGTATATTGAATAAGGGGCTTACATCGATTGCTATTACAGTTATATCTGCAAGGCAGATAACTGTATTATTATTGACAAATAGACATAATATGTCCTTTAATGAAATAAATAAATAAATGTGATTGTGTCACCGACGTGTGTGCGTATGCTTATCTACCTAGGTCGAAGCCCAGCCTCTCTCGAATGGCTTCGGCATGGACGACTCCTGTGGGCAGGCCAGCAGAATCGGTGGCGCTCGACACAGGAGCACACCCTAGACTAGCAGGTGGCTATATATAAAGCCCCAACCTCTCTTGTTCAGGGGCTGAGCTTTTCCCATGGGGGAGCGCATGCAGCCGAAGGAAGGAGCGAGGGGTTGGAGCTTTTCCCATGAGAAAGGCTGGTGGCGCGGCGCTCCACATGTCCTTCGTGGACAACTCGCCGCCCCGCCTACTGACCTGTCCTCCTTTACATGAAGAAAATGATTTTCTTGTGCCTAAACCTTGTCGACAAATTAAAGCAGAAAACGCCGGCCGCCTCAACAGCTGCCCCGTGGTGGACCTCGATCGATCGCTCCGTGCCGCTCGGTGACAAACGCCATCTTGTCCTGGCAGCTGCGACTGATAGATTAATAGGATCAACTAGAAGTAGATTCTCGGTATAACTTGAACAATAGGGTAAAACATGGCTAACACTTATACATACATGAACAACATCTAGATCTAGAGCATATACACCTAGAGGGGAAAAAGGGCATGCACAGACCATTGGTGGTGACGACGGGGTCGACGGCGGCCATGGCGGCGGTGGCGGTCGCAGGGTCGGCCGCGGGTTGAGGAGGCGCTGGCGCGGAGGAGACGATGCGGTTGAGGTCGGGGCGGTGGCACCGTGTGCGCCGCACCCACCCGGACGTTGGCGGCGGAGCTTCCCGACGCTCCAGTGCTCCCTCAATCGGTAGGGTTTGTAGGTGGGGTGCTGGCGGCGCGGCCAACCTCGTGAGGTGCGCCCTAGCCCCCCACCCCATCTTTATAGCACTGTGCGACGGGGGCCCACCAACCATTGATTGGTTGGGCGCCCCCGATCAGGGCGCAAGAAGAGAGCCCGTCAAAGGCCGTGACGGTGGAGAGATCGACCTAACAATCTCCCCCTCGATCTCACCTTAAGTCTTTTCTAACCTTAAGCTCTTCGCTTGACATCCACTTCATAAAAAAAAAGCACATTGAGCATGAGTCATCAAAATTGTCATTTCAATTAGATTAATCAGCCACAATAAACTTCTCCATTACGAAGGATCATAACTCGGGCCATTATCCAGTGATCATAAGGCTTTCCTTTAAACCCATACCGGTAATGTGTTCTCTAAACACACTGGGTGGTGAGCCTTTTGTGAGCGGATCCGCTAGCATATTTTTCGTACTTATATGCTCTAGACTTATAGTGTGATCCTGGATTTTATCTTTCACAACATAGAATTTTATTTCTATTGGACTGCAACGTTGCCTCATAGCATGCTATAAACTCTGCATACATCGTAGATGATGCAACCATAGTTTGTTTAGAGCTTCTCCACGAAATAGCTCCCCCTGCGAGAGTGAATACATAACCTGACGTGGATTTTCTATCATCCTTGTCTCCCGCAAAATCTGCATCTGAATATCCTCTTATCTCTAGAGAATCAGATCTTCTATATATTAGCATGAGGTCTTTTGTGCCTTGCACATACCGCAAAGCTTTCTTTGCCATTTTCCAGTGCTCTATGCCTGGGGTATCTTGATATCTACCGAGTACTCCGGTGATATATGCTAAATCAGGGCGAGTGCACACTTGTGCATACTGTAAGCTACCAACTGCTGAAGTATATGGAACCATTTTCATTTGATCGATCTCATATTGGTTCCTAGGGCGTTGGAAATCCCCAAACTTATCGCCCTTTACTATCGGTGCAGGTGTGGCTTTACTCGCATGCATATTATATTTCTTTAGGATCTTTTCCAAATATGTTTTTTGCGATAGTCCTAAAACCCCGTTTCTTCTATCTCGGTGAATTTCAATGCCTAGAACATATGAAGCCTCACCAAGATCTTTCATATCAAAATTAGAGGACAAAAACATTTTTGTCTCTTGCAACATTCTTGTATCACTGCTAGCAAGCAGGATATCATCCACATATAGAATTAGGAAAATGTATTTTCCATTCTTAAACTTTGCATAGATGCAATTGTCCTCTATATTTGCCTTAAACCCAAATTTCTTAATTGTCTCATCAAACTTCAAGTACCACTGTCTAGAAGCTTGTTTTAATCCATAAATGGATTTTCTTAGGCGGCATCCCATGTTTTCTTTGCCTTCCATAACAAAACCTTTAGGTTGAGTCATGTAGACGTTTTCAAACAGATCCCCGTTTAAGAACGCTGTCTTTACATCCATCTGGCGTAATTCTAAATCATAGTGTGCCACTAATGCCATTATGATTCTAAAGGCATCTTTACACGAGACTGGAGAAAACGTCTCATTGTAATCTATTCCTTCTCTTTGTGTGAACCCTTTAGCCACGAGTCACGCTTTATATCTTTCAATATTCCCTTTAGAGTCACATTTTCTTTTGTAGACCCATTTGCAGCCTACTGATTTGGCTCCTTTAGGAATTATTTCTAAGTCCCAAACTCTATTGGCACTCATTGATTTCATTTCTTCTTGCATAGCTTCAAGCCATTTTTCAGACTGAGCGCTTCTCATAGCCTCTTCAAATGTGACGGGATCACCCCCCATTTGAAATTCTTCTAAGTTGCCAATTTCATAACAATCAGGAATGGCTGAGCGTCTCACTCTTGTAGACCTTCTCAGTCCTCCTCCAGCTGGATCAGCAGCTGGCTCAACAACCGGTACTTCAGGAACCACAGGCTGTTGAGGTTCTATTTCTTGAGCAACAACTGGTTCAACATCTTGTGCAGCAATTGGTTCAACTTGAGGAATAGGTTCCACGTTCTCATTCATAGCTGGCACTACAGGACTAGGAGCTTGTACCGGTGTCACAGTGGCTTCCACTGTTGGAATTGACACAGGTAACTCGAAAAAAGGTTCTTTAATCATTGGGCAAGGTGCAAAGACCCGCTTCTCCTCAAGATCTATCTCCCGAGTAGTCATGCTCCCCCTGATCATTTCATTCTCCAGAAAAACTGCTTGTCTCGTTTCTACAAACTTTGTGTGTCTGTTAGGACAATAGAAACGATACCCTTTTGTCTTTTCATTATAGCCAATGAAATAGCAACTGACTGTCTTGGGATCTAGCTTCCCAATATTTGGGTTAAAAATCTTAGCCTCAGCGGGGCAGCCCCATACACGCATATATCTTAGAGAGGGTTCTCTACCCGTCCACAGTTCATAAGATGTTGTAGGAACTGCTTTGCTAGGCACTTTGTTTAGGATGTGAATGACAGTCTTCAAAGCCTCCATCCACAAATTAACTGGTAAAGTGGAATAGCTTATCATGCTTCTAACCATATCCATCAAGGTACAGTTTCTCCTTTCAGCTACTCAATTTTGCTGTGGGTCACCCGGTGCACTGTACTGGGCAACTATGCCATTTTCCTGAAGGTACCGTGCAAAAGGTCCTGGAATTTGGCCATACGGGGTGTGTCGACCGTAGTACTCCCCCCACGGTCTGATCTTACTAATTTTATTTTCTTATTAAGCTGATTCTCAACCTCAGCTTTAAATATCTTAAATTTATCCAACGCTTCTGACTTTTGTTTTATTGGATAAATATAACCATAACGAGAGTAATCATCTGTGAATGTGATGAACGAGTCAAAACCATCCACTGATGCAACGGGAAACGGACCACAGATGTCTATGTGTATTATGTCTAATGTTCCCATGCTTCGTTTTGCTTCTTTGTTTACTTGCTTAACGTATTTGCCTTTGATGCAATCGATACATTGTTTTAAGTCTGAGAATTGTAGCGGTGGAAGAATTGATCCTTTAACTAAATGTTCCATTCTCCCCCTCAAAATGTGGCCTAAACGACAGTGCCATAATTTCGATGAAACGTCATCAATTCTTTTCCACTTCTTGGTTACTTTTGTAGATGAGGATACATTTTCAATCTCATGCACAATCTTAGTACTTGCATACACATCTTCACATGCATACAAATCATCATAAGTAGATAACTTATAAAGTTTGTCTTGTCGGAAGGCAAGACCCACACAAACTTTATTTAACATCATCGTTCGCTATCGAATAAACATTTAAAACCATCGTCTGATAAACATGAAACTGAAATTAAATTCCTGCTCAAAGAGGGAACATAAAGAACGTCGTGCAGCTGAAGCGTGAAGCCGTCTTTCAACTTGATGGGGAGTTCTCCTATCGCCTCCACTTCAGCTTCAACGCCGTTTGCAACTTTAACTCCTCTTTCTCCTCTTTGCAGCATCCGGCTCATACTTAATCCCTGCATAGAATTAGCAACGTGAGTAGTTGCACCTGAATCAATCCACCAAGTAGATTTATCATAACTTAAAAACAGGGATTCATCTACAAAAGTAATAAAATCCTCACCCTTCTTCCACATCATTTCAAGTCATTCAGGACACTTGTTCTGCCAGTGTCCTGCCTTCCCGCAATGCAGGCACTCATTTTTGCCAACTACTTTCTTGTCTTGTGGCTTGTTTGAGCGATCAAACTGCACTGGTGCCTTGCCCTTGTCTTTGTTGGGAGCATTTGAAGGACCACTCTCCCACTGGTTCTTGGCTTTAAAGTTTTTGTTAGGGAAGTTCTTTTTCTTCTGCTGATGGTGCACATAGTTTACCTGTCCACCATTCTGTGCAATCATCCTGTCCTCATCTTGGACACAGCGTGCTATGAGCTTCTGAATATCCCATATTTCCTCTAAGGAATTATAAGTGATCTCTAAGTTGGAGAATGCGGGTGGAAGTGAGCGAAAAACTGTATGCACAAGAAAATCATCTGGCAGCTTCATGTCCAAACCAGCTAACTTCTCATGTAGGTTGCTCAACTTCAAGATGTGCTCTCTCATACCTCCACCTGTATACTTTGAGTTCAAAAACTGATCAATCAGCGTCCTAGCATAAGTCTTGGACGACCCAGTGAACTGAGTCTCCACTAGTGCCATATACTCAGGTGTAGTGAGAGCAACACCCTCTGCATTCTTTTCTGGGATAGAGTTCCTTATGGCCTCTGCCATCTTTGTCCGCATGATCAGCAGACACTTCTTGTTTGAGATATCCCATTTTCTCTTCTCGAGATCATAATTTGCTCTAATGGGCGCGTGGTCACGCTCTCGTGCCGCGAATGCCTCATCAGTCTCATTTTGTTCACGCACCAGTGCCTCAGGGAGTACCGGATATGGGTAGTTCATGGTGGTGTCATTGTCTGTCATCACCACTGCCAAGTTGAACTGCGTGCGCCATTCTCCATAGTTGCTTCCAACCAGCATAGGGACATACCAGCAACATAGCTCATAGCATTTGGGCCTGAAATTTAGACATAAAATGGTGAGAACAATAATAAAATTAAATATTGTATGTATTAATTTAACTTTGGTCAAAATCAACACATACAACATACTTTCTACATGAATTCTATATCATCTTTGGGCAGAAAATAGAATAAATGCATAATAACTTGAATAAGAATATTTATAATATTGTAATTATCAGCTTTGGCCAGAAAATAACAATATCATAAAACTGAATATAAAATATTTCTTCTTCTTCTCTAATTAAATATCCCTTTGGTTCAATTTAACTAGAAAATAAATTACGCAGCGGAAAAACATCAAATATCATGAGAAAAATAATTTTCAGAAGCATTCTACTCTCTGTAAAAACAATTACCATGTGCAAAAATTTAAACAGAGATATATACTTGAAAACATGCAAATAAACACCAAAAACAATCAGATGTAGCTTCTGAAAATAATTAACTTTAATGGAAAAAAGATACTGTGCGCAGCAACAAAACTGGCCCGTGAAAAGAAACGACCCAGTGGCCCGCGCACGCGCCGCACCTTTGCGCGAATTGGCCTAGCAGCGGCCCAGCCGCCCGCTCGGTCCAATTTGATTTTCTTGCAAGAAGTCTGATTTTCCCCCTCAAGCTATCGTGCGCGCGCGAAAATCCCCTCGGCGGCCTGGCCCAGCTGCGCTTTCGCGGCCCGGTGCGCTCGGGCTTGGCCGCGTGGGCTTTAGCCCAACAGCCAATGGCTGGGCCGCCAAACTGGCCGAGCCTCTCCTCCCTCACGGGCCAAAACTGGCCCGCTCCAGCCGCAGACGACGTGGCGCGCTCGTGGCCGTCCGATTCGATCGACGGTCCACCGCGAGTTTCGCCCGTATAAAACGCCCGATCGGCCGGGCGAAACCCTAACCCTGGCGTCACTTTCCTTTCATCCCCCCACCTTCCTCGCTCTCGGCCCGGCGGCGCGCACGCAGCGGCGGCGGCCATGGCCGGCGTCTTCGCCGGCGACGGCGGAGACGAGCGCCGCCGGCCATGGCCGCAGCGCTCCTCCTCCTCCTCCTTCCCCTAGCTTCTCACCTCCCCCAGATCCTCAAGACCCAGAGAGAGAGGTGAGGGGGCTCGCGGCCCACCATGGCCGGCCTTTGCCGGTCGTGGTGAGGACGAGCGCCGCCGGCACAAGGCCAGCGCGCTCCCCCTCCCTCCTTCGCGATGTGGCGCCGGGGTGATCCCCCTCGCCGGCGCGCGCGTTCCCCATCTCGGGCGAGCGCGCCGCCGTCGAGCGGTGTCGCTCCGGCGTCCTACCCGCACTGCGGCGGTGATGGCCGGCGGCGAAGAAGGCCCCAAAGGTAGGTCCTCCTCCCCCGGCCTCTTTCTCGTAGATCTAGGGTTAGGGTTAGGGTTTGCTTCGGGATTTTGGATCTGAGATCCACTTTTTCGATTTTCATCGATTTTTACTTTCTTTTTCCTTGGATTTTAACCGAACTACATCGATTTCTCTTGATTGCCTTCGGTTTCTACACTCTCTACCCCTCTGCTTCTATTAACAGCGAGTAAAACATGAATATTTCGAGTGTAAAAAAACTACCCAGAGAACTAATATACTACATGAAGAAAATGATTTTCTTGTGCCTAAACCTTGTCGACAAATTAAAGCAGAAAACGCCGGCCGCCTCAACAGCTGCCCCGTGGTGGACCTCGATCGATCGCTCCGTGCCGCTCGGTGACAAACGCCATCTTGTCCTGGCAGCTGCGACTGATAGATTAATAGGATCAACTAGAAGTAGATTCTCTCGGGTATAACTTGAACAATAGGGTAAAACATGGCTAACACTTATACATGCATGAACAACATCTAGATCTAGAGCATATACACCTAGAGGGGATAAAGGGCATGCACAGACCGTTGGTGGTGGCGACGGGGTCGACGGCGGCCATGGCGGCGGTGGCGGTCGCAGGGTCGGCCGCGGGTTGACGAGGCGCTGGCGCGGAGGAGACGATGCGGTTGAGGTCGGGGCGGTGGCACCGTGTGCGCCGCACCCACCCGGACGTTGGCGGCGGAGCTTCCCGACGCTCCAGTGCTCCCTCAATCGGTAGGGTTTGTAGGTGGGGGTGCTGGCGGCGCGGCCAACCTCGTGAGGTGCGCCCTAGCCCCCCACCCCATCTTTATAGCACTGTGCGACGGGGGCCCACCAACCATTGATTGGTTGGGCGCCCCCGATCAGGGCGCAAGGAGAGAGCCCGTCACGGCCTTTGGGCCGTGACGGTGGAGAGATCGATCTAACAGCGACCAACAATGCATCTGCCACTGCACGAACTTGCTAACATCTTCCCTGGAACTTTTCATGCACGACCAAAATTCATGTAGCTTTAAACAAAACAGGACGGATCCAACTCTCGCCTGCTTCACCGTACAATGCACCCGCGTCTTTCCACGCACTTTCCATCATGCACATATATATAAAGCGTACCAAAATTGCATTAGCTTGAACAACAAATACAATAGACCGGAGCCAACTCTCGCCTGCTTCACCCTAGCTAAGCTAGATCAATGGCAGCGGCGCGACCGTGCCTGGTGGCACTACTACAGAACAGGCCTTCACAGCCGGTTTTAAAAGGCCATCACAGCCGGTTTTCGGAGGCGGATCTGATATAGCGGCTGTGATAGTCCCCCTCATCACAGCCGGTTTTCAAAAACCGGTTGTGATGAGGGAGGCATCACAACCGGTAGCGTCGTCGTGTTTCTCTTCTTCTTGGACGGTGTGGCGCCAGAGACTGCTGCCACGAGTCGGCGACAGGTGCGAAGCCTCCTCAGGAGGATCAACAAGGATCCTCTCAAGAGCATTCAGGTACTGGTTAATTAATACGATGACTCGCTTCCCACTACCATTCTCTCGACGCGTGCTGCCTGATTCTTCCCCGTCTCGGAGACCCGAACGTAATAGCTCCCACTGGTGGTAGCGCCTATGCCCACCGAATGAGCTCGCGCCGCCCTACCCCGTCGAGTGGATGTGCACGGGCTAGCCATGGCCAGCACCGTAGCTCGCCAGCACCAGAGACGAGGAAGACAATGCTCAATTTATTAAGGATATACGAAGAATAATAAAATGTATTATCGTTGCACATGCCGTGGAAAGGAATTTAACTTTTCACAACTTCGAATTTGGACATGATCCTTACGATTCTTTCTTATCCCAATTTATGTAGAATCTTGACTCTTTTCCTATCTTCGTGCACTTACTGATTCTGAGAAAAATTATCAGAGCCAAGACGGAGATGTCATAGACTGTGTGCACATCTCCAAACAGCCAGCATTCGATCATCCTTTACTCAAGAACCATACCATCCTGGTAACACTCTACTCCACAGCACTACACACATGCATCTATGATTGTGTCACTCAATGCTGGCTGCTCCGTGAATACCTTTCAGATGCGGCCTTCTTACCACCCAGGAGTCCTGCATGATGACTCCAACGTTGCACCCGGTCCAATCACCCAAACATGGCATCAGAACGGCAACTGCCCTGACAATACAGTTCCAATCCGAAGGACCACGGAGGAGGATATCCTAAGAGCCAGTTCTGTTGGGAGGTATGGCATGAAGATGCCCAGCCGGAGCATCCGAAACCTCTTTTCCGTCAGCAGCTTGGACCCCAATGTGACGAATGGCCACCAGGTACAAAACTTTTTCCATGCAGAATCACCTTCATATTAGTACTAATCTTCCTCTTGGATTATTAGTTTTTCTTCAAATTTTCTAATTTAACCTTTGTTTGCTGCACCATTGATATGGGCAGCATGCTGTAGCATCTGTAGACGATGATAAATACTATGGAACCAATGCCACCATCAATTTGTGGCAACCAATGATTGAGAGGGCTAATGACTTCAGCTTGGCCCAGCTCTGGATCACTGGGGGGCCCTATGACAGCAATGAACTCAATACCATTGAAGCAGGATGGCATGTGAGGCCTCTGAAAGAAAAATAAACCGCCAACATCAAATTTCTACTGTAATTAATGGTGCAGCTAAGTTGTGCAATCTCTTTTATTATGTCTAATGGATCTGTGTCTTTCTGCAAAAATTGCAGGTTTTGCAACAGCGGTATGGGGATAATAATACTAGACTTTTCATTTACTGGACTGTAAGATAAACACCATACTCCTTGTTATCTTCATTACAAATACTAGACCATTAACCCATGCTCCCACACAGCCTAGAAATTTCGAGGGATACAAAATTAGAAATTCATGAGGAAAGTACGGCTCCATAGTTAAAAATAAAATTGTTGATTTTAGTCTATGCCATGCGTTAAATATTATCACACAGTACTGATGAAGATAGGTACTTATCCCATGCATTTACTTTGTATAAGTTTTTGCATCTATATTTTTTCATTTTGCATTGCAGCACCACATGTGTTTGACATGTTTTAAAAGTTTGAAATCCTAGTTTGAGCTACCTGTTTAACATGGAAATCTCGTATTGTCAATACTTGCTGCATACATGTTTACATGGCAATGTACATCAAGTATTGTCACACCCGGTTCTGAAAAACAAAACCGAGTGCACACCGTATGTGTGCCAGGATCAAGTTTTACACATACGGCAAACAAAAAGTGAATAATAGAGACAGTATCACGAATAAAACAATATAAACTAAAAAGACTATCAGAGTATTACACAGCTTAATCCTGCAAACGGAGGCTCCAACTCCACAAGCAGTCGACCGGGGGTTGCGTATGCCTAGCACCATCTTCAGAACTCCAAAGCACCTTCTTTTTCTGAGCAGCGGTTTAGCAAGGGTGAGTACACTTATGGTTGGTACTTAGCAAGGCCACAAAGATTAACCAGAGGTGATTTATTATAATCTTCAAGTAAATTACTCATGTGGAGGTCCAGGCCACTCGTGACCGTGAGCACGGCTGTTATAACAGTTTTACACTCTGCAGAGGGTGTACACTTTCACCATGAGTTGCGTAAAAGCTCAGAGAACTTTAAACCCAACTATGCTGTACCACACAGGCACGTATCACACTACCGAGGTGTGACTGCATAGGGACGCAACGAGGCATTTACAAAGATTTCTTAACAAGTGATAGTCCGCTAAGGTTTCAAGACGAAGCAGGCATAACCCTCTCTAATGGGCACACCTTAGCAAAGGCTTCCTCCCAAAAAGGGCCGGGCTATACACCGTCAACGCTTCCCCTCTTGCCCAGTACAGGTAAGACTATCCCAAGCTAGAGTTTCTAATTAATTAGCCAAGACCAGAGCCCATTAGTCTCAAGGTTGTACTGTAAGTCCTGGGTGGTTTCCCATGTTCCGATTAAAGCATAGTATTCTTATAAAAGTATAGGTAGAAGGGTGGTTAGGGTCACTTGCCTTTCTCCAGCGAAAAGCTACTCTTACTGCTCTTGTGCTCTTGCTCACTTGAACTCTTGCTCTTCATACTTCCGAACGGCAGCACTTCTACTCGAAGCAATCAACAGGGACAAACATACTAGCAAATAAACAAGAGCAACTAAGAACAATACATCAATCAAAATAAAAGCTTTTAAAGAGCGTACTAAACGAAGGAGCTCGTCCCTACAAACACAAAGACGCAAGAAACGCTAAAAACGGAACTGTGATTATAAATAAACTATCGAAAGATTTTAATTATCCAAACAAGAACTAGGTGTTTCATTCATTTTAATTACCGAAATATAATTATATTAGAATTAACTCCAATTATATTTGTAGTTGAAAAGATCGTAGTACATCTAGCCATATTTTATTTGCAATGGTTTATGTACAAGTTATACCAATTAAACAATTAACTTCAGAAAAGAAAGGTATATGAAACATCTAATCGAATAATTTTATTACATGTGTTCAACTAAGCAAATTACATTTAGAAACACATTCACGTAGATATTATTCATATTAACTTTATTTAAGAAAACGAAGTATAAGCCTAATCATATTTTATTTAGAAAAGGCATGTAAAGTAAGCATTAACCAAATTAATATTTAATTTGTAAGCCGAGATATTGTCTAATTAAATTTTATTCAGAAGAGATAATTTCATAAACATTAATCAAATTAAACTTTATTATGAAACACGCATTGTAGAGCTATATAGATTTTAATTGCAAAATATGCCTATAAGCAATTAATCAAATTAATATTTAAAATTAAATTAGAAAAACACCACTATCATGAACAACATCACTAACATGTAATTTAAGTGATTACAAGTCTAACGAAACAAAAACGGATCGAAACGGATTTAAAACGTGGAAGTTATACCTAAAACAAGGTTGCTGGGACTTGATCGCGATTAACCATAGATTCCAGGGACTAGCTGAGAAGAATTCCAAGACTCAGTAAATAGTCGCCGAGAATAGATCAAAGGTCGGGGTTAGTTCTGCAAAAGTTCGATGATAGGATTAGATTGAAACGATCTGATGTTTGCAGGGGGTTTTCTGGAAGATTCGCAAGACATAGAAACTTATCTGATAATTACGTTTTTCTTCGAGGGCCAAACTGCAAAACGTCCTTCTTCTTCCTCTAGACAGGAACGGCCGGTGCTGCTGGGCGGCTCTGTCGGCCAAGATTGCCGGCGGTCCGGCGGCGTTGGAGCTCCGGCAGTGAGGGGAAAACGGAGAGGTGGCCGAGGGGGGTCTCGTATGCGCGCTCGCCGGCGTTGGAGATCAACGGGGCGGCCGGGGTTTCGGCCGACGGCGGACGGAGGGCGGCGGCTCGGGATGGCTTGCGGCGGCGCTCCGGCGACCGGGAAGGCGATGGGGACCGGCGGCGGACGTTCGGCCAGGCGGCGCGGACCTCCTGGCGGCGTCGGCGTTGGCCGGCGGTCGAGGGAGACGGCGGCGGCGCTTGGCTTCCCGTGACCGGCGGCGGCGGATTGCGACGGCAGCGCTGCGCGAAGGCGGGGAAAAGGCGGCGGGGCAGCAGCAGGGAGCGCGAGGCGCGAGGCCGGCGACTTTATAGGCGCGTGGGGGCGACCGCGGCTTGGCGTGCACGCCAAGGCCAGCGGCGGCGGCCTGCCGAGCGGCGGCGGCGCTCCGGGCCGTGATGGGCCCTGGCGGGTCGGGCCGGGGCGGCTCGGCCCGTTAGGGTTTTCTCTTTTTTTTCTATTTCGCGTTTAAAGAAAATTCCAAATAAGTCTAGATAATTCATTTAAACCACGAAAAATGCCCAGAAATCCCCAAAAATTCTAGGAAAAATCTCAGAGATAGATTGGGACACGAGGAGTTCAAATAAAATATTTAGTGCTTGTGAAAAGAATTTTAGAGCCTTCTAATAAATAGATTTAGCTCTAGGAAGAGGAGAATAATTTCCAGAAAAATCTCAAAAATTCTCAGAAGCACCTAAACGTTTAGGGAACGCATTTTTGAAATCTTAGCACTCATGAAACACCAAGATGCAACTCGGCATGAATGCAACTCGCAGAGAGCAATTAATTTATTTTTAGAAACACACAATTAATTTTCTTTCTAGCTAAATTCTCTGTAAAATAAATAAATGTTGGAAAAATTTTAAAATTGAGTGAAAATCGTTGTTTAATTATTCTCTAAATTCACATCCTGAAATTGGAGAATTTCAGGGTGTGACAAGTATAAATACCTAATGTTAGTATTTTCCATACTGAGAGAGAGATTTAGATAATACTTTAGGTTATTTATAATAGTGTCATATTTTTGTAGTAGATTTGAATTTAGAGACTATTTTAGATTACTTTTAAAATGACATAGGTGGTGGAAAGTTTATCTTAGATAGAGGTTTACTTTAGTTTGTTTTTCATAATGGTAGAGATGGGTAGTTTAGATATACATATTCAAGGGTTAATTTAATTAGACTATTTTTATAATGCAGAGGTGGATAAATTTTCTATAAAATAACAAATCAAATGGCTATTATAACCTTCCATGGTTATGAGAATATACCAGATTCGTGGATGGGAATTTGTTATTTTTACAAGAATTGTTATGATTTATATTTTTTTCTAGCGCTCCATGGGAGTCTCAAAAAGTAATAGTAAGGTTTGAACCTATTTTTATGTTATTATGGTGGGAATGTCATAAATGTATTATTAACTCTATTTACGTGGAATATTTGTAGGCTGATGGTTATAACAAAACCGGATGCTACAACCTATGTGCCCAGGCTTCATCCAGACAAACAATCAGATCGCTATTGGTGGTAGCATGTCTCCTATCTCCATTTATGGTGGTCCGCAATATGATATCAATATTTTTATTCGGAAGGTAAAACAGAAAAGACTTTTTCACAAGCACGACTTTTGCGCTAAAGGGATCTGTAACTATATATATTTACTTAATTATTATAACTATGTATAACTAATTCTCCTTTAACCTTTGGCTTGTAGGACCCAAAAGATGGCAATTGGTGGTTGCAAGTGGAAAACTATGTTTTGGGCTATTGGCCCTCGTCCATCTTCTCTTACTTGGCGGACAATGCCTCCAGGATCTTATGGGGTGGCGAGGTGTACTCACATGATGCTGGCCAAACTTCGACCCAAATGGGTAGCGGACACTTCGTTGAAGAAGGGCTAGGCAGGGCCGCTTACATCAAAAATATTCAAGTGATAGATTCATCCAACAATACAAAATCGCCAAATGGTATGGACCTGATACAAGAGCAACCCAACTGCTATAATGTGCAGAGCGGTAACAATAGCGACTGGGGTACTTACATCTACTTTGGGGGGCCCGGCAAGAACCCCAACTGCCCGTAGTATTAGTATGATGAGTAGGAGTAGGAAATATACTTACCGGCTTTCATATCAAACACCGGTGGTCCTAGGTAATACTTGCCGGTACTTTCATTAGCACCAATTCAAATAATGACCTTTTTTGTACTGGTTCAATTTCCTACTAGCACTTATAATGAGCTACTCGTGCTAGTTTGTGGCACGTATAGCGTTTATATATGGTTATTAGCGCTTGAAAATATATGGTTACGTACTGATCGAATCATCTTCCGATCCTCAATCGAAAAAGAAACAAATGGGTAATCCAATGCATTTTCATACACTTACGTGACTAGAATCCAGTGTTGGTGTTACCAACCGGTGCTAAAGGGTTCTCGAGGGCTCACGAATATTGGACCCGGTGCTAATGTTGCATTAGCATCGGGTCTTGATGGCGCTAACGCTTATGTGCCGAGCTGATGTTATTTTCTCCAGTAGTGCGCACCGCCGTCGCTACGCCAGACCTAGCGCTGAATCCAGCCTCCAGCGTCGCCGGGGCCTGGCCTGCTGCGAGCTCCATGGCCGCCAGGGCCAAGGCCAGGCCCGGCGCTAGATCTCACGCCCCTGGCCGGCTGCTGGAGGTTGTCGTGGCGCCGGGACCTGGTCCGCTGCGAGCTCTGTGGCCTCAAGGACAAAGGTGATTCGGCTACCCCAAGATCTTGCGCCCTTGGCCGGTTGCTGGAGGTCATTGCTTCGCTAGCCCATTAGCCGACCGGCTGTTAGATATCGTCACGCTGCCGATCCGCCACCTACCGTACCAAGCCGGCCATTGGAGGTCGTTGCGCCACCGACCCACCCGCCAGTCACATCTCGCGATCCTCCTCTGCTTCAGTCGGCGTAACCTGCCACGAGGACGACCACGGCGCTTGCCAACCCGCCCGTCGAGGACCCGCCCCTACACTTAGAGGTGTCTCGGCGCTCGTCGCTTGTGGAGAGAGGAGAGAGAGGGAAGAGACAAGAAAGAAATGAGAAAAGTGATAAGGGAGAGGGGATGGATGGTCGGGAGTGATGTACAGAAGAGATAAGGGAGGGAGTGAAGAGATAGTGCGCGTGGGACTCATGTCAACGTTTTCGAGCTCACCTGATTCTCTTGCAATTTGTAGGGGCGGGTCATGAGACCACCCGCCCCTGAAAATGAAAGTGATTTTCAGGTGCAGGTGGCGGCATGACCCGCCCCTGAAAATCGTTCTCTAGGGTCGGTTGTGGCTAAAGTGTCCGGCTCCTATTTGTAAAGCGGGTCGTCTTTTTACCTGCCCCTAGAAAAAAGTTTGGCTTCTATAAATATTTTGTGTAGTAGTGTATACGCACATATTTTGGTCTTGTCATAAACCTTTTAAACTTTAGTAGTGTATACTTTCAATAAGGAAAATTTAGTCAACAAAATCCATAAAATGCGAAATATATAATAGTTACATTAATTTTTGTATCAACTTGGTCAAAAGTTCGTAGCAAGCTCTACTTCGCCCATTCACTATACTTCAAGAACCCTCGTTCGTGCCAAACTTAACTCTCATTCGTGTCAATTTGCAGATCCGGGTCTACGACAGAAGGCACATGAAATTTTTGTCTCGTCCTTCGTTAAATTTTGATAGGTGTGCCTATCCCTCCTATGCCATCAGATTGTATGATGATCGAACGTTCTAAATTAATATAAAGAGTTCATCTTACATCTTACTCTTAAAATGTTACACCGTCAGATTTAATGATGATCGAACGCTCTAGATTAATCTAAAGAGTCTATATTAACTACATCATTAATTTAGTAATTTTTTTTAAACACGTGCATACGGCATGTGCCCTTCTTCTAAAGAGTCCCTATTAACTACATCGTTAATAATTTAGTAATTTTTAAAAACACATGTCTGCGTCACATGCCTTTCGGCTATTCTAATAAAAAGCTGGTATAGATACGTATATATCCTTGACAACTTATTTTATGATCCATGGATAATCTTGTATACCTAGTGGACCTATATAGCAGACCATCACCGTTACCATTTTCAGAGAGGAAAATAATTAATTCAGCATGATGTGCCTAATTTTGGGAGATTCCCTTGCTACTTCATAATGCCCTAGAAAAAAAATCAAGTAAAAGATGGCCAATATTTCTTCTAATGATTAATAAATTCTACATAAGACCTAATGTATCCTTCGCATTTCAGACCATAAGGGGTTAAGGGAGACTTTCGCAAAATGTCATTTTCGAAAGTGCATACTTCCAGCTTATAGTTTGAAAAAACCTCTCCTCACATTGCCACATGTTTCTATACACCTCACCACATATTCCGACTAAGATTGAATTTATTAAGTATTAAGTAGAAATCCTTATTTTTACTCGGTTGTCACAAGTTTGAAAGGATCTAAATGACTAGAGGGAGAATGAATACTCCCTCCGTCCTGAAATACAAGGCATCCTACCATTTAAATTTTGTCCCTAAATATAAGACATTCTAGTCGTTTTTGGCAAGTAATCAATCAACTCAATTAAAAACTTACTAATATTTCTCTTTCTAACTGGAAAACTTGCCTTGTATTATCATTTGCTAAGGGTATATGAGACATTTGCTCACTTCCCTAATCTGTCCTAAAAATTCTAGGATACCTTGTATTTCAGGACGGAGTGAGTAGTTGTTAATTGAATTTATAACACTTAAATGAAAATTCATCATCAACCTACGGCTTTTTCGGTTGTAGAGATTCCGCATGAATCTCTGAATTTTCTGAATAATTTGCTGAATTGAACCAATGAGATTTTTTAAGGTTCATCAAAATCAAATAACTTTGCCGCACCAAATATTTTCAAGGCGCATGTGCAGCAACGCGGCAGCTTAGGCGTATGAAATCGACACCACAATTGTGGCTAGCAAATATACTAAAAATCAACTGTACTCCGTGTGACACCTCTAAAGTTATGCCTAAATAGGGCGACTTTTTTTTTGGCGAAGTGAGCCCAAAGACCAAACACACCTAGCCCGAACACGGGCTAGTTCGCGAAAATATTTCGTGAAAAGATTTCAGGTTTTGATTTTATCAATTTAGAAGTAGTAAATATAGACGAAAACTGTGGAAAGTTATATGGATAATTTGAAAATCTCGAGACGAATCTAACGATGGTAATTAGAGGGTAATTAATCCATAATTAGCGGATGATTACTGTAGCACTACTGTTGCAAATCATGGATTAAGTAGACTCATTAGATTCGTCTCGCGATTTACAGTCTATCCATATAAATTTTCACCTTTTTCGTTTACATTTAATACTTCATGCATCAAAGATTCTCCTTTAATGTGATGGATGAAAATATTTCGGATGGAAACTAAACATGGCCCTAGTCTTCTGTTCACTTGTTTTTAAAGTACCTCCAAAATACCCTTATCAAAAAAGTACCTTCAAAATACTGAATGAAGATCCTATCCTACACTATAAAAGGATATTATATAAAACAGGCGCGGAGCCCGACACACCTTCACGCGTGGTTGACTCACTTGACTACTATCTCTTTTTCTTTTTCTTTTTCTTTTTCTTTTCTTTTTGTGAACGAGTACTGTCTTAGTTTTTCTTTAAAAAAACTCTACCGTCAGTTTTTTTTTTTTTGTAAAAATCCGCAGCCCCTGATGCGATTCCCTCTTCCAGTCTTCTTTTCCTCCAAATCGATCCTGTCCTCGGTTGCTAGCCAGCCCTGGTGGCAGATTGAAGCGGCCTGATCGCGTCGCGTCCACCGTGCCCCGACAATCCAGATCTCGATCGGTCAGGGACGGCGAGCTACTCCACCACGACCGGCGGCGACGCCTGCTTCGCCTGGCCGCACCCGGCAGCATCATGTCAGCCGGAGATGGCTGGACCCTGGGCCACATTGGCACGGTGGTGCACGGGCTCTGACCTGGATGGCCGGAAATGGAAGCGGTAAGGGATGCAGACTTCTTTGTTCAGCCTCCTTCTAAATAGGCCCTGGTATGGTACTGAGAATTTCAGTACCACTTGTTGCATTTCCGTAGGTTATAGAATTTATTGTTCGCAGGAGTAATGCTGAGTACATCCATTCACATGTACAGTTTCAGATGTTAGTACTATGCAACTATGTATGCCGATGAAATAAATTTTGCAGAAAACCTGTGGTTGGCAGCCTTTTTCTGGGTCCCCAGAGAGTCTTGTAGCAGCCAGGACCCAGAATGGTTTGAACTTGGACAAAATTTGTTATTTTTTAGATTTATTTGCATTTGGTCAAATCTTGTCCAAAATTGAAACTATGCTAAAATATTTCGGCTGAAAATCTGGTGCTTGCTACGTCTTCATATGTTCAGATCTGTGAACTTATTGTTAGCAGTAATTGATCTGAGATGGTTTGGAATCATGTATGGAACTTTGTTTCTACTCCATTACATTCAGATTATTACCACATAGTTTACTGTCAGTTCATGGTGCCTTACTGTATTTTTACCCGTCTTTGTCTTTCAGCCTGTAGATTCACCCCCTACTGCTCAGCCAATCAATGGTTGTGTATGAACTGTCCATGACTCCTTCCCTACACTTGCAACAAAGGCAGACTTTGCTTGATGGCAAATTATTTTTAGGAAACATCATTTTGGAAATTTGAAAATTTATATATTGTAGTAAAGAGCACAGAGACAAGAATATGGAGTTGGTGGTAGGTGCTTCAGAAGCCACCATGAAATCTCTCCTGGGCAAGCTGGGTGGCCTTCTCGCCCAGGAGTATACTCTGATCAGGGGGGTTCGTGGTGACATCCAGTACATCACCGACGAGCTTTCCAGCATGCAGGCATTCCTTCGTGACCTTAGCACCGCCCCAGATGGCCAAGATAATCGGATGAAGGACTGGATGAAGCAAATCCGTGACATTGCCTATGACTGCGAAGACTGCATAGATGACTTTGCTCACCACCTCCCTGATGATTCCATCACTGATGTCAGGTGTTCCTTCATAGCCAGAAGAATAAGTGAACTCTGGACATGGTGGCCTCGCCGTGAAATTGCTTCCAATATTGCTAACCTCAAGGTGCGAGCGCAACAAATTGCTGAAAGGCGCAGCAGATACGGAGTAAACAACCCAAGCAATGGCAATAGCGGCACCTCTGGAGCTCGTGCTGCAACTTATGACATTGCTGAGCATCAGCTTGCTAGCCGTCAGCTCATCGGTATGAAGGAGCCTGTAGGGATGATGACTGACATGGAGAATCTTGAGAAGTGGGTAAACAAACTTGATGGGGAGCGAGCAGTTCTGTCCATAGTAGGATTTGGGGGTGTGGGGAAGACCACTATTGCCACAGCACTGTATCGGAAAGTCATTAATATATTTGACTGCCGGGCATCTGTTACTGTGTCCCAGAACTATGACCAAGATGCAGTCCTCAGGAGTATACTGAATCAAGTCATGCCACAAGACAGAGGTCACGAGCAGCATTGCAGTGGGACAGAAAGCTTGGAGGAGAAGAAGCTAGCAGCACAGATTAGAAGCACATAACGAGCTGTGTCACTGACCAAAGTCAACAGCCAGCGAATCAATGATAGGAGTTTCGACACAAAGCAAATCAAACCAGAAACAATGGACCATGATCAACTCGTTGAAGAACTGAAAAGGCGCCTGGCTGAAAAGAGGTATATTTGAGTTATCTCATTGTTTATTTGATAAATTGATTACTTGATCAATCCCAAATACAATGTCTAATTTCCTTAATAAATTTCGCTTCACTTTTGCTATCGTCGTAGAGAGTGAACATATGTGTGTCACGTGCAGGACATTTAGGCCCTGACCGTTGGCTACCCCTGCCCTTCATGCACAGCATGGGATACAATTACTTTATAAAGGAATAAAAGTAGCATGGGTTGTTAGTTGGTTTGTTAGTTTGTCCCTTGGGTAATTTAGATAAGATCAAATAGATATGGTTTGTTAAAGCCATGGCTTGCATATATAAAGGGAGGCAGCCGTCACATTATTTATCAAAGCAATGAAGAATCAATCTAGTCACATCTCCTAACTCGTGACCCCAATCTAATATCCTAGTCTAAGCAGCTGACGCCACCTGACTATCCTCCCGGCAGTGCCTACCCTATTTCTGAACTGAGGTTCATCATGTGTCACGTGTGAGTTAGATGGGTTCTAAACTTAGATTAATATATGCCATTTTTTCTCTCATACATTTCCTCTTCTTTTTCTTCATAGGTATCTCCTCTTAATTGATGACATATGGTCTGCAAAAACATGGGAGAGTATCAGAATTTGTTTGGCAGATAATAATAAATGCAGTAGAATAATTGTGACAACAAGATTTCAGGCTGTTGGTGCTACGTGCTCCCAAAGAGACAGGATTGACCATCTTCATACAGTTAATTTCCTCAATGGTAATGACTCCAAGAGGTTGTTTGATCAAAGTGTTTCTGAATCACAAAGCAGCAGACATGGTGAGAAAGTGCAGGACCAAGTCCCTGCCGAGATATGGAAAATATGTGGGGGGCTACCTTTGGCCATAGTCACCATAGCTGGTCTTATTGCCTGCAATCCAAGCAAGGGTGAAGTATGTAAATCACAATTTCCTACAGTAGATCGCCTTACTCTGGATGGGGTTACAAGGATACTCGATTGTTGCTACAATGACTTGCCTGGAGATCTCAAGACATGCTCATTGTATTTGAGCATATCATAATAGATATTCAGTTTTCGCGGACGGGCCCCACAACTATACTGTTGGTTACTGTTACCCTGTAGCTGTGGGTGCAAGGCCGTCCGATGGTGATCTGGCCGCGAGCGTCTTCCCTTTGCCTCTTCTCTTCTCCGTTCTTCCCAAAGCTTCTCAGTTCTCGCTCCCTCCCCGTCTCGACAATTCCCCTCCCGCGGCGGCACACCTCCGCTGCTCCAACCCTCAGCGGTCATCCCTGCCGCCTCTGGCGCCGCGACCCGGTGAGAGCGCACTGCACAGAGCCGTACGCTCCTCTCCCGCCTCCCCCCTCGACGTTGCGACAACACTGGCGGCACCAGCCCGCTACTCTGCCCGTCTCTCCGAGCATCGTGCGCTCCACCCTTCTCTCTTCTCGGCGCTGCCGGTTCGACGCTGTGTCACGCCAGCATGGGAGCCCCGCCACGGTGAAACTGTAGCGGCGCCGCCCTGGTGCTGGTGCGCGCGAGGCCTCCACGATTCCTGATTCAGGTACCGGCGTCTCTCCCTTGCTCGCATGTCCGTGTCCGCCCCCTCAGCTCGCCCTCACCTCCTATTCGTCGCCCGCAGCAACGGGGTCAATCTCTCAGACACGCTGTTTCCTCAAAGCAAACTCACCTTGCGTCGTCTGCTCCTCCCAACGTGCTCTGCCCAGGCCCCAGGCCCATCGTCATGCCCTCTGCATCCAACATCATCACGTCTTCCGTCAAGGAACACCATGTTGTCAGTGGATCTTTTGGTTCAGTTATGACACGATGTATCTGGCTTCCTTCAAAAGATGATACAGGCGTATATTGTACAAGTGTTTAATTAAAAAATAAAACATGGTAAACGAGATTTTCATAACAAGATAGCTGAAGTAATCGGTAAAAGACTTGGACACTTCTTCATGCAAGTACCAGGTACGGACTGATCTGAAATTTTGTTCAGTTAATGTCTCTTTGCATCCATTCTAAATTTGTAATGCTGTTTTCAGTTCTTACTTTTCTAATATTAGCGATTTTTTTACCTTTATGCGCCCCCCCCCCCCCCCCCCCCCCCCCCCCCCCCAAGGGTCATTTGATCCTTCAGAATTGTACAGATCAAGTCTGGCAAAAAAAAAAAAAAAACTTATGTTCCCAACTTTCTGTAACCATAACCATGACAATCAAGAAGCTTACAAAGCCAGCTTCAGAAGCAGCGGCTACGATTGATCGGTTTTCCTCGATTCATTGAAATGAGAAAGTTCTTTGCAGATCCTGAAGCTCGGCGGTCACCACTGAATGACAAAACCAGCGCAACTATTGATCTGTTGTTACTCCTGTCAGTGTGAGCTAATATCTCGGAAATAAATTGCCTGATACTGAATACATTGATGAAGTGTTTAGTTCTATTTATTTAACTACTTTTTCCTAAAGATAACATCTGAAATTGCTACATTTCTCATTTCGTTTGGATGTTCGTTTGATTCGATTTTATTTTGTTCTGGTTATTGCTGCAGATGGTACATTTATTTTAACTCATAAGTGCAAGGTACTTGGATGATCCAGACAGTATACTACTCTAAGATGTTTCAGTATAACACAACTTTTGAATCTGAATTATTCCTTTCTATTATTTCCTTCTAAATTTAATTTCCCTATTTTCTACAGATTCAATTTCTTTTATACTGAAACATCTTAATTCAGCAGCTACTACTGGATTGCACAGACGAAAAAAGCTGTGTTATACCTCTCTAATACCGCAATCCTAAATCTTTATGTACTTTCTTTCCATAGGGAACAAACTAGCCATGCATTGCAAATTTTTGTACCGTTGATTATATTGGCTTCAGGTCCTTCTGCATAAAAAAAAGGTTTCCGCCTACCTGAATTAGTGCCTTCTCAACAATATTGGTGGACCTTATGAACAAGCGAGGTTAATTAAGCATGCGTATGTACTGTGTTCAGTTTGTGATTATGAGATTAACATACATACAGTAATTGCTATTAAGTGTGCTACCCAACTATGGCATTATTCCGATTTCAAAGCAAGTTGCTCAGTTATGTATTCAATCCATTTTAATCTTATGGTCTAATAAAATATGTAAAGAGTACCATTTCATCTACTATATTTAGACATCAACTTTTACACTAAAATACATGTTCTACATTTTAGGTACTTATTGTTTGCTAATTACCATTTATCTGACGCCTTATCCTCTTATCCTACAGTGGCTCCCATTTCCCAGAAGTTTTATGATAAGATTATGCAATATGATTAAATCTCAGAGGTGCCAGCACTTAAGGGGATAACGTGCTAATGTATTTGACTGTTTCCATAAGTAAACTTATGCGGTAGAACTTGCTACCTGCTACCCCGCGCGACTGCGCGGGGTTCGCTGATAGTAAACCATACAGAGATCGATGAGCAGTCATCATCATGGCTGGAATTAGGGCTGGACGCCAAGCCAAGAACTCGCGAGCTGGCTCGGCTCGTTTCCAAAAGGTTGGAAGATTAGCAGGAAGCGTTTGACCCGACGGTGGATAGCTGAAGGTTTTGTTAGTGAAAAGCAAGGTTTGACAGAGGAGGAAGTCGCAGAAACTTACTTTAATCAGCTCATGAGAAGGAAGATAATTCGTCCTGTGGAGCACTGCAGCAATGGGAAGGTAAAAACCTTTCAAGTTCATGACATGGTTCTTGAATATATTGTATCCAAGTCAAGTGAAGAGAATTTTATTACTGTTGTTGGCGGCCACTGGATGATGCCAGCACCTAGCAATAAAGTCCGTCGACTATCCATGCAGAGCAATGGTTCCAAGCATGGAAATTCAACAAAAGGCGTAAACTTGTCTCAGGTGCGATCGCTGACTGTTTTTGGGAGTCTTAACCAAATGCCTTTCCATTCATTCAACAATGGAATTATACAAGTGCTGGATCTTGAGGGTTTGAAGGGTTTGAAAGAGAAACATCTTAAGGACATTTGTAAGATGCTAGTACTGAAGTATTTAAGCCTACGACAAACTGAAATTGCCAAAATTCCCTCAGATATTGAGAAGCTCGAGTATTTAGAAACACTGGACATAAGGGAGACCAATGTTGGTGTGACACCCCGTGTCACTTTTAAAAATTTTATCATGCACATCTACTCATTGTATAAAGTTTGTGGTGCTCATCATGTTTTTGAACTGAGTGTCATGTTTGAATGGACTCCCAAAAGTCAAATTTCGTTTTTAAACTCCTTTGAATTCAAATTTGGTTAAGTCAAACCTTTTCCTTTTAACCCTTTTGGGGGCTTGTTTAAAATTAAAAATGTTTAAACAAGTGGCTTTTGGCCAATTTGAAAATTCATTAGTGAACTATCTACTTTCAGCTAGAAGTTTTGGTTTTGAGCAAAAACATCTTTTACTTGCTCAAATTCTTGGTCAAATATTGGTCAAACTGCTGATTTCAGCACTTCTGAAATTGGCTAAGTCCAAATCCTGACAGCAGTCATTAGCCAACTTTGGGACTCTATATCTTTTATTTTTCAATCTATCCAAACCAAATCAAGTTCATGGTTTGAAAGCTGGTAGTTTGAACTCTTCAAAATCATGAACAACTCCAGGATCTCAGACTCTAGCTATTTCTTTTTCTTGCTCAAAGTCAGCTAAATTCAATTCAGTTCTGGGACTTAGAAATTTTTCTGAGTTCGAGATTTTGGCCGAAGTTTGATCCAGTTTATCTCTCAAACCAAATCTTTTTGAACCATATGACTTTAACAAAAGTTGTTCCCCTTAGTGCCATCTACAACTTTTGTATTGGGCTTTTGGAAAGTTTATACACGAAATTTCGAGTTTCGAATCAAATCTTTGGGGTGAGCTTCGGCGGTCACTGTAGAGACTGAATCGAACTTTTCGATTCAGACTTCGATCTGCAGAGGGGCGAGCGCTCGTGCGCTGGCGCCGCCCGTGCCACGCGCCGCGCTCTACTGTCCATTGCCACGCGTCGTCGCCTCGCACTGCCAGTCGCGCTCCAATTCATGCGAGTTGCCTCGGTGTCGAGCTCGGCCGGCGACACCAATTTGACGGTGAGCGGTGAGCTCTGCAAGCCGCCCGTGATGGACACGCGGATTCACCGCGGTTAAGCCGTCATCGCCCAATTCACCGCGCCAGTAAACTCTTCCTCGTTGCCCTCGTCGTCCTCATCCACTCCGCCAGCTTCGCCGTCCTTTCTCTCGCCGGCAATCCCCAGAATTCCGGCCGCCATTGCCGCCACCCCACCTCACCGTTGAACTTAGCCTTTCCATCCTTCTCCGCCTCCTCTAAGCACCCAAATGGTTACTCCTTGACTCCCTGAAGCCGTGCGCCATCTCATCGTGAACTCCGAGGCGTCGGTGAGCTTTAGCGCCGGCCATCTTCTCGGTTAACCGCCGCCGGCCGTGGACGTGTGCCATTCCGTTGCTAATCCTTGGGTTTTTCATGCCTAGGTGGTGCGGTTTGGAGTCCTGAGGCCGTGGGTCATCTCCGGCGCGTCTCCGACCTCTTCTCCGGCGAGTTCACGCCGGTCAACCGCGCGGCGGCGCGCTGTGCGCGGCGGAGTTCGGCCAGGGGTGTTCAATTAGAAGGACGGAATCTTTCCAGGGGGTTATGTGAAAGATTGTTGGGTTTAAGTGTTAGAGTGGAATCTTTCGAGGGGGTTTTCTGGAAAATCTAGGGGCTGATCTGTGAAGAAAGGACTGGTTGGTAATAGATCTTTTAGATCCAGGGGCCTTAGCGCAAAAGTGTTTTCGGGTTTTCTTTTGTTTTAATTTCAGCATACATGTATTTCTTGTTTAATGCATAGAAAATCATAGGAGAGTGGGAAAATTGTGAAACCAATTTTGTTGTACTTGTTGCATCTGTGGTTATAGCAGAAAAATGTAAAATCTTATTGTTAAGTTGCTGTTTTCTGTGTAGAAGTTTTAGTTGGTTTATTAGCTTTCTGTTAATATAAATAGTTCTGCATGTCCAAAAATTTTGAGAAAATCACAGTAGCTCTAAAATGTGTTTTTGTGAGCACAGTAAATTTTTGGGTTGCATGCTGTCTGTGTAGTTTAAGTTAAGCTTTTTCTCCATATTTAGCTTGCTTGTGCTGTTAAAAATACTTGTGAAAATGTTTTTGAGCTCAATAAATCATGGTAAATCTGTGTGAATGTCTAGTTAGTGTTTCTGTGAAGTTTTGCATTTTTGTGCATAACCTTGTTGCTGTTTGTTGTTTTGGTAGATTTCTAGCTTTTTGTCTTTTTCAAAATAATTAGTTTCTGTTAGATTATAATGTTGAAAAATTTTCAGTGGTAATCTTGAGTTAAAAGCTTCTCAGAGAAGTTTTTGTGCTGCTAGATAACCTGTGTAGGCTTGTTTAGTTAATTAGTTGCTAAATAACCCTTTATTTATGTGTTTAAATGGTTTTATATATATCTTTTTGTTAATAAAATGTTTTCTAAATAGTTTGGGTGATCTCAGTTAAGTTTGAATCTGTTGTTATCTTTCTTTCTTAGTGATAAATTAATCTTGCTTAAAGAGATATGCACTTACTCTATAAAAATACTAAAAATGGTTTTAGCAACATGTCATGTGATTTTATGTGCATATCTGTGTTTGTACTTAAGCTGTATAATTGAATTGCTGCATTTATGTTTTTTATCTTTTTCCAACTATTGTTCTAAGCTCACACATATGCATCTTCATGTAGAGAACGTGCTAGCTGACGGGGTTTATAACTTGGTGCCTGAGTCCGAAGCCGAGCAGCCAGAGCCTGAGGTTGTTGTTGTTGAGGCAGAACAAGACCCGAGCCAAGACTCGGAAGGGCCCAAGGCCAGCGAAGGCAAGCACCGGAGTGCATCCAACCTTTTTAACGCAGCCACAATTTAAATTATTTACTTTACAAAGTCTTTACCTTATGCATTTAAGTTTTCATAGGAGTTGACTGAAAACCTAGTTGCATGATCCTTAGGATAACCCAGAGTTTTTCTAGTATGTGTAGGTCGATAGAATTGCTAGGCTGGTTAAACGGTAGAAGTCGAGTAATTGTCTGTTACTCGCGAGAAGCTAAGTTGGTTTCTTTCAGCAAGTTTTATTCAAACATGTCAATTAGACTGGAAAAAGTTTAGACCGGGCGGAGAATGTTGATAGGAAAAGGAATGAATGGTGTAGCTCCGCCTGTGTCATTTAAGGCCCGTTCGTTGTTGGCTCTAGGGATCAAGATTGAACTGTACTACCTCACATGCTGGGAGTAAGAGGTAGTTGAAACTGGTAACTTATGTACTTTAGCTCGCACTGGTATGTTGAACTACGCCTGACTTCCTATTCATGTACCGGTTAGAGTAACTCATGGCTGACCCGTCGTTGGTATCGGTGGGGACTGGTACTTGAGGGTCGCAGGGTAGGTCAAGTATTTAGTGTTGGCTGAAGGAACGGCTGGCATGAGCGGCTCGACGGGGCTCGTTTGTGCCGTGTGGGTAGGTTAACCTTGCAAGGGATAAAACCGAATCGATTCGCCGTACTCACGGTATTGAGCTCTTGATCACTGGGCAGCATCGCTAGTTAAGAACTTGAATATTGTTGATGATCATATGCTGTATGAATTATAATCAAGTTCTTGCTCTCATTTGTAAAAGTTTTATAAAATGCTAACTTAGATCAAATAGTTCAACTAAAACTTGGATGCTAAAATTTGAAAGTAAGGATCTATTTAGTTGCTCTTTTTGGCAAAACAAAAACCCAGCCAAAAGCCTTGCATACTAGGGGTCTTAGTGATCTTAAGTCGGTTAAGTCTTGCTGAGTATTAAATTACTCAACCTGCTTGTGTTAACCCTTTTTCAGAGTCTGAGTCTAGCATAGCAGAGCAGGTCGCTGAAGCCTTTCCGTTTGGTGTTCCCGAAGGTTTTCAGTTGCAGTTTGTTCCGGCTTCGCAGGGTGTGGAGCCGAGGGAGTGATAATGCCAGCTGGGCTACCTGTGCATTATTATGTTGTTATCGTCGTAGACTCGAAATGTTAAACTTCCGCTGTGCTTTAAAACTCTGTGTTGTAATAACTTTTTATCATGTCCTGTTTTGTAAATTAAATCCACGTGTACTGTGTTGTAAATTTTGTGACTCGTTAATCATCTGTGCTCATTGTGGAGTGAGACTTGCCTCGTATTGGTTTCGACAATGTGATCAGTGGTGTAATCGGGAGTTACCCGACAGCAACTACACGGTTATGTCAGTTGAAGTGCGAGTGTGCTGTACTGCTTGCATTAGCTAAGGGACAATGCACTTGAGCTGACATAATTTGAGGTGGTTCTGCCACACATCGATAACAGTGTGTGCTTAATGACTGGGAGGATAATAAAAAAAGATAGTGGCGTGATAGGTTACTATGAAGGGTCACCAGTCTATTAATAACTCAGGCGCAGGCGTTTCACTGCTGCAAGGTTCCCAGCGAACGAGAAAGCAAAGCAGCACAAAAATTGGATCTGGTAAATCGTGAAACTGGTAAATGAACATTTGGCAATTACTCGATGTTTGCACTTGAGCCAGGCTCATTACCTCTTTGAGCTCCTCTTCAGTGATCTGGCAATCAGCATTCTTGTCAACCCTGCAAAAAGTTCAGAAAGCAAGCGAGTTCAGACACCAACAGAATTCTCGACCTTTTGCAAATGGACAGGTTTATATGTGGTGGTAGCCATTCCATCAACAAGCACACACAACATGATTTTGCATGGAATTAGCCACATTTCATCCTACTGTCATTCTAAATAAAGCAACTGAGACACAGCCTAACTGAATCATTTTGTAGGAATAGACAGGACAATAAGTGCAGGAGCAAGTTTATCAGGATCATTTATCTCAGAGGGCATTTTTCTCAGATTAACTAGCAGTTAGCCTTTGACAGTAAAATGCTTAAAATTGCCCTGCGACTACCACCATCTAGCATACATCAAGCACTTAGCCTTTAACAGGCATCAAGCATAAGCTCTAAATCGAATAAAGAGACATACACCCAAGCAATCAAATCCCTACTGCCGCATCATTCTCTTTTAAGCAAAACTACTAGATCTGCGAGATCCATCGATCACTAACACAGTGCCTACGTGGAAGTGAGCACCAGCCAGGGTTAAAAATCCCGACCGCTACCGGTCCGGATACCGCGGTAACCGGTCAAACCGGTCCGGACCGGTAGCGGTACGGGTCGGTTTCCAACCGGCCAAATTTAAAATTTTCAAATTTGAATTTAAAATTTGAAAAATTAAAAAAAATTAAAATACTTTAAGGTGACTAGATTGTAATGGTGTCAAAATTTTTCAAATATTAGTTCATTTAGTATCTTTTGTTTGTATTAGAAGTTCAAACATCCTACTAAATCAACACGTTAAACTTCTAATGCGCTTAAACCGCTACTTAAACTTATTAAAAATGTTCTCTTTTTGACACCATTAGATTCTACGCACCTTAAACTATTTTTAGGAATTTTTTTAGAAATTTTCTTTTCATTTTTATTTTTTAATTAAAATTCGAAAATTTGTCAAACCGTTCAAACCGGCCGGCTAACCGCTCAAACCGGCCGGCTAACCGTTCGAAACCGGTTGAACTGCAGATTAATTTGATTTTTAAATTTGTCCGGTTTCTACCGTTTCCGGTCAAACCGGTCCGGCTAACCGCTACCGGTGGGCGGCGGTTTGGCCAGACCGGTCGGGAAAAAAAAAACCCCTGGCACCAGAAACTTCCTCCACTACCGCCTAATCTTGACCCCCACAAGCAGCAAACAACACCATTACAACCATCAGAAATTCAGGATATGAGCAGATCCAATCATAGCATTGTTGACCTTTGAAACAGGAATGGAAGATCAGAGAAGGGAAGCTAAGCCCATAATCGACCTGATTTATGGTTCCGTCCGCGCCTAGGGTTCCAGTTTCCAGAGAGGGCACTTAGAAAACCAGCGAAGAACCTGCACCACAAGCTGGAGATGTGTTAAGCCGATAGTGGAGCATAGGAGGGGGGATGCACGCAGCGGAGGAGCACGGGCGCCCGGTGGCAGAGCTTGGCCCAGGCGGCGAGGCGGTGCGCGCGGAGGAGGCAGGCGGTGATGTCCCTGCACCCGTGTCACGACCTTGATCACGATACGATGAATGCTTCACTAGAATGCAAATATTTAGGTAGCTAGATACAGATTGAGTGAGGTCTCCTTTGGATCTCGAGCCTCAGCTCGCCGCCGCTAACGCCAAGGAGTTTCTTGTCAAGTCCCTCCTCTCACTACTCTCCCTCTCTTAAAGATTACATGACGTGCTTGAAACAACAGCAACGCCCGTTTCATGGGCCTAACTACTTACGCCATTCCGGCCCAGATAGACGCACGTTGGGCTTCACGGCCCGCTTCGATCGAGTAGACTCCCTGTCAGCCTGAATTGTTGCTTCTTCAGTCTCCTTCCTTCCTGTGGTACTGAAGTCAACGTTGTAGAGGTTGTAGAGTCTTGACTCGTGACATTCCCCTTCCCTTGATAAACGACTTGTCCACAAGTCGTTGCTCCAGTGAGACGAGGTAAAATAGAATCTTCATCTTCCCAGGTTGCCAATTTTGGAGGCCACCCCTTCCATTGAACCAACACTTGCCAGATTGCTCTATTGTTCTTGGTCTTGAGACGACGATCAAGAACCATTTCTGGAATCTGCAGTGTAGAATCAACTGGGGGAAGTAATGGACTTGAGTTTGGTATGTTACCTTTCACTTGCTTGAGGAGAGAAACATGAAATAGGGTGAATAGAGCTTCTTGGGGGAAGTTTTAGCTTGTAAGCAACAGACCCGATCTTACTTTCCACTTCATAGGGCCCAAAATATCTGAAAGAGAGTTTATAACTTGATCTTGTTGCGACAGATTTCTGAACATATGGTTGCAGTTTCAACCATACCATGTCCCCCACATTGAAGCTTCTTTCAGTTCTGTGCTTGTCAGCCTGATGTTTCATACGTTGCTTCACTCTTTGTAATTGTTGCTGAAGCAGTTCTGTCATGGTTTGTCTTTCTTTTAGCCAAGTTTCGAGATCTGGTATGGCACAAGAGTCAACACCTTCTATTCCAAAGTATCTTGGAGCATGGCCATAAAGAACCTCAAAGGGAGATTTGTTCAGTGTTGAGTGATGGTTGGTGTTATACCAAAATTCTGCCAAGGATAACCATTCTGACCACTTAGAAGGACAAGAATGAATAAAACACCTGAGATAAGCTTCAACACATTGATTAACCCTTTCAGTTTGACCATCACTCTGAAGATAGTATGCTGAACTCATCCGAAGTTTAGTGCCTGAGAGTGCAAAGAGCTCCTTCCATAGCAGACCGGTGAAAATCCTATCTCTGTCAGAGACTATTGCTTGAGGCATGACATGAAGCTTATACACATTATCCATATAGACCTTGGCCACTTTCGTAGCAGTAAATGGATGGGTTAATGTGATGAAATGAGAATACTTTGAAAACTTGTCCACGACAACCAGAATGCAATTAAATTTGTTGGAAGTTGGTAAACCTTCTATGAAATCAAGAGTTACCACCTGCCAAGCTTGAGTTGGAACTTCCAGTGGCTGAAGTAACCCAGGATAGGGAGTCCTTTCAGTTTTTGCTTGTTGACAGACAGGACAAGACTACCCAATCTTGAATATGATTCTTCATCTGGGGCCAGTAAAAGAACCTCTTGATTCTTGTATAGGTTACTAGGGATCCTGAGTGACCTCCCATAGGACTAGCATGCAGTACCTGCATAACCTGTTGTTGCATAGCAAAACTGTGCCCTAGCCAAATCCTGTTCTTGTATTTGATGATTCCTTGGTAGTTCTGGTTGCAGAACCAACTGTGTTAGTAGCTCTTGAGCTTGTGCATTATCAGCATAGCTAGATTGCAATTCCTGAAGCCACCTTGGTTGTACAAAAGATATGGCAAATAATTCAGAGGAATCCTGATGAGAGACTCGAGATAGTGCATCAGCAGCACTATTTGCACTTCCCTTCTTGTACTGGATTTTATATTGCAACCCAAGTAACTTTGTTAATGCCTTCTGCTGCCAATAGGAATAAAGTCTTTGGTCATCGAGATGAATTAAACTCTTCTGATCAGTCTCTGGATGATGAATTCTGCAGGTTGCAGAGAAGTTCTGCAGTGATCTACCGCCATAAGAATAGCGAGGCTTTCCTTCTCGTATGTTGATAGACCTTCACTCTTTGGTCCTAGAGCTCTGCTAACATAAGCTATAGGGTGATCATCTTGTTGTAACACAGCTCCTATTCCCTTATCTGAAGCATCTGTTTCAATGATGAAGGTTTTGCTGAAATCAGGAAGAGCAAATACTGGTACAGAAGTTAAAGCTTTCTTGATGGCTTGTAAGGCTTGGTCAGTATTTGGTCTCCATACAAATAGGTGGCCCTTTTTTAATAGTTCAGTCAAGGGTTTCGCCAGCATTCCAAAATTCTTGACAAACCTTCTATAATAACTGGCCAAGCCCAAAAAACCCCTCCACTCTTTCACTGTACTGGGTACTGGCCAGTTTTGGACATCTTGTATCTTGGAAGGATCAGTTCCCACTCCTTCAGCACTGATGATGTGCCCCAGATATTTAAGCTGGTTTTGAGCAAAAGAGCATTTTGACAACCTGACTTTGAACTGATGTTCTCTCAGCAATTCAAACACCATCTTGACATGTTGGACATGTTCCTCAAAGGTTTTGCTGTAAATCAGAATATCATCTATAAAAACCACCACACGTTTCCTCAGTAGTGGAGCCAAGATATGGTTCATGATTGCTTGAAATGTGGCTGGAGCACCAGTTAAACCATAAGGCATCACCTTATACTCATAATGGCCAAAATGTGTTTGAAATGTTGTTTTGTGTTGATCCTCAGCCTTTACCAATATCTGATGAAATCCAGATCTTAAATCCAAGGTGGTGAACCATTTGGCTCCATAAAGTTCTTCAAATAATTCTTCTATGATAGGCAGGGGAAATTTGTTTTTGATGGTATAAGCATTTAGCTTCCTGTAATTCACACATAGTCTGCATTCCCTAGTTTTCTTCTTAACTTGTAAGACAAGAGAGGCAAAAGGACTTGAACTAACTTGGATCATCTGATTTTGAGCAGATGGGCAACCTGCTGTTCAATTTCATCCTTGTGAGCTAGGGTTATCTATAAGGCCTTATCCTGAAAGGCTGAGCTCCAGTGATTAGAGGAATTGCAAGGGTCATGGTTCTGCTAGGTGGCACTCCCTTAGGCTCTGAAAATAGTTCTTGGAAGGAATCCACCAGTTCTTGCATCTCAGCAGGCATTACAAGTGATTTATCAGTAGTATCTTCCTCCATTGTATAAACTTGTACCACACACCATATTTCTTCTTGTCTCTGCATAGCAAAGTATTGGTCCCCAGTTATTGGCAAACATTGTACCTTGTTGGAGATACCTTGCAGCTTGACCCTTTTCCCTTGATAGTGGAAAGAAAACCATTTCTGTGCCCATTGAACCTTCATGGGACTAAGAGGTTCCAGCCAGTCCATGCCTAATATTGCATCATAGCACTTAAGTGGAAGAATCTTGAAGGTAGTTTGAAATTGATGACCTTGCACTAGCCAATGACGGTGAATTTCATGAGTACACTGTAAGACTCCTCCATGAGCCACCTTAACATCCACTGGCTTCTTAAGTGCCCTCCAATTTGGAAAGTGTGCTGCCAACTGCTCACTGATGAAATTGTGTAAACTTCCTGAATCCACTAGCACAATAGCCTTAGTCTGCTGAATAAAGCATTCAAGCTTGATGGTTTTGCCAGAACTCAGCCCATGAGCAGCTTGAGCAGACAAGGACATTAAGTCTTCCACAGAGTCTGAATCTGTTTCATCTGCAGTTTTCTTGATAGATTCAACTTGTTCAAAAACATTTGCCAAAGCTCTTCCACAACATGTAGAGGTACATTCTCGGGACAGTGGTGTTGAGGACCCCATTTGGCACCACATTTATAACACAGGCCCTTGGCCTTGCAATATGCCATGAGAGCTGAAGCCTTGTCTCCCTGATTCTTACTCTTGGAAGGAGATGGATACTTTTTTATCTTCAGCATTGATCATTTCACTCACTCTTGCAGAAGATACCCCAGCATTCACCTTGGTATTTGTCTTGATGGAATTGAAATACTCATTCTTCTTAACTTCCTTGACAGAATTGCCCACCAGAACCTCCTCCTGCAAAATTGCCAAGGAACTAGCAGTATCCAAATATTTTGGTCTATGAACTAATACTATAGCTTTAGTTTCAGCCTTCAAACCATCCACAAATCTACTTGTAATAACAGCTGGACTGAAGTAAGGGTCATGAGCCAGCAGCTGATGTGTGATCTCATCAAAGTTTTCAATATACTCAGCTACTGACCCTGACTGCTTTATGTGAAAAAACTGTCTAATAACAAGATTTTATTGATCCCTTTCAAACCTAGCTACTACAGATTTACAGAGATCCTCCCAAAAAGCTTACGAACATCCATTTCAATGGATTACATCCAGAAAACAGCTGAACCAGAAAATTCATGGTAGCAATTTTTACCCAACTTTCTCTAGGGATGGAGTACAAATAAAAAAGGTTTCACACTTCTTTGCCCAAATTTTAGGATTAGATCCATCGAACTTGGGAAAATCTAATTGAGGTAAGGCATGTTTCATCTCTGAAACAGGTGAGTTCATTGGTGTGCTAACAGAATCAAATCCTTGAAAAGGAACAGGGTAATAGCTGTGATTTGTTTCGCACCTTTTACCGGAGGTGGCACCAGAGTAGTAACTACCCCAGCGTCGATCCCCCGGTTACAAAGTTCTTCACGGTGGCAATTTTGCCCAGACGCCTCCGCCTCCGCGGAAGTCCCCAGATGGGCAGGGACAGGCGCCTCTTGCTTCACTTCTACCTCTTGCTTTGGTAGGTCATGGATGAAGAGATCCATCTTGAGCTTGAGGTCGGAAACCGAATTCTACAATTCGTTGACCTTTTCTTTGAACTTTGGCTTCCACGATTTGATTGCGCCTTGTTCATCCGAGATGCGATCGCCGTCTGCTACATGCCTTCAATCTTCCTGTTGGTGTCGTCTGCCTTCGCAATCGCCTCATCCGCCTTCTTCCCCAACTCCTCGAGCTTGGCTAGAACCATGGAAAGATCCGCTGGTGGTGCCATCGCCCCGATTCGTACCTGGTGTCTAGTGAGATGATGATGACTTGGATCCAGAATCACGAGATCCTGTTTCCTCTTGGATTGAACAGCTCTAATTATCAAATTGTCACGACCATGATCACGATAGGATGAATGCTTCACTAGAATGCGAATATTATGTAGCTAGATACAGATTGAACGAGGTCTCCTTTAGATCTCGAGCCTCAGCTCGCTGCCGCCAACGCCAAGGAGTTTCTCGTCAAGTCCCTCCTCTCACTGCTCTCCCTCTCTTAAAGATTACATGTCGTGCCTGAAACAACAGTAACGCCCGTTTCATGGGCCTAACTACTTACACCATTCCGGCCAAGATAGACGCACGTTGGGCTTCACGACCCGCTTCGATCGAGTAGACTCCCTGTCAGCCTGAATTGTTGCTTCTTCGGTCTCCTTCCCTTCCTGTGGTGCTGAAGTCAACATTGTAGAGGTTGTAGAGTCTTGACTCGTGACAACCTGAGGCAAAGCGCCTCCTGGAGCGGGGTCCACCCGGCATGGTTCTGCAGGGCGGGGTCCCCCCAGCGGCGGCGAGCATGGAGGCAAGGGAGGCCAAGTGGAGTCGGACCGCGAGGTGGAGCGTGGTGTCCCCGCCAGGGACGTCGCGGCCGTCGAGTGCCGCGGCCACAGAGGACGCGCAGGCGGGCCTCCTGGGCAACGTCGGCGCTTGCAGCAATGGATCTGGGGAGGGGCGGATGGATCTGGAGAGGGGAGGGGCGGTGGGTCTGGGGAGGGGGGCGGAGGGCCAGGGAGAGAAAACGGAGTAGGGTTTCAGCGGTGACATTCTTTTATACCGTGAGAGCGCGACTCCAGCCCTTGGATCTGATGGACGGTCAGAAATGATTGGGCCGAGTAAGACAAGCCCAAAAACGGCCCAATTGTTGGAGCTGTTTAGCCAAATATTACCTTTATTTTGAAATTAAAAGAAACTTAAGAGCAAAGTAACTAAATTTGGTCAAAACAGTCTACAAATATACGTGACGACATATTTTACATGTATAGACTTGTCATAAGAGTTTCACAAGGTTTTAATGAAATCAGACTTTATTGCTCACGAATGACTATGTGTCTCATATAGTTTCATATAACTCAACTTAAACTTTAAAGTGTACATGCATCATAACATTTTCAAACTTGTCTGCACATTAATGTTGGTGAGAACCATATATTGACCTTAG